>UESW01004923.1:0-156943 GCA_900491605.1 Calamus simplicifolius | reverse complement strand
ATGGTAATACCAATGCAGGATCACCGCCGACTATTGGAGAGATCGAAGGCTGTGCGATGTGTGGAGATCCGAACTCTCCATCTCCAAAGCTCATGTGATCGAATGCAGCAGGTCTACGTCCCTGCTCACTCCGTATATTGTTGGTAGATCTACCTCTGCCTGTCATACTGAAAATACTAAAGATTCATGCAATTAAATTACGATTAATGATGATTATGTAAAAATTTACCACTTATAAAATAAAGTTAAATTTAAAAAACCTCTATGTTTAATCGGTGTCATTTTTTCGTGAAATGTTGGTTCAACATCCGATGCCGTATATGACTGCGATTCAGTTTCATTATCATCAGAAGGAAACCAAACATTTGCATCAGCAATTTCTTGGACATCACCATTTGGATCTCTAAGTGATGTTTCAGGAGCCCTTGTGTCATCCTCAATTGCATGCATTTCCATCTCATCCTCTTGAAATGCAGGGCACTTGGCTGATTGACTTGATGAACTCTCCTCTAATAAGATTGTTGAACGTGGGACGATTTTAGAAACAGCCCACCAATCTTGCTTGTCGTTGCGCAAACTTGGATATCCGCAGTAAAACACTTGCTGAGCTTGGGATGCAAGGATGAATGGGTCATATTTCTGCAATCTTCGTCGATGGTTCAGTTCAACCAAATTGTAGTCGTTATGAACCCTTTTGCCCGGATCGAACCAATCGCAATGAAACAATACGGTTCATTTCATAGGCCAACCGAGATATTCAACTTCAACCATCTCTACTAACTTTCTGTAATAATCCTGCATATTTGCTCCAACACTTTCTCCTTTAACACACACGCCCCAGTTCTGCGTGCCTCTTGAAGCTGCTAATCGTTTAATCTGAAATTTGTACTCATTAACAAAATAGCCAGTAGAGGTTGTTACGGTCTTCATTGGCCATTGCGATAGACATTTAATGAAAATATTATCGGTTGGGGACCATGGACCGTTTACCTATAAATTAATAAGCTATTCACAACCAATTCGAAAAATTAAAGCCATTATTGGAATTGATTGAGTGATACTACTCACAAATTCATAAAACTAGTAAGCGAACTCCGTTTCTAACTTCTGTCCAATTGCAAATTGACTGATGTCGGGATTCATCTATCATTGTCTATCACAATACATCCTTATGGGATGATAAGGATTAAAACTGATGTTAGCAATTAAATATTATGGTATATTGTAATTTAAATTAGAAGTTCCAATTAAGCATTGAAGTATACACTTACTCAATATATGGATCAACTTCTCTACAGTTCATTAGGATATAATAATGTGCTGCATTATACTCCATATCGCCAAGATTTCTTGACTTCTGCCCCCCAAATGAACGGCCGATACCTTTAAAAATTGATATTCTACCATCATAAGGTTCTCCTTCGTCCATACATACGTCATCGTTACGACCAAGATTTCAGCTCCTCGTGTGGACGTGACCCTCAAAGTAATGGGAGGCAAAAGCTGAAACTTCTTCAACCAAGTGTGCATTGCATATAGAACCTTCAACCCTTGCCTTATTATGCACATTATTTTTTAACTTCTTAAGGTACCTATATGTAAAGTTGAGACAAAAAATTAACCAATTTTCTTGCAATGAAATAATATTTGAAATGTCAATATGTCTAAATGATGTATATATTTACCTCTCGAAAGGATACATCCAGCGATACTGCATGGGATCAGCTATGCTCGCTTTGTATGGCAAGTGAACCGGTAAATGCTCCATTGAGTTAAAAAAACTGGGAGAAAATATTTGCTCCAGCTTGCATAAAATAATTGGAATTTCCTCCTCAAGCCTTGCCATTGATGCAGAAGTAATGACTGTGGCAGACAACTCCGTGAAGAACAAGCTGAGCTCTATCAATGCCTTCCAGACATGTTGCGGAAGCAACTCACGAAAAGCTATAGGCAAAAACCGTTGCATGAAAACATGACAGTCGTGACTCTTCATGCCGAACAACTTGAGCTTATGCATGTCCACACACCTACCGATATTTGAGGCATAACCATCTGGAAATTTTAACCCTCTAAGCTAGTTACATAAAACTTCTCATGAATTTCTGTCAAGAGTGTAACAGACTTTAGGATAGGTTCCGTCGGTACTCCTCCTCAAATCACCTCTTCTGCAATACTGATTAAGTTCTTCTCTTGACTTTGCAGTGTCTTTTGTTTTTCCCGGGATGTTTAGCACCGTGTTAAATATGTTATCAAAAAAATTTTCTCGATATGCATAACATCCAAGTTGTGCCGGATGAGATTTGTGCTCCAATAAGGCATATCCCAAAATATACTCCGCTTCTTCCAGTTATGTTCTTTACATATACGACCATTTATTCTATCTGCATCTCGTTCCCAAGCATACCTCAACCCCAAATGCTCTATAGTATCAAATATATCTGTGCCGAACCTAACCAGTTCGATGAATTTTGTGACTGCTTTGTTCTTCCGGAAGGTGATCAAGTTACGCCTGTAAGGATGATTTTGGGGCAAGAACTTCCTATGATTATCAAACCATGACTGCTTACCACTCTTCTACAATGTAAATGCATCCGAATCATACATGCAATGAGGGCATGCCAGACGTCCAGCAGTGCTCCAACCAGACAACATTGCATATGCCGGGAAGTCACTTATTGTCCACATCAACGCAACTCTCATGATGAAATTCTGTTTCATAGAAATGTCAAGGCTACGACTTCTGTTTCCCACAACATTTTTAATTCGACCACCAACGGTTGCAGGAAGACATCAATCTTTTCCTTTAGATTTGATGGTCCTGGAACCAAAACTATCAAAAACATTGCAGTCTTTTATGCACTTCCATGGAGTAAGGTTATATACAGTCAGTATCACAGGCCAACATGGATACTGTTGCCCCGCTTGACCGAATGGTTGGAAGCCATCGGTACAAAGATCTAATCTCACATTCCTGATATCTTCAGCGAAATCAGGATGATTTTCATTGAAATGCTTCCAAGCTTTTGAATCTGATGGATGCCGCATTTCATCCTCTTTAGATTCATGTTCGATATGCCATCTCATATCAGCAGCTATAGCCTCAGATCTGTATAATCTCTGCAGGCGTGGAGTCAGAGGAAAGTAATGCATTCTCTTGTAAGGAACACTTTTCCTCCTACTTGTACTAGCTCCCCCTTCACCATTTTTGTACCTCGATTGCCCACAAATCTTACACCATCTCAGCTCCAAGTCTTCATCCCAATATATCATACAATTGTTCAAGCAACAATCGATCTTATTAACCGGGAGCCAAAGCCCACGCAACAACTTTTTGTTGAGTAAAAACTGTCTGCTACAACATTATCATTTGGCAAAATTTTCTTGATTAACCCAGCTACAGAATTAAATGCCTTTTCTGATAATCGATGTTCTGCTTTAATATTCAACAACTGAGCAACCGTAGACAACTGGGAATGACCCTCACAACCAGGATACAATTCTTGATTTGCAGCACACAACATATCATAAAATTGCTGTGCATCTGGATTTGGTTCTTCCATAAATGTATTCTGATTGAATTCATTACCCGATGCATTCATCACCATTTCTTCATATGTGTTTAGATTCACAAATGGTTCATCAACGGGAATTGACACTTGTTGGCTTGTAATAACTGCTGGAATTTCCTTTGGTTCACCATGATAGTACCGAACATCGTAATCAGGAACAAACCCCTTTTTACACAGATGCACCTTAACAGTTTCGACATCTCTATAGGCTTTATTTTGACACCTGTGATAGTTGCATGGGCACCTAATCCTAGGCCCATCCATCCATTCAGGTTGGCTACATGCAAATGCGATAAATTCTTTCAATCCATTCAGAAAATCTGGATTAAGCAAGCCATCTTTTATCCTTGCATACATCCACGAGCGAGCCCCGCTCATTTTTGACCGACTTATACAATTTCTGGTAAACCATTAAAGGAAACCATGTTATAAAACTATATTAGCATTACTAAATATATAGCTAAATTATTTCTTTTACACAACTAAGGTTAATAACAACCATTTAAATAATTTATAACTAAACCAATTTTTTTTAGACAACTAAGGTCCCTACCCTGCAAGGCCCGGCCACGGCTATGATCCTTGGCGTGCTAGCAAGGACCGAGGCACAGGTTCATGCTAGGCTAATGCTAGGGCTTGAGTTTGGGTCGGGCCGCAAGACAGTCCGTTTAATCATGAGACTTCACAAGCATTCAAGTGTCCTAAATTAATTCCACCTTCACTCCATATCTAAAAGGTAAGGCCCTATCCCATTCAAGAATATTTTTTGTGATATGTTATTCTGCTATTAATTATCATCGATCGGTTACGTTGAAATTTTAGCAGCATTTCCCCATATGTTCTCCTAAATGTGTGGCATATATGCCACACTAGGAGAACGTATGAGCAAATACAAACCGCAATCTCACCAACGATGATTAATAGCAGACTAACATATCGCAAAAAATATTCTCAAACTGTCCACCAGGATAATTTGAGAATTTGCAAGACTAAGTCTTACAAATTCTCAAACGGGTCTAAAGGTTATAGTGCTGTGATTAATAATATGGAAATCCAAAGACAATCGAACTTATGCTTGTTATTCTTAACTTCTTGTCAATTATACATATATAGGAATAGTGTTCTATATATAGTCACTGACTTCTTAAGATTATTATGTCGAATATATATGTTTATGAAGACTAAAATATAAATTATTGAAACTACTAATTTGTTGCTGAAAATTAAATAATAATACAACAAGACTTTCTATCTAGCATTACATAATTTAACGCATCATTCAATTTGAAGTAGAATGTAAATAATCAAGACATAACAATTGTAAATAACTACAAATGCACAAATATTATTGCATAAATAGCTATAAAGAAATGAAAAGCTACGATTGTAATTTTGAAATTAGCTAATCTAAAGAGTCATGGTTAATGAGCTAAATTAGTTGACCTAAATAGCTAAGCTAATTTAGCTCGACCTATCTAAAGAGTTTTGATTGATGATCTAAAGACATAAGGTTGATGGTCTAAAATCAGCTTACTTGAGAAGTTAAAACTGATAAGCTAAATTAATTGACCTAAATAGCTACGATTTATGAGTTTAATCAGTTGATTAAAGAGTCATGATTGATGAGCTAAATCAGTCTATCCAAAGAGCTACGACTAATGACATAAATTAATTAATTTATAACTAATCTAATAAAAAATTAGATTAGTAGTCACATTTTTTTAATATTTATCATCAAATTATTTAAAAATATTTTTAAAAACAATAAATATAATAGAATCTAAATTTTTTGTGTTAATTTTTTCCATGAGTGTTAAAAAAAAAATTTTTTAAAGGGGGCCCATTGGGGAAAACCCCCCTAGCTATTACTTTTTTTAAAAAAAAATTTAAGTTGCCCATGTTTTAATATATTTATATTTTTTATATTTGTCATCAAATCATTTAAAAATATTTTTAAAAATAATAAAATATAATAGAATCTAAATTTTTGTGTTAATTTTTTTTCATGAGTGTAAAAAAATTTTTTTTTAAAGGGGTCGGGGGGTGGGGAAAACCCCCTAGCTGTTACTTTTTTTAAAAAAAAATTAAGTTGCCCATGTTTTAAAATATATTTATATTTTTTTATATTTGTCATCAAATTATTTGAAAATATTTTTAAAAATAATAAAATATAATAGAATCTAAATTTTTTGTGTTAATTTTTTTCATGAGTGTTAAAAAAAAAAATTTAAAGGGGCCGGGGGGTGGGGAAAACCCCCCTAGCTGTTACTTTTTTAAAAAAAAAATTAAGTTGCCCATGTTTTAAAATATATTTATATTTTTTTATATTTGTCATCAAATTATTTAAAAATATTTTTAAAATAATAAAATATAATAGAATCTAAATTTTTTGTGTTAATTTTTTTTCATAAGTGTTAAAATTTTTTTTTTAAAAAAGGGGCCGGGGGTGGGGAAAACCCCCCTAGCTGTTACTTTTTTTTAAAAAAAATTAAGTTGCCCATGTTTTAAAAATATATTTATATTTTTTATATTTGTCATCAAATTATTTGAAAATATTTTTAAAAATAATAAATATGATAGAATCTAATTTTTTTGTTAATTTTTTTTTGAGTGTTAATTTTTTTTAATTGAAGGGGCCGAGGTGGGTAAAAGCCTCCTAGCTGTTACTTTTTTTTTGGTCTGGCCACCATGGCCGAAGAAGACGAACGTGAGGGGGGGTGGGGAAAAGCCCCCTAGCTGTTACTTTTTTTTTTTTTTTTGGTCTGGCCACCATAGCCGGAGAAGACGAACGGGAGGAGGGATGGGGAAACCCCCCATTAATATTTTTTTCGGTGGCCAGGCCACAACAGCGGCTGTGGCCAGAGAAGACGGCCATGGCAGCGGCTGTGGCCGAATATGACGGCCACGGCCATGCCGGAGATGACGGCCATGGCCGTGGCCGTGGCCGGAGAAGACGAAGGGGGGTGGGGAAACCCCCCCCAAACTGTAATTTTTTTTTTGGGTGGCCTGGCCATCGTGGCCAGGCCACGGCAGCGGCCATGGCCGGAGAAGACGGCCACGGCCGTGGTCATGGCCGGAACCTATTTTTTTAAAAAAAACAATTTAGGAGGAGGGGGGGCTTACCTCGGTCGCGAGGGGACTCCGCCGGAGTGGGGGGAGCTTCCGTCGGGGAGATGACGGGGGGAGCCGGAGGAGCGGACGACGGCGGCGGCTAGGGTAGGAATAGGAAGAAGAAGAGAAGGGAAGTGGGGGGCCGGCCCGACCAAGCGTTAAATAGTGATGATTAGCGATACAATCTATGCGTCGCTAATCACTCGCTATTTTTTAAAAAATTTTATTACGGATTAGCGACGCAAAAATGCATCTCTAATCCATCGCTAATCGCTATTTCTTAATTATTTTATGCAAAATTTAGCGACGCAACTAATTGCATCGCTAATGAGTTGCTAACTTGGCGCTAATGTCCGGCAGAAAAATAATTTTTATTTTCTAGAAAATTGCATCACAAATACATCGCAATATTTTTAAATATTTATAACTAATCAAATTTATATTTTCTGAAAATAATTGCGATGTTTGTATTGCATCGTAATATTTTTTTATAATTTTTTAATTACATTTATTTTTCTAAAAAGCATTGCGACGCAATACATGCGTCACAATATAAAAAATTGTTATCTCCGAAAAAATTATTTTTATTTTCTAGGAAACTGCATCGCAATATTTTTAAATATTTATAACTGATAAAAATTATATTTTTTGAAAATAATTGAGACGCATATATTGCATCGCAATATTTTTTTAATTTTTTTTATTACATTTATTTTTCTTAAAAACATTGCGATGCAATAAATGCGTCATAATATTAAAAATTATTTTCTCAAAAAAATTTATTTTTATTTTCTAGGAAATTGTGTCGCAATATTTTTTTAAATATTTATAACTGATAAAATTTATATTTTCTGAAAATAATTGCGACGCAAATAATGCGTCGCAATGTTTTTTTAAAAATTTTTTAATTACATTTATATTTCTAAAAAACATTGCGACGCAATACATGCGTCGCAATATTAAAAATTCTTTTCTCTGAAAAAATTAATTTTTAGGAAACTGCGTCGCTAATGCGTCACAATATTTTTTTAATAATTATAAATGATAAAAATTATATTTTTTGAAAATAATTACGACGCACATATTGCGTTGCAATGTTTTTTTTTTATTTTTTTACTATTATTTTTCTTAAAAACATTGCGACGTAATAAATACGTCGCAATATTAAAAATTATTTTATCTGAAAAAATTATTTTTATTTTCTTGGAAATTGCATCGATCGATCGGACCGATCGACGACGATCCGACGGTTGTGATCAATCCAAGCCCTGATCCCGATCGGCCACGACCGATCCCGGACCGTTGCAATCGGTCCGAGATCACCGACGATCCAACGGTTGCGATCGATCGAAGCCTTGATCCTGATCGGCCAAGACCAATCTCGGACCATGGTGATCGGTCTGATTGTAGACGATCTGACCGTTGCGATCGATCCAAGCCCTGATCGATCCTGGTCGGCGATGAACGATCTCGGACCGTCGCGATCTATCGATCGGCGACGATCTGACGGTTTCGATCGATCCAAGCCATGATCCCGGTCGGCGATGAGCGATCTCGAACCGTTGCAATCGGTCCTCGATTCGAGATCGCCGACGATCCGATAGTTGCGATCGATCCAAGTCCTGATCCCGATCGGCCACGAACGATCTCGGACCATGGCGATCGGTCCGATCGCCGATGATCCGATGGTTGCGATCGATCCAAGCCCTGATCCCGATCGGCCACGACCGATCTTCGGACCTGGCGATTGGTTCGATCGGCGATGATCCGACGGTTGCGATCGATCCAAGCCATGATCCCGATCGGCCACGATCGATCCCGGACAGTTGCAATCGATTCGAGATCACCGATGATCTGACGGTTGCGATCGATCCAAGTCCTGATCCCGATCGGCCATGACCGATCTCGGACCATGGCGATTGGTCCGATCGCGACGATCCGATAGTTGCGATCGATCCAAGCCCTGATCCCGATCGGCCACGACCGATCTCGGACCGTGGCGATCGGTCCGATTGGCGAGATCCGACTGATCGATCCAAGCCCTGATCCCAATCGGCCACGACCGATCTCGGACCATGGCGATCTGTCCGATCGGCGACGATCCGACGGTTGCGATCGATCCAAGCCCTGATCCGATCGGCCATGACCGATCTCGGACCGTGGCGATCGGTCCGATCGGTGACGATCCGACGGTTGCGATCGATCCAAGCCAAGTGATCCCGATCGATCCACGATCCGATCTCGGACCGTGGCGATCGGACCGATCGGTCCGACGATCCGATGGTTGCGATCGATCCAAGCCCTCGATCTCGATCAGCCACGACGATCCTGGACCGTCGCGATCGGTCCGATCGCCGATCGATTGACGGTTGAACGATCTCGATCCGAAGGATCCCGATCGGGACCAATCTCGGACCGTGGCGATCGGTCCGATCGGCGACGATCGACGGTTGCGATCGATCCAAGCCCTGATCCCGATCGGCCATGATCGATCTCGGACCATGGCGATCGGTCCGATCGGCGATGATCCGACGATTGCGATCGATCCAAGCCGTGATCCCGATCGGCCATGACCGATCCCGGACCATTGCAATCGGTCCGAGATCGCTGATGATCCGATGGTTGCGATCGATCCAAGCCATGATCCCGATCGGCCACGACCGATCTCAAACCGTGGCGATCTTTCCAATCGGCGATGATCCGACGGTTGCAATCGATCCAAGCCCTGATCCTAATCAGCCACGACCTATCTCAAACCGTGGCGATCGGTCCAATCGGCGATGATCCGACGGTTGCGATCGATCCAAGCTGTGATCCCGATCGTTAATGACCGATCTCGGACCGTGGTGATCGGACTGATTGGCGATGATCCGATGGTTGCCATCGATCCAAGCCCTGATCCCGATCGGCCATGACCAATCTCGGACCATGGCGATCGATCCGATCGGCGATGATCCGACGGTTGCGATCGATTCAAGCCCTGATCCCAATCGGCCACGATCGATCTCGGACTGTGGTGATTAGTCCGATTGCAGATGATCCGACGGTTGTGATCGATTAAAGCCTTGATCGATCCCGGTCGGCGATGAACGATCTCAGACTGTCGCGATCTATCCAATCGGCGACGATCTAATGGTTGCGATCGATCCAAGCCATGATCCCGGTCGGCGATGAGTGATCTCGGACCATTGCAATCGGTCTTAGATCGCCGATGATCCGATGGTTGCGATCAATCCAAGTCCTGATTCCGATCGGCCACGACCGATCTCGGACCGTGGTGATCGGTCCGATCGCCGACGATTCGACGGTTGCGATCAATCCAAGCCCTGATCTCGATCGGCCACGACCGATCTCGGACCGTGGCGATCAGTCCGATCGGCGATGATCTGACGGTTGCGATTGATCCAAGCCGTGATCCCGATTAGCGACGACTAATCCCGGACCATTGCAATCGGTCCGAGATTGCCAACGATCCGACGGTTGCGATCGATCCAAGTCCTGATCCCGATCGGCCACGATCGATCTCGGACCGTGGTGATCGGTCCGATCGGCGATGATCCGATGGTTGTGATCGATCCAAGCCCTGATCCTGATCGGCCACGACTGATCTCGGACTGTGGCGATCGGTCCAATCGGCAATGATCCAACTGTTGCGATCGATCCAAGCCCTGATCCCGATCGGCCACGACCAATCTCGGACCATGGCGATCTGTCCGATCGGCGACGATCCGACGATTGCGATCGATCCAAGCCTTGATCCTGATCGGCCACGACTGATCTCGGACCATGGCGATCGGTCCAATCGGCGATGATCCGACGGTTGCGATCGATCCAAGCCATGATCCCGATCGTCCATGACCGATCTCAGACCGTGGCGATAGGATCGATCGGCGACGATCCGACGGTTGCCATCGATCCAAGCCCTAATCCCGATCGGCCACGACCGATCTCGGACCACGGCGATCGATCCGATCGATGATGATCCGACGGTTGCAATCGATCCAAGCCCTAATCCCGATCGGCCATGACTGATCTCGGACCGATCGCTATTTAACATAATTAATTTTTTAAAAACATTGCGACGCAAAGGGTTGCATCGTAATTTTTTTAATATCATAATTATATTATATAAAAATTAATTTTATTTAAAATAATTATGATGCAATAAGTGTGTCGCTAAATTAAAACATAATTTTTCTAATTTTCTGGTTTATTGCGTCGCTAATACGTCGCTATTTAACATAATTAATTTTTTAAAAAATATTGTGACGCACTGAGTTGCATCGCAATATTTTTTCTCATAATTATATTTCATAAAAATTTATTTTATTTAAAATAATTGCGATGCAATTATTGCGTCGCTAAATTAAAAATAATTTTTCTAATTTTTTGGTGTCTTGCGTCGCAAATGCGTCGCTATTTAATATAATTAAATTTTTTAAAAATATTACGACACACTGAGTTGCATCATAATTATTTTTTCTCATATTACTACTTTATAAAAATTAATTTTATTTAAAATAATTGCGATGCAGTTAGTGCGTCGCTAAATTTAAAATATTTTTTCTAATTTTTTGGTTTATTACATCGCTAATGCGTCGCTATTGAACATATTTAATTTTTTTAAAAATATTGCGACGCACTGAGTTGTGTCGCAATATTTTTTTCTCATATTTTATTTTATAAAAATTAATTTTATTTAAATTATTTGCGACGCAATTGTTGCATCGCTAAATTAAAAATATTTTTTTTAATTTTCTAGTTTATTGCATCGCTAATGCATCGCTATTTAATATATTTAATTATTTTAAAAACATTGCTACACACTGAGTTGCATCATAATATTTTTTTTTCATATTTATATTTTATAAAAAATTAATTTTAAAATATTACGATGCATTGTTTGCATCGCTAAATAAAAAAATTAATTTTTTTTAATTTTTTGGTTTATTGAGTTGCTAATGCGTCACTAATTGCGTCGCAATGTTTTGTTATCATGAAGGCGTTGTAAAGTGGTCGCAATTTAGCGACGCTAAATTTGCATCGCTATTTCAATATTTTCTTGTAGTGAAATAGATCCGTTGAAGAGTAGGTGAGAAAATATTACCGTTGGAGCCGGTTCTGATAGATTTAAAAATCGACTCTGACAGGTTGGAGTCGGCTCCAACTTTTCATGTGTCAGTTCTAAGTTGGGTTTTCAAAAATAGTAACAAAAAGTTCGTCGAGGAGTTGGCTTCAAAAAACTGTAGTGTTGTCACATCGCAAACTGGAGTCGGCTTTAATTTTCTGGGGTGTCGGCTCCGAATACTAACGCAGAAAATAGTTCTCTATATCTCATGTTAGAGTCGGCTCTAACTTTCCAGGTGTCGACTCTAATTTTTTATGTGTCGACTCTAAATTGTGCCGAAAGTTAAAACTGTTCTGATACGCTCTGGAGTCAGCTCTAATAACAGTGAGTGTCGCCTCCAAGTTCTGAACTTTGACATATTCCTTTAAAAACTAATTCAAACTGATTTTCTATATAAGATTTGAATAATTTACCTTTCTAAATTCCTAAAACATATGTCAATTACATTAGTACACAAGGAATATATTCATGGCTTTTGTTAATCATCAAAATCAATAAGTGGATCAACAATCTTCCCCTTTTTGATAATGATAAAAACATTGAGTATATGCATAATCAATTAATGAATTTGTTAAAATGAATAAATTCTCATAGTTAAGCTCGCACTGAGTGCGGTAGCTCCCCCTATGTATGTGCATACAAAGTTCATTTTAAATTCCATGCGTATACATTCTTTTTCTTCATGCATATTTTAATTCCATGTAACTTTACTTTCATTTAACATTGATTCCATAGCTCCATGCATATATAAGTACATATTCTCTTTATTTGCCCTGTGCATATACATAAACACTCTTTCTCCCCCTTTGTTGTTATCAACAAAAAGGTTAAGAAGAGGGTGCATCTATCTTAAATCAACATCAAAATATGTCACTATATCAAAATACAAACACAAGAATTGAGTAACTCAAAGTTCAAAATTTAAGTAATAAGATTAACTTCATATTGCATTCATTGAGTACAAAGTCATTACATCAAACTATTCATTAAGTTATTACAAACTATATCATTCACATTACATCAAAATATCAAAATATATCATTAATCCTAGTCACAAACTATAAACTAAATAAAGCTTGAAATTAACAAGATTGAACTGAATTGGCTTGAAAATAGATCATCTCAAATTCTTTTCAGTTCTTCTAATATCTGTCCCATCCCTTTCTTTTGAACCTTCATGAAATCATTTAATAGTTTTTCGACCAAAGTAGCAGCAATAGTAACTTTCTCCTGAAGTTCAGCATTACATTTGGAATAAGTGTCTGAATCACCTCCTATATCCTTGATTTTATCAAATATCATCTTTAAATCACTTTTCAAGGTTACTGAGGATGAGCTTAGTGATGATTCAATCATACTAACTTTATCTTCCAAGGAGTAACACAACTGCCTGAATCCCATAAGTTGATTTTCAATTTCATTCTTCATCTTGATTTCATGATTCATAAATAATTCTTTAAGCTGCTCAAACTGACTCTCAGAAAATCCAGTGAATACCTGAGTAAAAGATGTAGGGACCGGTGCAGGTGCTAGAGGTGCAGAACTGCTAGGACCTGGCGAAGAGTGCCTTACTGATGGTCCTGCCACTGATGGACCAGGGGCCGCAGTCTCAACCTCAGCTGCTCTATCATCAAATTGCCCTTTCCTTTCCCAATGGTCATTAATCTTCACAAAGCCCATACGGTGTAAAGTTGATCTATTGCAGTAATCCGTATGTCTAAGACTTTTCATAGGCTCATTGTCCAATATATTCACTCCTTGATTTTGAAATGCCATTGTCAAAATCATTCCATATGGCAAAGTAGATCTTTTCTTACAACATGCCTCTGCCATATATCCAATCATCATGCCATGTAGGTTTATAGGCTGACCGGTCACCACACAGTCTATTACAACTATGTCCCTCTCGGACATATACTCAAACCTTTCTGTCTTAGGGAATAGGAATTCTACTACAGATATTATGCAAAAGCCTCAGTTCTAAGAGTAGTTGATTAGCCCTAACTTCTTCAAATTCTGCCACATCTCTACCAAGAATTCTTGACAATGCATCACCCCTCTCACTGTGAGAATTGGCAATTAAACCAACAGCCGGTATTTCCAAAAAATTTCCTAAATATCCGAGGTTAAGTGGATTCTTGTTCCTTGTTCCTTTAACATGACTAACAATACCTCCGTCTCCTCTAATCAAATTAAGATAAAAATCCTTTACTAAAGCTGGGTAGGTGGGAACATCCAAGGAACATACCTTTTTCCAACCCATCTCTTTGATTTGTCTTCCAAGAGTGAAACCTTCCGCTTCAAAGAAAGCAAAATCAAATTTTCTTCCCATTGTAATAACTTTCCCGGCTAGGAGATCTATTTGGGGAGAGGACGGACAGGGAATAGCACTAGGAGTAGAGGATGATGAGGTAGAAGTCGAGCTAGGCAACGGTTGTCTCGCCGGACGCCTCGCCGTTCTTTTTCCCTTCGTCATAGTTGCTCCATAGACTGATCCCCATCGCTTAGGTGCCATTGATGCTAGGAAGTGATGAATTAGAGGGATTCTAGGATTTGGAATGAATGGAGAAGGTTTTGGAATAGTTTGGAGTCAATTAGAGTCGAGATAAAATGAAGAGGTGTCGACTCTGCCCTAATAAAGTCAAACTGGGACCACAATGTGTCGGCTCCCGCAAAGCGAGGTGTCGACTCCAACTCGCTAACACAGTCAACGTCCGAAATAGAGTCGGCTCCGCAAAGGCAGGTGTTGGCTCCAGAAATAGACAGAGAGCAACATAGACTAGAGTTGACTCCACTAATAGTGGTGTCGGCTCCAAGATAGTTTCAGTGAAAAATAAGAGTTTCAAAGAATCTAAAACTTGTTAAAATAATCATTGAATTTTGGATAAATCTTCCTTAGAATGTGGTGGATCATGAGGTTCAAAATTCTAGATAAATTTTCCTTAGAATCACAAGAGAATTTTCAAGAAAATGATTGATTTCTAGAAAGTCATTCGTAGGAGATTTAAAATCATTCTGATGGATCACAGACTCCTAATTCTCTTCTAAGATAATAAAATCTCTCTTCACTTAAGGGTTTTGTAAATATTGTTGGCCCAGATGGCAACCCAAGAGGGGGGGGGTGAATTGGGTTCTTAAAATTTAAGACTTTTTGGAATGTTTTAAACAAATTAACTCAAGATGTGCAAGTGAGAGAAATTAACTTATAGCAATGCACAAAAGAAATATAAGAGAGATAGAGTGAGAGACAAATGAGCACGGCAAACACAAGAAGATTTTATAGTGGTTCGGTGCAACCAGCACCTACGTCCACTCCCAAGATTCACTTGGGTCCACACTATAATCTCCCTAGATTACAGCCGAGTTGTTTTACAAGCTCACAACTCAAACTTGTTGTTTTTCCGGGATCACAACGAACCCAGCCGGTTTTACACGGGCTCACCAGCACAAAACCCAACACAAGCTTACAAGCTTGTACCGAGGTAAGACTACCTCCACTAGTTCAATCCCCAGATTGAACTAGACAAAAAATAGAAATTGTTTGTTTAGTTACAATGCTCCTTAATGAGCAGATTAACAAAAGTAAGAATAGAGTTTAGATAAGCCTGATTTGCAGTTGGTTGGCTTTGAGCTTTTCTTCTTTTCTTCAACTCCTTTGAGTGTAGAATCGGCCTCAGCACGGATTCTCCACGGAATGAGTGTTGGAGTTGATTTGGGCTTTTCTCTTTTCTTTGAGTGGTGGAAATCTTGAGATGCACTTGGATTTCTTCTGAAGCTTCCTTGGATAGTGAGCTTGAGCACAGAAGGAGCTTCCTTTGATTTCACACTTTCTTTCACTCTATTTTGAATCACGGATTTTTTCAGCTAAGCTCTGTTTTTCCGATTTTTCCTTTCTTTTTCTTTGAAATAAATATCTCTCTCTTCTCTCTCTTTGATTTGAAAACAGCTTCTCTATTTATAGATTCTGCAAGAATATAGCCGTTAGAGACAAAGAAAAATAGCCGTTAATCAAAAAACTTACCGTTGGAGCTGAGTTGGCATCCGTAAAAATTTCGCCCAGATTTGCTGGAGTCGACTCATGCTTTTCCCGAGTCGGCTCGAGCTCGTCTTACTAAAAATAGAAATGTTTAAAGGTTAGGGGTCGACTCACCAAAAGTAAAGTGTCGACTCCTGAAAGTCGGGGGTCGACTCATGAAAGTTGGGGTCGACTCGCGAAGTGCTCAGAAAAACACACTTCTGGTGTCTGAGCGGAGTCGACTCGCACAGTCATGGAGTCGGCTCGACAGAATCAGGGGTCGACTCGACAAATTCGTGGGTCGACTCGAGACAGATGCACATTTCTGTACACTGAGTGGAGTCGACTCTGAAACTCAAGAGTCGGCTCCGGAACGTATCAAAAATCAGAAACTTTTCTGATTGACATTAAAATCGTTCCAGATTCATTTTAATTCATTGTTTTGACTTGAATTCAATAAAATTGACATTAAGAATTAATTCAAGAACTATTCCAAAAACTCATTGAATAAAACATGAATTATAAAATTTCTTTTTGAAAGTTTAAACATTGAGCTTAAAGTTACTTTCAAAAATGATTAAAGTCAAACTTTAACATTCTCATTGATTGTTCAAAATAAATTTATTGCTCATTTAAATAAACTCATTATATCTTTTAATGAACTCAATGGCTTTTAGTAATCATCAAAATCAAAAGGATTGGGGTATAATTTTTCAATAATCTTCCAACAATCTCCCCCTTTTTGATGATGACAAAAACATTGAGTTTATGCATGATTGATTAGTGAATTTATTTTGTTTTCATAGTTAGGCTTAGGCTCCCCCTGAATGAGGTAGCTCCCCCTATGAAACTTAAATAAATATCCCATTGTTTATCTCATTGATTACTTTGATTTTCTCAAATGTATTACAATCATAAAACTATAAAACTCTCCCCCTTTTTTGTTATCAACAAAAAGGTAGAGAAGCATAAACATTCATTCAATCAAGATAAGATTTGACAATTTCATTCATTCATTGAAAGAAGGAAATACATTGAGTAATCAACATAGAGAATTCATTTCATCAAAAAGTCTAATACATCAAAATGTTAATACATTGATTCATTAATTTCAATACATAGCAAGGATTGAAATCTAATACATCAGAAATGAGTTCTAACAATCCTAGTTAAATGATCAACTATGTTCTTCATTCCATCAGATTGGATTTTTACATAATCTTTTAGCCTTTCATCTACAAAGGTGCAAGCAGTCAAAATCTTGTCTTGAAGCTCCGCATTGCACTAGAGTAGGTCTCTCCATCTCCGCAAATATCTTTAAGTTCTTCAAAAATATTTTTGAGATCTCCACTTAAAGATACCGAAGAAGAGCTGAGAGTAGACTCCATCTTAGTGATACGATCATCCAATGAATATAGAGTCTCCTCAAATTCATGAACTTATTCTCAAATTCTGATTTAAGTTTTTCAGATTGATCATCAAATAGAACTTTGAGTTGCTTTAGTTGTAGATCTGAGAAACCGGCAGAAGATGATGAAGCTTGATCAAATAATGGAGCGGGGGCTGGAGCAGGGGCAGAAGTAGAAGGGCTCGGAGGTGCAGGTGAAGGATGTCTGACTGAAGGTCCTGCAGCCTCAACATCTGTAGCTCTCTCTTCTATCAGTCCTTTCCTCTCCCATTTTCCATTTTTCTTAATAAAACCCATTCGATGAATGGTGGCCAAGCTATAAAAGTCAGTATGTCTCAGATTCCTCATTGGCTCATTGTCAGAAATCACAACTCCTTGGCTCAGAAAAATCTTGGTGAGAATCATTCCATAGGGCAGGCTAGACTTTCTTTTTCCTCCACAGTCTGCAATGTACCAAAGTATCATACTGGGAAGGTTTATAGGTTTGCCTGACAATGGCATCCATCACAAAGATATCTCTTTCCGATACATAATCAAATCTTCCTATCTTTGGAAAGAGTATCCTACTGCAAATGTTATGTAATAATCTCAGTTCTAATGAAAGTTGGTTGGCAAAAACCTCTTCAAATCCGACAACATCCCGATTTAATAATCTAGCAAGAGCGGGACTACGGTCTTCTGAAGAAAAAGTGGCAGTGCCAGATAAGGGTAAATCCAAAAGTCTAGAAGAAGCTCCACAGTCACAGAGATCCTATGTCCTCTCACAGTGCTAACAAGGCCATGATCACCTCTAGACAAATTTTTGTAGAACTCCTTTACTAGAGAGGGATAAGTGGGGCAATCCAGTGAACATATTTTCTCCCATCCCATCTCTATCAATTGTCTCCCAACTAGAAAACCCTCTGCTTCAAAAAGTTCAAAATCCACCTTTCTACCCGTTGTTATGATTCTATCTGCTAAAGATCTACCTGGGAAGTAGTAGCAGCAGGAGAAGCATTGGGGGTTGAAGATGAGAAGTGGAATCCGTGCTTGGAGAAGGCTCACGCACCGGACGCCTCACCGTCTTCCTCACGGCTCTCTTCCTCTTCACACCGGCCGCAGCAAGTTGGAACCTCTAGTTTTGGGTGCCATTGGTCGATTGGAAGTGATAATCAGGGATTTTGGAAGTTTGGAAGGTTGGAGATTTTGGAGAGAGTATTTTGAAGATTAGAAAGTTTGAAATGAACGGCGAGTCGACTCTGCCCTAGATAAATCAACCTGGGACCACTTCGAGTCGGCTCGCGCAAAGCAGGGGTCGACTCCGGACAGTCACAGAAACCATCCCGACTTGGAGTCGACTCGCGCCGAGGAGGGGTCGACCCGAGAGTTTCAGTCGAAACCAGGAGTCGACTCCGATACGCACCGAGTCGGCTCCGAGACCATTTCAGAGCAAAAACATGAAATTTCTGAAATGTGTCCGGAATTTGATCATAAAATTGATAAAATAATCATTGAATATGAGTGGATCAATTAGATATGAATTCTAGATAAGATTTCCTTAAAGATCAAGATTTGAAGGAATCTTAGATAAAATTTCCTTAGGGGTTTCAAATTCATTCTAATGGATCACAAATACCTAACTCTCCTCTAAGATAACAGAATCTTTCTTCATTTAAAGGTTTAGTAAATATGTCAGCTAATTGTTCTTCAGTGTTAACATAATCAAGACATATTTCATTATTTGCTACATGTTCTCTTATAAAATGATATCTAATTTCTATGTGTTTAGTTCTTGAATGTTGAATTGGATTCTTTGTTAGATTAATTGCACTTGTGTTATCACATTTATAGGTGTTTATCAAGTGTGATACCATAGTCTTCAAGTTGTCGCTTAATCCATAGGATTTGCGCACAGCAACTTCCAGCTGCTACATATTCAGCTTCAGTAGTTGATAATGCAACTGAATTTTGCTTTTTGCTAAACCATGAGATTAAGTTACTTCCTAAGAATTGGCATGCACCACTTGTGCTTTTTCTATCTAACTTACATCCAGCATAATCAGAATCAGTGTATGCAATCAGATTTAATGTGGAGTCTCTAGAATACCATAAACCTACATTTTTTGTTCCACTTACATATCTTAGTATTCTTTTAACAGCAATTAAATGTGATTCTTTAGGTTCTGACTGAAATCTAGCACATAACAAACAGCAAACATTATATCTGGTCTACTTGCAGTTAAATAAAGTAGGGATCCGATTATACCTCGATAATATTTCTGATCAACCTTACCTTCTTCATCTTTGTCCAGCTTGCATGAAGGACTCATTGGTGTTCCGAGGGGTTTCATTGATTCCATACCAAACTTCTTTAGGATTTCTCTTGTGTATTTTGTTTGGTTGATGAAGATTCCCTCTTTGCTTTGTTTGATTTGGAGTCCAAGGAAGAAGTTGAGTTCTCCCATCATGCTCATCTCGAATTCTCCCTGCATCAACTTGGCAAATTCTTGACATAGAGAATTGTTAGTAGCACCAAAAATAATGTCATCAACGTATATTTGTACTACTAATAAATCTTTACTTTTTCTTTTCAAAAACAAGTTTTATCAACATTTCCTCTTGTAAAATCATTTTCAATTAAGAATTTACTTAATCTATCATACCAAGCTCTAGGTGCTTGTTTCAAACCATATAAAGCTTTGTGCAATTTAAAAACGTGATTTGAAAATTCGTGATCTTCAAAACCTGGTGGTTGTTCTACATAAACTTCTTCATTTATAAATCCATTTAAAAATGCGCTTTTAACATCCATTTGAAATAAGTTAAAATTCATATGACATGCAAATGCAAGTAAAAGTCTAATGGCTTCTAATCTAGCTACTGGTGCAAAGGTTTCATCAAAATCAATACCTTCTCTTGATTATATCCTTTTGCAACCAATCTAGCTTTGTTTCTAATTACTATGCCATTTTCATCTAGTTTATTTCTAAAAACCCATTTTGATCCTATAACTGAATGATTTTTAGGTCTTTCAACTAAAGTCCATACATTATTTCTTGTAAATTGATTTAATTCTTCTTGCATTGCTAACATCCAATTATTATCTTTTTCAGCTTCTTCAATAGTTTTAGGTTCAATTTGTGATACAAATGCAAGATGATTACTAATATTTCTCATATATGATCTAGTTCTTATTCCTTGAGATGGATCACCTATAATCAATTCCTTAGGATGACTATAGCATATCTCCAATCTCTTGGAAGATCTACATCATTATGATTATTACATCATCATCCTTATGTGAATCATCATCTTTAGCTTCTTGCTCATGATCTGAAGATACTTCAATATTAAGTTTTTCAAGATCTTTTTCAATTATGTTTGTATCTTCCTCATCATCAAGCTTTTCAGAACTAGATGCTAAAGACTCATCGAAAACTATATGAATGGATTCTTCAACTACTAAGGTTTTCTTGTTAAATACTCTATATGCTTTACTAGTTGTTGAATATCCTAAGAATATTCCTTCATCAGATTTAGCATCAAATTTTCCTAAATTGTTTTTACCATTATTATGAATAAAACATTTACATCCAAATGCATGAAAGTATTTTATATTGGGTTTTCTTTCATTCCATAATTCATAAGGTGTTTTCTTTAAGATTGGTCTTATTAGGGCTCTATTTAAGATGTAACATGCTGTGTTAATAGCTTCCGCCCAAAAGTACTTTGGTAGGTTACTTTCACATAGCATGGTACGGGCCATGTCTTCTAGAGTCCTATTTTTTCTTTCAACTACACCATTTTGCTGTGGAGTCCTAGGGGCTGAAAAATTATGATTAATTCCATTTTCAGTGCAAAAACTTTCAAATAAGTGATTTTCAAATTCAGTTCCATGATCACTTCTTAGAGATACTATGGTAGTGTTTTTCTCATTTGTGACTTTCTTGAAGAATTTCAGGAATATCGAGAAAGTCTCATCTTTGTGAGCTAAAAACATTACCCAAGTATATCTAGAATAATCATCTACAATCACTAGACCATATTTCTTTCCTCCTAGACTTGTGGTTCTAGTTGGTCCAAAAAGGTCCATGTGAAGTAGCTCTAATGGCCTAGAAGTTGAAACAACATTTTTAGATTTGAAAGAACTTCTTGTTTGTTTTCCAAATTGACATGCATCACATATTTTGTTGTTTTCAAAAACTAGTTTAGGTAAGCCTTTAACTAAATCCATTTTAATTAATTTTGAAATAAGGTGTGTGCTTGCATGACCTAATCTACGATGCCACAACCAACTAATTTCATTTATATTAGCATTGTCAGCAATTAAGCAATGATCACTCAAAGATAATTTTTCTAGATCAACCAAGTAAACATTGCCATGTCTATAACCAGTAAATACAATGCTATTATCAATAGAATTAGTTACAGTGCATATAGAAGATTTAAATGAAACATTAAAGTTTTTATCACATAATTGGCTTATACTAATTAGATTATGCTTCAAACCATCAACATAAAGTACATTATCAATAAATGTAGATGGAGTTATACGAACTTTACCAAGGCCCATAATTTGACCTTTACCATTATCGCCAAACGTAACAACTCCACCTTTCTTTTCTTCCAGGGTGATGAATTCATCTTTGTCACCCGTCATATGTCTTGAGCAGCCACTATCAAGGTACCACTTTCTTTTTGATCTTTTGGCTACAAGACATTCCTGCAACATAATTTAAACTTTATGTTTAGGTACCCAAGCTTTCTTGGGTCCTTCATGGTTAGTAGCAATAAAAATTGTTCCTTTCGGAACCCAAATTTTCTTTCCTTTAGTATTTAATTTTTCATTATTACTTATTGTTTTGCACTCAAAGATTTATGTCCTTTTTGATTACATTTAAAACAAGTAATATTACTTTGGTTAGCTTTTACAAAAATATTTTTCAATGATTTTTGTTTTCTTAATGTGTTATACCCTAAACCTGCTTTGTCAAAAACTGCTTTTTGACTATCTAAAATCATATTTAGTTTAGTTGAGCTTAGAGTAAATTTCTCAACAATGTCTTTATACTTTTTAACATCTTTCTTTAGAAAATCATTTTCATTAGAGATTGATTCTTTTTCTTTAATTAGATTTTTATTTTCAGATTTTATTAAATCAATCTTATGAACACATCATTCTTTTCATTAAGAAGTGTTTCCATTTTATCTTTTAAATCTTTAACTACAAGATTTAATTCATTTTTCTCTTTAATTAAATTTAAGTTTTCAGTTTTCAAAGATTTGTGTTTCTTTTTCAAAGCCTTGAAATCAATCATCAATTCATTAAATGCTTCAAACATTTCATCAAAAGTAAATTCATCATCGGGGGTTTCGGTACTTACCTCTTCGTTGTCGTCCGCCATGAAGCAAACATTTGCAACTTCTTTTTGTTCTTCTTCTTCGGAAGAAGACTCTTCACTGTCAGTCCAAGTTGCCATGTAGGCCTTTTTCTTTTTCTTATAGGCCTTCTTAAGTAAAGGACAGTCATATCTAAAATGCCCTGGCTTTTTACATTCATAACATACTAAGGGCTCTTTCTCTTTGTCCTTTTCCTTTTTCTTATCCTTTTATTTTTCTCCTTCCATTTTTGATACAAATTCTTCTTGTGGAAGGGCCTCCTTCTTTGCATAAACTTCTTGAATTTCTTGCAAGGAGGGCTGTCTCATCATCATCATCCTCTTCATCATCGCTGCTGCTTACTTCCTTTTTGCAGCTTTGAGGGCGATGGTCTTCTTCTTTCTTGACTCATCCTCATTGACATGTTGTTTAACTTGAAGCTCATGAGTCATTAGCGAACCAAGAAGCTCTTCCAATGGTAGGATGTTCAGATCTTTGGCTTCTTGTATGGCTGTCACCTTGGCTTCCCAAGTCCTTGGAAGTGACCTAAGAATTTTGCGAACAAGCTCAGAGTTAGTATATACTTTTCCAAGACTTTTCAAACCATTCACAATATCAGTGAATCTAGTGAACATGCATGTGATGGTTTCATTTTGTTCCATGGTAAATAATTCATATTTATGAACCAAAATATTTATCTTTGATTCTTTTACTTGGTTTGTTCCTTCATGTGTTATTTCCAACCTATCCCAAATTTCTTTTGCGGAATTACATGTTGAGATTCGGTTGAATTCATTAGAATCTAAGGAACAATACAAAATGTTAATGGCTTTAGCATTTAATTGTGCCATTCTCCTATCATTATCATTCCAATCCCTTTCGGGCTTAGGAACAATAGTGCCATCAACTACGTGTGTGGGTGTACTAGGTCCATTCATTATTACTCCCCACAATTCATAGTCAGAAGCTTGAATGAATATTCTCATTCTAGCTTTCCAATATGAATAGTTGGTTCCATTAAATAAAGGAGGTCTATTCGTAGAATGACCTTCAGCAAAACATGAACCACTTTGTGTTGCCATAAGGATCTTTAGCCCTTGATCGTGAGATCAAATTCTAAATGAGCACTTGCTCTGATACCAATTGTTGGCCCAGATGGCAACCCAAGAGGGGGGGGGGGGTGAATTGGGTTCTTAAAAATTTAAGACTTTTTGGAATGTTTTAAACAAATTAACTCAAGATGTGCAAGTGAGAGAAATTAACTTATAGCAATGCACAAACAGAAATATAAGAGAGATAGAGTGAGAGACAAATGAGCACGGCAAACACAAGAAGATTTTATAGTGGTTCGGTGCAACCAGCACCTACGTCCACTCCCAAGATTCACTTGGGTCCACACTATAATCTCCCTAGATTACAGCCGAGTTGTTTTACAAGCTCACAACTCAAACTTGTTGTTTTTCGGGATCACAACGAACCCAGCGGTTTTACACGGGCTCACCAGCACAAAACCCAAACACAAGCTATACTAAGCTTGTACCGAGGTAAAACTACCTCCACTAGTTCAATCCCCTAGATTGAACTAGAAACAAATAATAGAAATGTGTTTGTTTAGTTACAATGCTCCTTAATGAGCAGATTAACAAAAGTAAGAATAGAGTTTAGATAAGCCTGATTTGCAGTTGGTTGGCTTTGAGCTTTTCTTCTTTTCTTCAACTCCTTTGAGGTGTAGAATCGGCCTCAGCACGGATTCTCCATGGAATGAGTGTTGGAGTTGATTTGGGCTTTTTCTCTTTTCTTTGAGTGGTGGAAATCACTTGAGATGCACTTGGATTTCTTCTGAAGCTTCCTTGGATAGTAGAGCTTGAGCACAGAAGGAGCTTCCTTTGATTTCACACTCTTTCTTTCACTCTATTTTGAATCACGGATTTTTTCAGCTAACGCTCTGTTTTTTCGATTTTTCCTTTCTTTTTCTTTGAAAAAAAAATCTCTCTCTCTTCTCTCTTTGATTTGAAAATGGCTTCACTATTTATAGATTCTGCAAAAATATAGCCGTTAGACACAAAGAAAAATAGCCGTTAATCAAAAAACTTACCGTTGGAGCTGAGTTGGCATCCGTAAAAATTCTGCCCAGATTTGCTGGAGTCGACTCATGCTTTTCCCGAGTCGGCTCGAGCTCGTCTTACTAAAAATAGAAATGTTTAGAAAGGTTAGGGGTCGACTCACCAAAAGTAAAGTGTCGACTCCTGAAAGTCGGGGGTCGACTCATGAAAAGTTGGGGTCGACTCGCGAAGTGCTCAAAAAACACACTTCTGGTGTCTGAGCGGAGTCGACTCGAACAGTCATGGAGTCGGCTCAACAGAATCAGGGGTCGACTCGACAAATTTCGTGGGTCGACTCGAGACAGATGCACATTTCTGTACACTGTGTGGAGTCGACTCTGAAACTCAAGAGTCGGCTCCGGAACGTATCAAAAATCAGAAACTTTTCTGATTGATATTAAAATCGTTCCAGATTCATTTTAATTCATTGTTTTGACTTGAATTAAATAAAATTGACATTAAGAATTAATTCAAGAACTATTCCAAAAACTCATTGAATAAAACATGAATTATAAAATTTCTTTTTGAAAGTCTAAACATTGAGCTTAAAGTTACTTTCAAAAATAATTAAAGTCAAACTTTAACTTTCTCATTGATTGTTCAAAATAAATTTATTGCTCATTTAACTAAACTCATTATATCTTTTAATGAACTCAATGGCTTTTAGTAATCATCAAAATCAAAAGGATTGGGGTATATAATTTTTCAATAAACTTCCAACAAATATGTCAGCTAATTATTCATCAGTATATACATAATCAAGACAAATATCATTATTAGCTACATGTTCTCTAATAAAATGATGTCTTATTTCAATGTGTTTAGTTCTTGAGTGTTGAATATGATTTTTAGTTAAATTTATTGCACTATTGTTATCACATCTAATTGGAGTTTTATCAGGTGTTATAATCTTCAAGTTATCGCTTAATCCAAAGGATTTGAGCACAGCAACTTCCAGCTACAATATATTCAGCTTCAGCAGTTGATAATGCAATCGAATTTTGCTTTTTGCTAAACCAAGAGATTAAGTTACTACCTAAAAATTGGCATGCACCACTTTTGCTTTTTCTATCTAGTTTATAACCAGCAAAATCAGAATTAGAATATGCAATTAAATTTAATGTTGAATCTCTAGAATACCATAATCCTACATTTTTAGTTCCACTCAAATATCTGAGAATTTTTTTTACAGTAATTAAATGATATTCGTTAGGTTCAGACTGATATCTAGCTCATAAGCATACAACAAACATAATATCAGGTCTATTTGCTGTTAAGTAAAGTAGAAAACCGATCATACCTCTATAATATTTTTGATCAATTTTCTTACCATCTTCATCTTTATCCAGTTTGCATGAAGGACTCATAGGAGTTCCAAGAGGTTTAACTGATTCCATATCAAACTTCTTGAGAATTTCTTTAGCGTACTTTATTTGATTGATGAAAATCCCCTCTCTTTCTTATTTTATTTGAAGTCCAAGGAAGAAATTAAGTTCTCCCATCATGCTCATCTCAAATTCTCCCTGCATTAACTTTGCAAATTCTTGACAAAGAAGATTGTTAGTAGCACCGAATACAATGTCATCTACATAGATTTGTACTACCAATAAGTCTTTATCTTTTCTTTTTAAAATAGGGTTTTATCAACATTACCTCTAGAAAAATCATTTTCAATTGGAAATTTACTTAGTCTATCATACCAAGCTTTAGGTGCTTATTTTAAACCATAAAGTTCTTTGTGTAGTTTAAAAATATGATTTGAAAATTCATGATCTTCAAAACCTGGTGGTTGTTCAACAAAAACTTCCTCATTTATAAGACCATTTAAAAATGCACTTTTCACATCCATTTGAAATAGATTAATGTTCATTTGACATGCAAATGCAAGTAACAATCTAATGGCCTCTAATCTAGCAACATGTACAAAAGTTTCATCGAAATCAATTCTTTCCTCCTGATTATATCCTTTTGCAACTAATCTAGCTTTATTTCTAATTACAATACCATTTTCATCTAATTTATTTCTAAATACCCATTTAGATCCTATCACAGAATAATCTTTGGGTCTATTAACTAGGGTCCATACTTTATTCCTAGTAAATTGATTTAATTCCTCTTGCATAGCTAACATCCAATAACTATCTTTTTCAGCTTCATTGATAGTCTTAGGTTCTATATGAGAAACAAATGCAAGATGATTATTGATATTCCTTATTGATGATCCAGTTCTTACACCTTGAGATGGATCACCTATGATTAAGTCCTTTGGATGACCATAAGCATATCTTCAATCTCTAGGTAGATCTACATCAGTACGAGTAGTATCAATACCATCATCCTTAGGTGAGTCATCATCCTTAGCTTCTGGTTCATGATCTGAAGATATATCTATATTCAATTTTTCAATATCTCTTTCAAGCAAAATTGTATCTTCCTCGTCATCTATCTTTTCAGAACTTGATGCTAAAAACTCATCAAATACTACATGAATTGATTCTTCTACAATTAAATACTTCTTATTAAATACTCTATAAGCTTTGCTAGAAGTGGAATATCCTAAGAATATACCTTCATTAGATTTTGTGTCAAACTTTCCAAGATTGTCTTTACTATTATTATGAATGAAATATCGACAACCAAATGCATGAAAATAACTTATGTTGGGTTTCCTATTATGCCATAATTCATAGGGAGTTTTCTTGAGGATTGGTCTAATTAAGTCTCTATTTAGGATGTAACACGTTGTGTTTATAGCTTCCACCCAGAAATATTTTGGGAGTTAGCTTTCACATAGCATGGTACGGGCCATGTCTTCTAGAGTTCTATTCTTCCTTTCTACAACTCCATTTTGTTGAGGTATTTTAGGTGCAGAGAAGTTATGATGAATGCCATTTTCGATGCAGGAATTTTTAAATAAATGATTTTCAAATTCAGTTTCATGATCACTTCTAAGAGATACTATGGTGTTGTTTTTCCCATTTGTGACTTTCTTGAAGAATTTTAGAAATATAGGAAAAGTCTCATCTTTGTGAGCCAAAAATAATACCCAAGTGAATCTAGAATAATCATCTACCATCACAAGACTATATTTCTTTCCTCCTAGACTAGTAGTTCTAGTAGGTCCAAAAAGGTCCATATGTAGTAGCTCGAGTGGCCTAGTAGTGGAAACATTATTTTTAGATTTGAAAGAGTTTCTAGTTTATTTTCTAAATTGATATGCATCACAAATTCTATTATTTTCAAAATCTAGTTTTGGAAGGCCTTTAACTAAATCCATTCTAAGCAATTTTGAAATTAAGTGTGTGCTTGCATGACCTAGTCTACGATGCCATAGCCATCCAATCTCATTTACCTTAGCATTATCAGCAATTAAGCAATGGTTACTAGTAGATAAATTATCCAAATCAATTAAGTATATATTGCAATTTCTATTTCCAATAAATATAATGCTATTGTCAATGGGATTTGATACAGTGCAAATAGAAGCTTCAAAAGAAACTTTGAAACCTTTATCACACAGTTGGCTAATGCTAATTAAATTTGTTTTAATCAATCTACATATAACATATTTTCAATAAAAGTGGATGGAGTGATCTGAATTTTACCAAAGCCCATAATTTAGCCTTTGCCATTATCTCCAAAAGTTACAACTCCTTTTCTTTTTGTTTTCAGGGTGATGAATTGCTCATTGTCATCCGTCATATGTCTTGAGCAGCCACTATCAAGATACCATTTTCTTTTTGGTCCTTTGGCTGCAAGACACTCCTGCAAGGTAATCAAATATTTTGTTTAGGTACTCAAGCCTTCTTGGGTCCTTCATGGTTAGTAGCAATAAACACCGTTTCTTTTGAAACCCATATTTTCTTACCTTTAAGCATTAAATTCTTATGAGACATTTTAAAATTACATTCATAAGATTTATGTCCCTTTTTGCTACAGTGATAACATGAAATATCATTTTTGATTGGTTTCTTTGTAAAGAAATTGTTGACACATTTTTGTTTCATATGTGATTTATATCCTAAACCAGCTTTGTCAAAAATAGCTCTTTGATTGTTCAAAAGTAGATTCAGTTTTTTTGAGCTATTTGTAAATTTATTTATAATATTCTTATACTTATCAATTTCTTTCTTCAAATTAAGATTTTCATTAGAAATTGATTCTTTTTCCTTTAGTGTTTCTTCTTTTTCCAGTTTTTAGATTTTTAATTTCAAGAACAAGTTCATCTTTCCTCTTGAGAAGATCTAAGTTTTTAGTTTTTAAAGTTTTGTTCTTGGTTCTCAAAATCTTAAAATCACTAACTAATTCATTAAAAGCATCATATAATTCATCAAAAGTAAAATCATTATTGGGGGTTTCAGAATTTACCTCATTTTCATCATTTGCCATGAAGCATATGTTGTCAACCTCTTTTTGATCTTCTTCAGATGAAGATTCCTCACTGTCGCTCTAAGTTGCAATATAAGCTTTCTTCTTCTTTTTGTATCCTTTTTTGAGTTGAGGACATTCTGATCTGAAATGTCCCGATTTCTTGTATTCATAACATATTAAGGGGTCATTTTCCTTGTCCTTATCCTTTTCTTTTTCTCCTTCCATTTTAATTCTAGGTTTTCTCTTGTGGAAAGGTTTCCTTCTTTGCATAAATTTTTTAAATTTCTTTGCAAGGAGAGCTGTCTCATCGTCTTCTTCATCATCTTTGCTGCTGTTTTTTTCATTTTCTGCAGCTTTGAGTGCTATTATTCTTTTCTTTTTCACATCTTCCTCTTGGTGTTGCTTCATTGTAAGCTCATGGGTCATAAGAGATCCAAGTAGCTCCTTCAAAGGTAGAATATTCAAATCTTTGGCTTCTTGGATTGCTGTCACTTTGGCTTTCCATGTTCTTGGAAGAGACCTAAGAATTTTTTGTACTAATTCAGAGTTAGTATAAGTCTTACCAAGACTTTTCAATCCATTTACTATATCAGTAAATCTAGTGTACATGCATGTAATGGATTCATTTTGATCCATGGTAAAAAGTTCATATTTGTTTACTAAAATGTTAATTTTAGATTATTTAACTTGGTTGGTATCCTCATGAGTAACTTCCAACCTATCCCATATTTCTTTGGCTGAGATGCAAGTGAATATTCTATTAAATTTATTTGCATCCAAAGAATAGTATAGGACATTCATGGCCTTGGCATTAAGCTGAGTCATTTTCCTATCATTTTCATTCCAATCCTTTTCGGGCTTAGGAACAATAGATCCTTCTACTATATGTATGGGAGTGCTAGGACCATTGATAATGACACTCTATAATTCATAGTCTAAAGCTTGAATGAAAATCCTCATTCTTGCTTTCCAATATGAATAGTTTGTGCCACTAAATAAAGGTGGTCGGTTTGTGGATTGACCTTCCGAAAAAGATGATCCAGCTTGAGCTGCCATTTGGATCTTTAGCTCTTGATTATTAGATCAAGCTGAAATGAGCACTTGCTCTGATACCAATTGTTGACCCAGATGAAAACCCAAGAGGAGGGGTGAATTAGGTTCTTTTAAAATTTTACACTTAAAATAATTTCACAAGATAAGTGTGCACAAGTGAAGTGATGCAATAATGCTAAGCACAATATAGAAGAATAGAGATAGAGAAAGATAAGCACGATAAACACACAAGGTTTATAGTGGTTCGGTGTTAGCCACGCCTATGTCCACTCCCAAGTAACTCTTGGGTCCACACTATAATCACCTTGATTACAGCTGAGTTGTTTTACAAGATCACAACCCGAACTTATTGTTTTACACGGGTCACAACGAACCCAGCCAGTTTTCACAGGTTCACCAGCACAAAACCTAACGTAAGCTACTCTTAGTTTATCCCGAGGTCAACTACCTTAACTAATTCAATCCCCCTGATTAAATTAGTAAACAAACAATTTAAATATTCATGTACAGCAAATTAAAAGCTTCTCAAATGAGCAAATAAATAAATATGAATAAATGGGAATAGAAAAGCCTATTTTGAAGCAATGTGAAGTTGAGCTTTTCTTCTTTTCCTCTTCTTTCTGAATAAGCTAGGAGATTTGAACTCTGATTCTTGAACAAGGCTCGGTGATGAGAAGGTTGAAGATTTAGGGCTCTTGCTCTTCTTCTTCAAAACGTTGGAAATCCTTTGAATTTGATCTTGAGATGCTTTTGGATTTCTCTTCTATCTCTCAATAACAATTAGGCTTTGACTCAGAGAATCTCCTCTTTGAAAACTTTTTGATTTCTCTCTTTTCTTTCCGTTTTCTTTTCTCCTTTTCTTCTCTTGTTCTTCTCTTTTTCTTCTCTTATTTTTGAACGGTCGGAACCCCCTTTTTATAGATTTTCTTAATCCATGATTTGGTGAAAAATAGCCGTTGTAAATGTACTTGGATTAGTTCCTCACACAAAGAAATAGATCCGTTGAAGAGTAGGTAGAAAATATTACCATTGGAGCTGGTTCTGATAGATTTGAAAATCAACTCTGATAGGTTGGAGTTGGCTCCAACTTTTCATGTGTTGGCTCTAAGTCGGGTTTCCAAAAATAGTAATAAAAAGTTCGTCGAGGAGTTGGCTCCGAGAAATTGTGGTATTAACACATCGCGAACTGGAGTCGACTCTAATTTTCTAGGGTGTTGGCTCCGAATACTGACGCAGAAAATAGTTCTCTATATCTCAGGTTAGAGTCGGCTCTAACTTTTCAGGTGTTGACTCTAATTTTTCATGTGTCAACTCTAAATATTCAGGTGTTGACTCTGAACCATGCCAAAAGTTGAAACTATTCTGATATGCTCTGGAGTCGGCTCTAATAACAGTGGGTGTCGGCTCCAAGTTCTAAACTTTGACATATTCCTTTAAAATCTGATTCAAACTGATTTTCTATATAAGATTTGAATAATTTACCTTTCTAAATTCCCGAAACATATGTCAATTACATTAGTAACACAAGAAATATACTCATGGCTTTTGTTAATCATCAAAATCAATAAGTGGATCAACAGGGTATCTTTTACCCAATTTATGGACAGTCCTTGCCACTTAGCGATGGAGTGAGCCACCTAGAACCTTGTGGTGGAGGATGTCTTTTGGGCAGAATGTTAGAACTGGTGGGCTTTGTCCCATCTTATGTCAGCAATGCAATTAGTAGGTGGGCCCAGTCTCGTCAAACATGCGAGCTGCATGCAATTGATGGGCCTGGTCTTGTTAGATGTGCGGGCCGCAAATGGTTGGTGGGCCTAGTCTCGTCAGACGCATGGGCCGCAGATGGTTGGTGGGCCTAGTCTTGTCATATGAGTGGACCACATATGGTTGGTGGGCCTGGTCTTGTCAGATGAGTGGACCGTAGATAGTTGGTGGGCCTAGTCTTGTCAGATGAGTGGGCCACAAATGGTTGGTGGGTCAAGCCAAATCTTGTCAAACATGTGGGCTGGCACGGAGGCTGAGGCTGACTTGGAAGGCTAGGGCCGAGTCCAAAGACTAGGTTGACTTGGGAGGCCAGGGCCGAGTCTAGGTCATCAGTCCCCTTTTGACTTCTGACGTCAGCTAGTTTCGGCCATTAACTTGCACATGGCCTTATCAACCATATTAGATGCCCCCTGCTCTTGAGCTTAAGTGGCCACATGTTTTACGTTCGCCAAGTGAAAGGAGCGTAAAGTATCTTACCATCATTGAGCTTCATGCGCCATTAATCATCGATGGCAAGCATGTGCACTTTAGAAGGCAGAGTCTTTTCAAAGTCCTCTCTCATTCCTTTCTATTGGAGTTGCTGAAGTCGTCGAGTGCCTTTGGAACCGCCTTGGGGGTTTTTTCATGCTGGCTCGAGGGGTGACTCGAGAGTCATTGAAACGATCAAGGGTCTTGAATCACCTCGGAGGTTTCTCGCGCCAGCCTGAAGGGTGACCCGATAGTCACGAGACTGTCGAGTGCCTTTTGGAACTACCTCGGGGGTTTCTTTGTGTCGGTCCAAGGGATAACTCAAGAGTCGTTGGAACCATCGAGGGTCTTGAACTGCCTTAGAGGTTTAGCCAATCGACCTGAGGTGTCAGGACAAACCAAAATAGCTTTATGGGGTTGGTTCGTGAGCACCACGATCGGATGGCTTGAAAATATGGCCTGAAACATTGAGCGAAGATGATTAGAGCAAAAATAATTTTTTAATTTTAGAGTACCTGACTTCATGTCATGAAGTACTTTGCTAGTGTAGTAGATGTGCTTCTACGCTCCGTTAAGTCGAAACACACGAGAATGGAGCTAACTGCTTCTGGGAAGGCGGTGAGATAAAGAAAAAGGCTCTCCCCCTCACTCGAGTTCAATAGAAGCGACGGGATGGACAAGAATTCTTTCAGTTCTTCGAAGGCTCTCCAGCAATCCTTTGTCCACTCGAAGCCGTTCACCTTGTGCAAAGCTTTGAAGAAGGGTAGACAACTTTTAGCTGATCTTGATAGGAAGTGGCTTAGGATGGCCACTCTCCCAGTGAGTTGCTGCACCTCCTTCTTATTGGTCAGTTGTCTCATGTTAAGGATGGCCTAAATCTTCTTCGAGTTTGCCTCAATCCCCTGCTTGGTACCAAAAAACTCAGAAACTTTCCAGCGGTGACCCCAAATGCACACTTGCGAGGGTTGAGTTTTATTTGATAGCGTCGAAGATTATTGAAAGTCTCCTTTAGATCAGCAACATGATCGACGGTGCGGGTGCTCTTGGTCAGCATGTCATCCACATACACTTTCATATTCTACCTGATTTGATCTTTAAAGACCTTATTCATTAATCTTTGGTAAGTGGCTCCTGCATTTTTTAAACCAAAGGGCATTACCTTACAACAGTAGATGCCCTTCTCGATGATGAAGGAGGTATTCTCTTTGTCTTCTGAGTCAATCTTTATTTGATTATATCCGAAGAAGGCATCCATGAAGCTAAGGAGCTCGTGGCTTGATGTGGAATCGACCAGTTGGTCAATCCGGAGCAACGGAAAGCTATCTTTTAGACATGCTTTATTAAGATCGATGAAGTTGATGCAGATCCTCCAGCTTTCATTCACCTTGCAGACCATCACTACATTGGCCAGCCAATCTGGATAGTGTGCTAAATGTGGCCAGCATCAAGTAGTTTATTGACTTCTTGTCAATGGCCCCTTGTCGCTTGGGGGCAAAACTTCTCTTCTTTTAGTGGATGGGTTGGTACTTTGGGTCAATATTAAGCTTATGAGTAATTACCTCCGAGGATATACCAGACATGTCCGATGTCGATCAGGCAAAGATGTCCGAGTTAGCCCATAAGAAGGCGAGAAGTTAGTTCTTTGCCTCCGTGAGAAGAAGCTCGCCGATTTGCACCATCCTCGCTGGATCATCTCCTAGAGGAAAAGTCAGCAGACACTCAGCCGACTTCCCCCTTTTTTTGATTCTCTAGGGTCCAGTAGCTCTGGGGTTGGTGGAACCATAGCCTTCTGGGGGCTAGGAGCCATGTGGTAGCATAGTTGCACTAGGCTTTGCTCCCCGCGCATCTCGCCAATCCCCTCACTGGTGGGAAACCTGACGAGAAGGCATTTAGTAAATATAATTGCATCTAGAAGGTTTAGACTAGGTCACCCGAGTATGTCATTGTAGGCCAATGTTACCCGGACCACCAGGAACCTCATCAGGACCGTGCTTTAGCATGATGGCTCCCTCATCATGATCGGAAGGTAATTTCATCTTCCACCTTTATAGAGTCTCCTGTGAAACCGACCAGAGGCACTGTCACCAGTCGGAGAGAGCTGGGAGACAAGTTCATCTGAACAAAAGTATCATTGGTAAGGATATCGGTGGAGCTTCCACTATCAACCAAGATTCTTTTTACAGGATGTTTAGCAATTGTCATAGAGACGACACCGCTATCATCATTCAAATTATTTATCCTTGCTAGCTCTCTTTTAGAAAAGGGGATTACATTTTCTATTCCCTCATCCCCTCTCGACCTCTTGGAGGTAGAACCTGCCACCCAGAAAACCATGCCAACCATCTTCTCGATTGGGTCGTTGTCGAGGTTGGCCTGGGCAGGCAGAGATCCTATTAGTGCTGGAGCAACTGAAGGTTCTTTCTGAACAAACTTTTTGAGGTAACCCCTCTGAATGAGCTCCTCTATAGCATCCTTCAGGTTGTAGAAATCTTCGGTATCATGACCGTAGTCCTAGTGAAAACGATAGTAGCGCACGGCTCTTATCGCGGGTGGCCTCCCTCTTCAGAGGGGAAGGCATTGGAGGTATGGCTTGCCCTCGATCTTTATAAGGATGTGAGACTTGAAAGCGAGTAGAGGGGTGCAGTTGTCCTCTCTGGGGACAAAGGTCTGACATTAATTATTTGATCGACAGGCTTCTTAGGATGAGGTCCGCTTGGCTCTGGGAAGATTGACCTCTTGTTGAGCCCCCCCTCAGCTTCCCTTGGGTGGAGTCAGCTTTGTCAGCATGGATATACTTCTGCGTGTGACTTACGAGCTCGGTATAGGAATTGGGAGGCTTCTTATCAAGTGAGTAGGTGAAGCGGGAGGGGCGAAGTTCTCGCATCAGGGCCAAAGTGGCCACAACATCGTTGAGATGATAAACCTCAATGGCAACCATCTTATAGCGGGCCACAAAGTCTTTTAGAGGTTCTTCATCCTTCTGTCAGATGGAAAACAAATTGTCTGCCACCCGAGAGATCCTTCGATAGGCATCAAAGTGCGCCAAGAAGGTCATCTCCAACTGTCGAAAGGAATCGATACTGTGTAGAGGTAAACGAGAGTACCAGGTGCGTGCAGCTTTCCACAGCATGGTGGGGAAGGCAATGCACATAAGGGTATCAGTTGCCCTTTAAACTTGCATGAGACCCTTGTAACTCTTGAGATGATCAAATGAATCTGGGTGTCATCATATGGATCCAGCTGGGGAGGCAAAATCGAGAAGGGATTGGCTCCTCCATAAAGTGGCAAGTGAGGGAAGGACGAGTATCGTAATCCACCTCCGGCTGGTTGTTGAGCCTCTGGCTGAGCTCCTCTAATCGCCGATGGTATTCGTCCAAGCGCTTCTCTGCCTTGTGGTTGATATGCTTCCGATTAACTCCTTTCTGATGACTCAGAAGATGAGTACGAAGAGGAAGGCTGTCGGTGGTGGTACCCCTGCTTGGGATCCTTTCCATTCTGCCGCCCCGGAGAGGGACTACTCGAGCAGCGGGTGAGGGACCGTGGCCTCTTGAGAGCTACACGGTGATGACGCCTAGGAGAAGCATGACGGCTTAGCCTCTCACTGAAGAGATCTCCCACGGATAGACTGTTGGCTAGCTGCTGCAGCTGCCATAGATGGTGTGGGAGGCTTGGGCTGCTGGTGAGTGGCCACCGAGTGTTGTTCCTGTAGCTCATGAACTACTACAGCCAAAGCTTGGACTTGTTGGATGAGGGTGACCAGTTGATCAGGTGGAGTGGCCAAAGTGGGTGGTGAAGGAGGAGCAGGAAGGTTTGCCTCCTGTTACTCAGTATGCTGTGGATGCCCCCAGCATAACTGGTGGAAGTCTCCTGAGCATGCGTCACCACCATTATCATCTTAGAGAGGGCGAAGGCTTGTAGCTTAGTGTTACAGAGCTCTCCTTCCTTCAGTGCACCCGCCCCTTTCCTGGCATGCCAATTTGATGATGCCAGATCACCTTGAGTTAATGTTTGTGAGAGCACCATGAGTTTGCTGATGAAGCTTCACTCCAGTCAGGGCCCTGCAAGAAGTCCCGGGGGCCGGATATTCCGGTGGGGATCCTCCGATGCTTAAGTTAGTAATCAGAATCATAGCCGTGAGCTTGAGGAAGCTCGAGAGAGAGAGAGAGTTCTGTTAGAGAATAATCTTGAGTTCTTAAGTGTTCATACCTTGTTCAGGGTCCCTCTTACCTAATTTATGGATAGTCCTTGCCACCTAGCGATGGAGTGAGCCACCTGGAGCCTTGCGGTGGAGGATGTCTTTTTGGTGGAATGTCAGAACTGGTGGGCTTTGTCCCATCTGATCAGAGAAACTGCGATTGATAGATGGGCCTAGTTGTCAGACATGCGGGGCCATAGGTAGTTGGTGGGTCTGGTCTTATTAGACGTGTGGGCCACAGATGGTTGGTGGGTTTGGTCTCGTCAGACACGTAGGCCATAGATGGTTGGTAGGCCTGGTCTTGTCAAATGAGTGGGCCTCAAATGGTTGGTGGGCCTAGTCTTGTCAAACGAGTGGGTCACAAATGGTTGGTGGGCCAGGCCAGGTTTTGTCAGACACATGGGCTGGCACGAAGGTTGAGGCCAACTTGGGAGGTCAGGGCTGAGTCCGGGTCGTTAGTCCCCTTTTGACTTCCGCCATCAACTAGTTTTAGCCATTAACTTGCACGTGGCCTTATCAGCCACATCACTACTTATAGGTTATCCAGGCGTCTCGAGATAGCCAGGCGTAGACTATTGAGCTAGAACAGACAGGAGGTCGTACATATTCTGATGAAAGTCAAGCATGTTGAAATTGAAATTGCCACTCTCTAGCTTAAAGAAGATGAAAACGGTAGTCTTAACACATCCGACCTCAGGATCCTTCATAAGAATATTGCTTTACACCACTCTTTACTTTGATAGCAAAAGACCTTTTGGAGGCATAGATCTCAGATTCAATGGCTTCGAGAGGAAGATCATAATACTAGATTCTTTCATCAGGCCACTTTGGCTCGCCATTCTGCAAACCAAATCAGGCATTTAGTTAACGATAAGGGGCACTATTAGAAGGATGCTCAGGTTATTCGGAATCAGTTATTTCATTTTTTTTTAATCTACATGGACTGAGCAGACAGGTGATAAGTACCTAGTCCATCCTGTTTCGGCTTCTCATATGGTCTCAGCTTGCGATAATGATTTCCTTACTAGCCCAGTTACAACTGATGAGATCCGGTTAGCTTTATGGGACCTATAGCCAAATAAGGCCCAAGACCCATATTGGTTTCCACCCTTTTTATTTTGCCACTATTGGGGTTTTGTTGGTCAGAATGTTATTTAGGCAGTTCAGTTGGTGTTCCGCTTTAAACAAATTCCTTTGGACTGGAACTAGATTTTCATCACTTTAGTCCCTAAACGTCCAGACGCTTCCATACCCCAGCACTATCGGCATATCAGCCTTTGCACTACCTTATATAAGGTTTGCGCTTGACTCCTAGTCTCTTGCCTTTAGAAAGTGATTCCTCATCTTATTTCTTCTGAGCATGGAGCTTTTATCAGGGGTCATAGCATTACTGATAATATTCTAATAGCTCAAGAATTCATGCATGATCTTTAGAGATCCTCAGCTTGACAGTATCTCATGGCTGTTAAGCTGGACATGGAAAGAGCTTATGATAGATTGAGTTGGGTGTTCCTACGTCAGACGCTTCACAAATTTGGATTTGCCGATCTCTTTATTGATTGGATCATGGCCTGCATATAGTGACCGACCTTCTCTCTTATTATTATCGGTAGTCATACTGACTTTTTCATTCAACCATCGAGCTATATCAGGGATGTCCCCTATCACCTTTTTGTTCATCCTTTCTGCTGATGATCTGTCACGTGCTTTCTTCCTAGCAGTACAGGACTCTAGACTTGACCCATACCTTATTGGCCTCCATAGCCCTTCGCTCTCTCAGCTCCTTTTTGCAGATGATTGTATTTTGCTAGAACATGCTTCAGCTTAGAATGCTGCTACTTTTCATTCATTATTTAGTCTTGTTGTCAGGCCTCTGGTTAGAAGGTCAATCTTCAAAAATCTATAGTTTGTTTTAGCCCTAAGACCACTCTTACGAATCGAGCTACCATCACTAGGAGACTGGGTATCTGGGCATAGGCTGATCACTTATCCTATATGGGAATCCTTATTACAGGGAGGCAGCCCTGAAGGAGTGACTACTGTGATTTAAAGCGGTAGATACGGGACCATCTCGACAGATGGCAAGTTACTGCACTAACCATGATGGGTAGGATTATCCTTCTGCATTGGGCTGGTGATAGAGACAAGCGTAGATCCATCACAGGATATTTGTTCATCTTTGGAGGTGGAGCTGTCACTTGATGTAGTAAGAAATAAAGCTGCACCGCTCTATCCACTATGGAAGCTGAATGTATTGCTTGTTCGGCTGCTGTCCAGGAGGCCGTGTGGCTGAGAAGGTTCTTGAGATGACAAAGATATCAGCTACTGCTCATGAGGCTATTCATATCAGTTTTGATAGTATGACAGCATTACAATATGCTAAGAATCCTAAGTACCATGGAAGGACCAAGCATATTGACATCAGATATCACTTCATTCAGGACATGGTCAAGCAAGTAGAAGTTATCCTAAAGCATATCTTCACTAGCAGGATGTTGGTTGATCCTCTGATAAAGTACTGATGATGCCAAGTCACCTTCCTCAAACGCCGGGGAAGACGGACGTCCTTCTTCTCGGAGCCCTGCAAGAAAAGTCCCCGGAGACCGGCGATATCGGTAGGGACCCTCCGACGATCAAGTCAGTCACTTGGGCTCAGACAAAGAACCGCTCAGTGGAAAAAAACTGAGGCAGTTAGGGTTTTGCTGAGAGGAAGAAAGCTCAGAAAACCAGAGTTCAGATCCCTACTTACAGCGCAAGCACATGCTTTTATACCTGTCCGAATATCCCATCTTGCTGTTTTGGAAGATCACCGTCGTACCATCGCTGCGCATGCCGGAGACATCCCGTACCGCTTGCCAACGTGATGTCATACGTGTCCAACAGTCGCGAAGGCATTCAGTGCGCGCCGTCGGATGAAATGACCGAGCGCAATCGCAAGTGGTAGCGAATCGTACGTCGTAGTGAGGCATGGACATGCACAGGGACATGCAATGCACCATACGCCGTTATGAGGTATGGCCCTCCGTAACGGGGTGCAATTACGGGCGTACTGAGAGTCATGTGGGTGCGCCGTGCGGCCTGAAGTCGTCATTTCTTTCGACGATTGGACTTGCATGCCAATCGCTGGCGACCCCACCCCAAGACCGGAAGGGGTTCCGGGGGTGGAGAAATGCCAGTGCACTCCGAGACTGGTGGGGGTCTCGGGGCCAAGAGATGGTGACCCCACCCCGAGATTCGATGGGGTTCCGGGGGTGGGGAAATGCCGGTGCACCCCGAGACTGGTGGGGGTCTCGGGTCAAGAAATGGTGACCCCACCCTGAGACCCGAAGGGGTCCCGGGGGTAGGGAAATGCCGGTGCACCCCGAGACTGGTGGGGGTCTCGGGGTCAAGAGATGGTGACCCCACCCCGAGACCCGAAGGGGTCCCGGGGGTGGGGAAATGCCGGTGCACCCCGAGACTGGTGGGGGTCTCGGGGCCAAGAGATGGTGACCCCACCCCGAGACCCGAAGGGGTCCCGGGGGTGGGGAAATGCCGGTGCACCCCGAGACTGGTGGGGTCTCGGGGTTAAGAGATGGTGACCCCACCCCGAGACCCGAAGGGGTCCCGAGGGTGGGGAAATGCCGGTGCACCCCGAGACTGGTGGGGGTCTCGGGGTCAAGAGATGGTGACCCCACCCCGAGATCCGAAGGGGTCCCGGGGGTGGGGAAATGCCGGTGCACCCCGAGACTGGTGGGGTCTCGGGGTCAAGAGATGGTGACCCCACCCCGAGACCCAAAGGGGTCCCGGGGATGGGGAAATACCGGTGCACCCCGAGACTGGTGGGGGTCTCGGGGTCACTAGCCGCCGTTACCTTTTATCCTGACAGCGCGGGATCAGTCATATCAGATGCCCCCTTACCCCAGGGGCGAAGTGGGTCCCACCGTTGAGGCGCAAGGGGTGTTCTCCACGTGGCTGATCCCCATCCTCATCTTTTATGCGGACGGCCTGGGGAATGTAAGGAGGCGGCCCTCCTTACGCTGTGCCCGCCACGATCGACCTCGAGAGAGAGAACTGGCTCTTCGAAGTTTGCGTGAAAAGCCGCATCATTATTACCTTTCCTTACGGCGACGTCAGCAGGGTCCCACCATTGGCCGGGGCATGCTGCGCCACACGCTGGGGCGTCCCTCGAGGCGAGCCAGCCTATGGCAAGGGGCCATGTGGTCGACGAGACGTAGCGGGATGATTTGAAAACCTGCTAAAGCCAAGCGAGGAGTTGAATTAACACCATACCGCTTCTCTTGCCATCGTCTCCTTCTGCGCCTACGCTCCGACCTTCCCTGCAACCTGCGGGCCTGCGTCTGGTTTCCTCCCTTCCAGGTCAGCCCTTCCCCCATCCTAGATTTCTGCCTTTCTGCCCATGAGTTCTCCTTCCTGGACCTCGGAGGACGGTTCTGAGGATCGTCCTCCTTCCGAGAGGTACCGTACCTCTCCTGCTCCTTCCCCTTCGATTGAGTGGTCCTCTGATTCAGAGGACCACGTCCCCCTGGCCCGGCGATGGGCCACCGGTGGAGCCCCATCGAGGGGCCGCCGGTCGGAGGCCGGCGCCTCCTCGACGGCAGAGGGGTCCCTAGAGGGGACGGCCTCCATGATGACGCGGCTGGATTTGGAAAAAATCCGTGCCCGTTATCAGGTCCCCCGGGGCGTTGAGCTTTTCCTGCCAACCCCCGACGATAGGGTCATTTCCTTCCGACCCGGTCGGGTGGCCCTCTATGAGATCTGCCTAAAGGCAGGTCTCCGCCCACCCTTTCCCTCCTTTTTGTCAACCTCCTTAACTACTATTCCTTGGTCCCCTCTCAATTAGTTCCAAACTCCTATCGCATCATCTGTGCCTTTGTCATCCTTTGCTATCGCCTGAACATTACCCCTCGAATCAGCCTTTTTCGATCTTTCTACACCCTTCGGGCTCAAAAGGGCTGGTGGCTATTTCAGCCCCGACCCAATCAGGTCCTAAAACTCCTCCTGCCTTCTTCGATCAAGGGATGGAAATCCCGCTTCTTTTTTACGAATGTTGACCAAGTCAGGCCCTAGTGGGGAGACCCCGACCTCCGGGGGAACGCCGTCGCCATCCACCATGGGGACCGGGAGGCGTTAGGGCTATTGTTGGCCACCGAGATTCTCCGATACACCCTGTTGCTGTCGGAGGATAACCTGGAGTCGACGGGTCTCATCTCCCACCAGGGTAAGTCCTCTCCATCCTTAGCCAAAAATTTTGCCTCTCTCCCCCTCTCTCTCTCTTCTTTCTCTTTTCTTTTCTCTTTTCTTTTCTCTTTTTTTTTTTTAACTCAACTGATGCTGTGCAGCCATGAAGATACCAGCGGCAAAACTGCTGAGGGCTACATCCAAGAAGAGGGCCCAAGAAGGACCATCCAGGGGTCAGCAGGCCCCAGCCTCGAAGCGTCTGATGGCTCGGGCCTCCCCACCACCGGCTCAAGTCTCCCCACCCCCGGCCCCGCAAGATGTCCCGGCCGTTCCAGAGGTTGATCTTACGGCCGACACTCCGTCGGGGATAGGGACAGCCGCGGGAGTCCCCGTTGAGGAGCCCGCCGCGGAGGGGCCCATATTGACCGAAGAGCCCCCGGCCCCTGGGGGACCGACCCCGCTGGATGCCACCAGGGATTGGGGTGAGGGACCATCTGGTCCCGTGAGTCCACCCCCTGAGGGGTCGCCCAGGAGTGGCCCACGCACCAAACCGGGGACAGCTGAAATGACGTAGCGAGGTGGGGACGAGCCCGGGCCACCCCGAGACTCCCTGAACGACGGCTGCTGGGCTGAGCGAGTCCTGGGCCCGATCTTTGCCCTTGAGATCCTGGAGGACCTTAGTCACCAGAAAGCGAGCATGTTCTTCCGAGACTCCTATGCTGCTGTTGTCAGGGTAAGTGATCTTTTTGCCCTTTACCTCTTACTCTCTTCCTTCAGCTAACCTAGAGCTTACGCGCGCAGATTGCATACTCCCTAAGGGCCGCCAGGGAGGTGATGCGTGATGGGAAGGTCCTCCTGCAGGAGACGCAGAAGGAGGTCGAGGACGCTCGGTGCCGCGCAGAGGCGGCCGAGAAGGCGCTAGAGTTAGCCAGAAGCGCCTGGGCGAGCGAGGTAAAGGCCGCCGAGAGCCGGGCAGAGATTGAAGCCAACCGTGCGCGTGCAGCGCTCCTCCAAATGACGGAGGCTGAGAATGATGTAATGGTCAGGGACATGCATATCTCTGAGCTAACCTCAGCTCTCCAGGAGGTTGAAGGTCGAGCGGGTGCGGCAACAGAAGAGGCGCGAGCGGCGAAAGAGGAAGTCAGGCGGTCCAAAGAGGAGGTGAGCCGCGCCCGGGAGGCTGAAAGGGTTGCAATGGAAGCCCTTGCTGCAGAGAAGGTCCGGGCCGCTGGGCTCATAGAGGAGTACAAGGCGTCCGGGCGCTTCACTGACGACCTGGCCGAAGCCTCGACGGCTGTATTCCTCGATGGGTTCCAGCATGGCAAGGAGAAGGTGGCCAGGGACCTGAACTTCCCCCAGGCCCTAGAGGTTGAGCTGGAGCGTTTGTCTGACTTGGCCCCTTCTGATGATGAGCCCGCACCGGCAGAGCCATGAGCCCGCGCTCTTGTTGTTTTGTTTTTTCTCTTTTACAAGTCCGATAACGTCGGCATTTTGTAGTCCCTTCCAATTAATGAAAACACTCTTCGAGATGCATTCTATCTTATCATGAACTTCATCGATTGACAACACGTAGTCCTATGATCCCATTAGTTCCAATAGCACCGGGAGACTACTCTCAACTCGAGCTATTTTTCCCCAGCCGTTTAGACCCGAAAGTTAAGGCCAGGGAGGGTAGGTTTTTCGGAGCGGAAATGCCAGCAGTCAGAGGTTAAGTAGATGGGCTCCTCGAGGCCATCAGCGCAACGCCCTGCCGAGTGTTGGTCCTTGTACTAAATAGGTGCATGGCTTTTGATGTTTACGGGGGTCGGCTTTTATCTAACTGGCGGGACTTCATGCTGTCAGGTGTCGGGCTTTAAGTTCAGCAAGCCTGGAGCTTCTTGTGCCATCTAAGGCAGGGCTTTAGGTACCGACGGGTGTCGGGCTTCGTGCCTAGCTAGCGTAGGGCTTTAGTGCCAACCGGGGTCGGGCTTTTGTTGCTGAGAGCCGGTGGTACACCGCTCTGCCAGTGGTACACTGGGCTTCATGCCTGGCTGGTGCAGGGCTTTGGTATCGACGGGTGTCGGGCTTCGTGCCTAGCTAGCATAGGGCTTTAGTGCCGACCGGGGTTGGGCTTTTGTTGCTGAGAGCCGGTGGTACACCGCTCTGCTAGTGGTACACTGGGCTTTATGCCTGGCTGGTGCAGGGCTTTGGTGCCAACCAGGGTCGGGCTTCGTGCCTAGCTAGCGTAGGGCTTTAGTGCCGACCGGGGTCGGGCTTTTGTTGCTGAGAGCCGGTGGTACACCGCTCTGCCAGTGGTACACTGGGCTTCATGCCTGGCTGGTGCAGGGCTTTGGTGTCGACGGGTGTCGGGCTTCGTGCCTAGCTAGAGTAGGGCTTTAGTGTCGACCGGGGTCGGGCTTTTGTTGCTGAGAGCTGGTGGTACACCGCTCTGCCTGTGGTACACTGGGCTTCATGCCTGGCTGGTGCAGGGCTTTAGTGTCGACGGGTGTCGGGCTTTGTGCCTAGCTAGCGTAGGGCTTTAGTGCCGATCGGGGTCGGGCTTTTGTTGCTGAGAGCCGGTGGTACACCGCTCTGCCAGTGGTACACTGGGCTTTATGCCTAGCTGGTGCAGGGCTTTGGTGTCGATGGGTGTCGGGCTTCGTGCCTATCTAGCGTAGGGCTTTAGTGCCAACCGGGGTCGGGCTTTTGTTGCTGAGAGCCGGTGGTACACCGCTCTACCAGTGGTATACTGGGCTTTATGCCTGGCTGATGCAGGGCTTTGGTGCCGATCAGGGTCGGACTTTTGTTGCTGAGAGCCGGTAGTACACCGCTCTGCCAGTGGTACACTGGGCTTCATGCCTGGCTGGTGCAGGGCTTTGGTGCCGACCAGGGTCGGGCTTTTGTTGCTGAGAGCCGGTGGTACACCGCTCTGCCAGTGGTACACTGGGCTTCATGCCTGGCTGGTGCAGGGCTTTGGTCTGACCAGGTTCGGGCTTTTGTTGCTGAGAGCCAGTGGTACACCGCTCTGCCAGTGGTACACTGGGCTTCATGCCTGGCTGGTGCAGGGCTTTGGTGCCGACCAGGGTCGGGCTTCATGCCTAGCTAGCGTAGGGCTTTAGTGTCGACCGGGGTTGGGCTTTTGTTGCTGAGAGCCGGTGGTACATCGCTCTGCCAGTGGTACACTGGGCTTCATGCCTGGCTGGTGCAGGGCTTTGGTGCCGACCAGGGTCGGGCTTTTCTGACATGAGGGGAGGAATACATTATTGATAATACCGACAAAGGTTATCTGCATTCCATGTTCTTGGGAGCGGCGTCCCATCGAGTTCTTCAATTTTATAAGCTCTGTGGCGGAGTGTTTCGGTGATCCGGTAAGGCCCCTCCCAATTTGGGGCTAGCTTGCCTGCCTCAGCTGGCTTCGAGACCTCAGCCCGTCGAAGGACCAGATCTCCTGGCAGGAACGTCCGGGGGCGCACATGAGCGTTATAGTACTTTGCGGCCCGCTGCCGGTAGGCCGCCATTCGAAGCCATGCCTGGTCTCGCACCTCCTCCACCAGGTCGAGGTTGGCTCGCATTGGTCAGGGTTACCCTCCTCGGTGTATGCTTCCACCCGAGGGCTTGGTGCGCCAACCTCTACCGGAATAACAGCTTCAGAGCCAAAGACTAAGCTGAATGGCGTTTCGCCGGTGGGGGCTCGCGGCGTTGTGTGGTAGGCCCATAGCACGTTGGGGAGCTCCTCCACCCATCGCCCCCTGCAGCCATCTAGCCGAGATCTCAGCCCCTGGAGAATGATCCGATTAGTCACTTCGGCTGCCCGTTGGTTTGGGGATGCCCGACGGAAGTGAACCTCTGACGGACACCCAGCTCAGAGCAGAACTCCCTGAAGGGTGCGTTGTCAAATTGCCGGCCGTTATCAGTGACTAACGTGTGTGGCAGTCCAAACCGACATATGATGGACTTCCAGAAGAAGGATCTCACTTTGCTTTCGGTAATCTTGGCCAAGGCCTCGGCTTCAACCCACTTGGTGAAGTGATCCACCGCTACCAAGAGGAACTTTCGCTGTCCGAGGCCGGGGGGAATGGTCCCAGGATATCCATGCCCCACTGTGCGAAGGGCCAAGGTGCCACCAAGGGGGTCAGATGAGACGTCGGCTGTCGCTGGATATTAGCGTGACGTTGACAGCTATCACATTTCTTAACAAGCTCAGCCGCGTCTTCCTTCATCGTCAACCAGAAGTACCCTTGGCGCAGGGCCTTGTAGGCTAGGGCTCTGCCCCCCAGGTGACTCCCGCATATACCTTCGTGGATCTCTCTGAGGATGTAATCTGATTCAACCGACCCCACGCACCTGAGAACTGGGTATGAGAAGGATCTCCGATAAAGCTTCCCGTTCATTATCAAGAATCTCGGGGCCCTCCGCCTGAGCAGCTTGGCCTCAGCGGGGTTCTCCGGGAGAGTACCGTCAGTCAGATACCGGATGTAGGCATCCATCCAGGAGGGCTCTTGCTCCACTGGCAACGCTTCATCCACGGCCTCGGTGCTCGGGACTTGTAGGTGTTCCACATATGTCCTCCCCAATGTTCCGTCAGCCGAAGTGGCCAGACGGGACAAAGCATCGGCCCTGGCGTTCTCCGCTCTGGGGATATAGCTAATGCGGAAGTAAGAGAAATGAGACGCCTGGGACTGCACCTTGCTCAAGTATCGAGACATGGTTGGGTCCCTAGCTTCATACTCCCCGGTGATCTGTCCAGAAATAAGTTGAGAGTCCGTGAAGGCCCTCAAACGCCCAGCGCCTAGCCCCTCAGCTAACCTCATCCCCGCTAGCAAGGCTTCGTACTCCGCCTGATTATTAGTTGCTGGGAACTGGAATCTGAGAGCGTACTCCACTACGTCTCCCTCCGGGCTCGCGAGAATGAGTCCGGCTCCGCTTCCTTGAGAGTTTGCCGCTCCATCCACATGCAGGATCCAGTCCTCTGCCTCCTCAGATGAGGGAGAGTCCACACACTCCTCCGGTCGCACCCCCTCCATATCCCTCTCGGTCCAGGGACACTCGACCAGGAAATCCGCCAACACCTGAGACTTTATGGCTGACCTTGGCCGGATGGACAGATCGAACTCACTCAGCTTAATGGCCCACTTGGCCAGCCGACCGGAGGTGTCGGGGCGAGATAAGACAGCTCGAAGGGGCTGGTCCGTAAGCACCACGATGGGATGGGCTTGGAAGTAAGGCCGGAGGCGCTGGGTAGAGACCACCAAGGCGAAGATAATCTTCTCGGTTCTCGAATACCTGGTCTCTGCATCATGGAGTATTTTGCTGGTGTAATAGACTGGCTTCTGGGCCCCGTCGGCATCCATGCGCACGAGTATGGAGCTGACGGCCTCGGGGGAAGCGGCCAGATATAAAAAGAGCTCCTCTCCATTTTCAGGCTTGGACAACAGCGGAGGAGTGGAGAGAAACTGCTTCAACTCCTCAAAGGAGCCCTGACACTCTTTCGTCCATTCGAAGCCGTTGACCTTGCGCAGCGCCTTAAAGAAGGGCAGGCACCTCTCCGCCGACCTTGACATGAAGCAACTCAAGGCCGCCACCCTCCCTGTTAGGCGCTGCACTTCCTTCTTATTGGCTGGGGGCCTCATCTCCAGAATAGCCCTAATCTTGTCGGGGTTGGCTTCGATCCCTCGCTGGGTCACCATAAAACCCAGGAACTTGCCTGCTGCTACTCCAAAGGCGCATTTGTGGGGGTTGAGCTTCATCCGATACCGACGCAAATTGTTGAAAGTCTCCTCGAGGTCAGCTACATGGTCCATCGCACTGGTGCTCTTGGTCAGCATGTCATCCACATACACCTCCATGTTGCGCCCTAGCTGGTCCTCAAAGACCTTGTTCATTAATCTTTGATAAGTGGCCCCGGCGTTTTTCAACCCAAAAGGCATCACCCTGTAACAATAAATCCCCTTCTCTGTGACAAAGGAAGTTGCTTCTTCATCCCCCGGGCTCATCTTGATTTGGTTATACCCCGAAAATGCATCCATGAAACTGAGAGTCTCATGCCCGGAGGTGGCATCCACCAGTTGGTCAATTCGGGGCAGCGGGAAGCTGTCCTTGGGGCACGCCTTGTTGAGGTCGGTGAAATCCACACACATCCTCCAACCTCCGCTGGCCTTGCGAACCATTACGACATTCGCTAGCCAGTCAGGGTAACGCACCTCGCGGATGTGGCCAGCCGCCAGCAGCTTCCGCACCTCCTCATCAACGGCCTTCTGTCGGTCAGGGGCAAAACTCCTTTTCTTCTGCCTGACGGGCCGGCACCCCGCCGGATGTTAAGCTGGTGCGTAATTACCTCCTTCGGAATCCCCGGCATGTCGGATGCTGACCATGCGAAGACGTCCGCGTTGGCCCGCAGGAAGGTAAGGAGTCGGTCACGAGCTTCCTCCGGAAGTAATGCTCCAACCCGGACCATCCGCGCGGAGTCCTCCCCGAGGGGGAAAGCGAGCAGCCGCTCGGCCGGCTCCCCCCTTTTTTCCAAGTCTCGCGGGTCAAGCGCCTCAGGTGCCGGTGCAGGTGTCGTCTCTTGAGGGCTAGGGGCCAAGTGATAGCAAAGTGCCGGTAGATCCTGCTCTCCTCGCATCTCGCCGACCCCTCCGCTGGTTGGGAACCTCACGAGGAGCCACTTGGTGGATATGATGGCATCCAAGAGGTTGAGCCCAGGCCTCCCGAGGATCGCATTGTATGCGAGGGGCACACGAACCACCAAGAACTTCATGAGAACAGTGCTTTGGCACGGAGCCGTACCAGCCGTTACGGGAGAGTGATTTCCCCTTCAACCTTCACGGAATCTCCTGTGAACCCCATCAAAGGCGTGGCGACAGGTCGAAGCAATCATGCGACAAGTTCATACGAACAAAGGCATCGTAGTTTAAAACATCTACGGAGCTCCCACTGTCAACTAAGATTCTTTTTACAGGGTGCTTAGCGATCGTCATGGACACGACGACGCTATCATCATTCTTATTTACAACCCCGTCCAAGTCCTTTTCGAAAAAAGGAATTACAGTCTCAGCTCCCCCCCCCCTTTGTTTCTTCAACGGGCCTCCTGCCCCCAGGAGATCATCGCCACCGTCTTCTCCGTCGGGGTGTTGTCGATCACCAGCGGTGAGGGCGCTGATGGGCCAGGAGCTCCCGGGTTACTCCTCTGAACGAACTTTCCCAGGTGGCCCCGCTGAATAAGGTCTTCAATAGCCTTCTTCAGCTGACGGCAATCGTCGGTGTCGTGGCCATGGTCCCGGTGGTAGCGGCAGTAGAGGTTCTTGTTCCGGGGGATCTTCGGGTTGATGGGAGGAGGGCGCTGCAGATAAGACTCCCCTTCAATCTCGAGCAGGATCTGAGATATTGGGGCAAGCAATGGGGTGTAGGGTCCGTCTCTCGGTGCAGGGGTCGAGGACGGTTGTCTGGCCGGCGAGGAGGCTCGGGCCTCCTGGGGCGGACCTCTGCAGGCTCCGGCTGGGTCGGCTTCCTGGGGACACTCCCGCCAGCTTCGCGCCGGGAAAAGTCGGCCTCGTCCGCCCGGATGTACTTCTGGGCCCGGATCAAGAGTTCAGAGTAAGAGCCCGGCGGCTTCTTGTCAAGAGAATACGCGAAGCGAGAAGGGCGGAGCCCCCGCTTCAAAGCCAGGGTAGCCACCGAGTCTTCCAGGTTGTAGACCTCCAGAGCTGCCTCTTTGAACCGGGCAACATAATCCCGCAAAGGCTCGCCATTCTTCTGCTGAACGGCAAAGAGACTGTCCGCCACCCTCGGGATCTTCCGGCATGAGTCAAAATGGGCCAGGAAAGCCCTCTCCAGCTGGCGGAAGGAGTCGATGCTTCGTGGCGGCAGACGAGAGTACCAAGCTCGAGCAGCCTTCTTCAGAGTGGCCGGGAAAGCAACGCACATAAGTGAATCAGTGGCCCCCTGGACTTGCATGAGTACCTTATAGCTCTCCAAATGGTCCAGGGGGTCCGTGGTCCCGTCGTATGGATCTAGTTGAGGAAGGCGGAACCTGGTAGAGATGGGCTCCTCCATGATGCGGCGAGACAAGGGAGGCCGACTGTCGTAGTCTGTCTCCGGCAGGTGGGTGATCCGACGGCTAAGCTCCTCCAGCTTCTGATTACACTCCTCGAGTCGACGCTCGGCTCGACGAGGCATCCGGCCATCAAAGAGCCCTCCCCGAAGATTCGGAAGAAGAACGAGGGCGGCGATGCTGGCGCGGGCGCTCCGCCTCCTTCCCGTGCCGCCGCTTAGGAGAAACACTAGCGTGGCGAGAGGGAGACCGGGGTCTTTTAGAGGCTTCACGGTGGTGAGGCTTGGCCGGGGATCGATGGCGATGATCCACAGGAACCGGCGATCTCCGACGGGAGGAATGCTGGCTGGGTTGCACTACCCCCGGAACAGACGGGTTCAGCTCCGGCTGCTGCAAGGCCGCCTGCTGGTGCTGCAGGCCCTGAACCATTGCCGCCAAGGACTGGACCTGCATGGCCAGGGCAGTGAGTCGATCTTCCTGGAGTTGTTGTGGAGCAGGCGCGGGAGCGTCATTCTGCAGGGCAGAAGACCCTGCCCTCCGTAGATGCAGAGGCTCCGGAATACTGGATGCGAGAGCCGGGGGGGCCTCCGCGGGTGGACCGGCCCCGTAGCGCTGCCCCCCAGCGTGACCGGCTGAAACTCCCTTCGTCCGAGTCATCACCATGACTTCAAGATCTTGAAGAAAGAAGAAAAAGGTAAGCTACTGGCTCGATGTCTTTCTTACACCCCCCTTCCTGGCGCACCAATCTGATGACGCCAAGTCACCTTCCTCAAACGCCGAGGAAGACGGACGTCCTTCTTCTCGGAGCCCTGCAAGAAAAGTCCCCGGAGACCGGCGATACCGGTAGGGACCCTCCGACGATCAAGTCAGTCACTTGGGCTCAGTGGAAAAGAACTGAGGCGGTTAGGGTTTTGCTGGGAGGAAGAAAGCTCAGAAACCAGAGTTCAGATCCCTACTTACAGCGCGAGCATGTGCTTTTATACCTGTCCGAATATCCCATCTTGCTGTTTCGGAAGATCACCATCGTACCATCACTGTGCGTGCCGGAGACATCCCGTACCGCTTGCCAACGTGATGTCATACGTGTCCAACAGCCGCGAAGGCATTCAGTGTGCGCCGTCGGATGATATGACCGAGCGCAGTCGCAAGTGGTAGCGAATCGTACACCGTAGTGAGGCATGGCCATGCACAGGGACATGCAATGCACCATACGCCGTTATGAGGTATGGCCCTCCGTAACGGGTGCAATTACGGGCGTACTGAGAGTCATGTGGGTGCGCCGCGCGGCCTGAAGTCGTCATTTCTTTCGACGATTGGACTTGCATGCCAATCGCTGGCGACCCCATCCCGAGACCGGAAGGGGTTCCGGGGGTGGAAAAATACCGGTGCACCCCGAGACTGGTGGAGGTCTCGAGGCCAAGAGATGGTGACCCCACCCCGAGACCCGATGGGGTCCCGGGGGTGGGGAAATACCGGTGCACCCCGAGACTGGTGGGGGTCTTGGGGTCAAGAGATGATGACCCCATCCCGAGACCCGAAGGGGTCCCGGGGGTGGAAATGTCGGTGCACCCCGAGACTGATGGGGGTCTCGGGGTCAAGAGATGGTGACCCCACCCTGAGACCCGAAGGGGTCCCGGGGGTGGAAAAATGCCGGTGCACACCGAGACTGGTGGGGTCTCGGGGCCAAGAGATGGTGACCCCACCCCGAGACCCGAAGGGGTCCCGGGGGTGGGGAAATGCCGGTGCACTCCGAGACTGGTGGGGTCTCGGGGTCAAGAGATGGTGACCCCACCCCGAGACCCGAAGGGGTCCCGGGGGTGGGGAAGTGCCGGTGCACCCGAGACTGGTGGGGGTCTCGGGGTCAAGAGATGGTGACCCCACCCCGAGACCCGAAGGGGTCCCGGGGGTGAGAAATACTGGTGCACCCCGAGACTGGTGGGGGTCTCGGGGTCACTAGCCGCCGTTACCTTTTATCCTGACGACGCGGGATCAGTCATATCAAGTACATTTCTAGGGATGTGTTCCAGGCTCATGTGAGGAGTCTAGGTCTATATAGAGTGTGACATACTAAGATATGTTTCAGACTTGTGTATAAGTTTGTATCTATTTTTTGTTGTCAAATAGGGATTGTATGGACATCAATGACTATGTGTTAAATTTTATGAAATATTTATTTTTATTATTATGATGAGTTCATATTTATAGGCACATATGTGTACAATTGTCACGGGCTTAAATCAGCCTACTCTCACGGGTGATCGCCCTAACACTTTTGTAATGGGCAGGATGAGATTAAAGTAGCCACTATAGATGCTTGAGTAACAATGCATGAGTTATAAATTGCATAAGTTATAAAATGGGCTACATAAATTATAATTGAATAGATTATAATCAAAGTCGCCTTAATGTGGACTGAGATGAGACTCAAGAGAGTCGAGTACGGAATACATATATGCGTGTGCAGTGTATGAATATTGATATGTCCACTAATCTGTACTAAGCTTATTATAGCTGAACTGGGAGCATTGGTGTGTGCTCGAGTCAAGCAACTTTTTGATGCCTGGACTTGTATTCGTACGGTGTTTGAGTATGACATGACCCATTGAGTGGGAGCTCCACCATAGCATGTATTATATTGCATGTGCTAAAGTCAACCCTATAAGGGGTAACGTGATATATTTTCTCTCCGTTACCATGTGAGCCTTACAACTATGTAGTGCCCTTGGACTTGAACCTATACTATGAAGTTAGAGTTTAGGATAACTTTCTTAGCCTTGTTCTCCAAGGTCATGGAATTGATACGGCCGCATGAGACAATCCTAGGAAGTCAACTGGATAAAGATGGATTGGTATGAGTGTTCAAGAAAGATTATTCGCGACCATACCTTATGTTTGTGATCCATTGCCTGAGCAATCATGTGTATGAGTTGCATATGATTATGGATACAAACATTATGATTTTGTGTTTTATCAAGTGCTCCTCAGAGAAGATCTCTTGAGGAATTGAGAGTGCTTGATCAAGTATGATCGGATTATCTGGGATACATATGGGATTTGATTCTTGTTCACTACGTTAGTTATTTATTAATTTAATACAGTATATCTACTATGTATCACTGAATGTGAGTTTCGTCGAGTAGCACACCCCATTGCACTACAAGTTGAGAGAGTTGAGGTTATAAATCATTGTTCCTGTATGGATGAACGGAAGATTATTGCCCTGGGTGCCAAGTCGGTGCTCACAGAGAATTCCAAGGGTCCCATGAGACGGGACTCTTCGTATCCCTTTGACTGATCTGCTCTTGTATCAATTCTGTTCTATAAAAGAAGACCTAAGATATCTTCTGGAAAATATATGAGGGCTTACAGAGACGAGCTTCCCTTCCTCCTTTCCTCTCTTCATCGGTATTGCGGCTTAGGGGTGTAGACAAATCGAAGACTCTGATAGCCCTCAACGACCGATGATCTATTGCTCTGCTGCTTCGAAATAAGGTATATTTTCTGTTTTCAGCTGGTAATCAGAAGAAAATGAAAGTTGAGAGAACTTTTTCTCTTGACCAGGGCAATCAAAGCTAGACAAAAGATGTTAAAAAAAGAAAAAAAGAAAAAAATCGGATGTAAGAGAAAAAGGTCCGATGGAAGAGATGCCTTTTAAGGAAACAATGGATGGATGATCTACCATTTTATGTATAAGGCAGTGAGGGAGGGAAAACAAGTGGTCAAGCATTAAATTCATCTGATGAGTGGAAATCAAACCAAAGTTTCAAAAACTGGACAATGTTCAAGAGATCTCAAATAATTATGGGCTTCATTTGGGAGAGCAAGTAAAGAGTGTGCTGCTAGTGTTTGAACTTTTGGCATGTGAGAAGCCGGTATGTCAAAGTTATATATCATGTTTTTTTAAAAAAAAATTTAAATTTTTTTATTAGTTTGTTTTTAGGTTCAGTGAGATTTTTTTTCCTCCCTCCCTTCGAATAACGTATATCCCAAAAAACCTGCAGTCTTCCTTTCTGAATCCGTAAATATAAAGCCATATTGAACGCCATCTAGTCCTTTCATTTTCATAGCAGCAAAGATTGCTTTGTGACCGAGTACAGAATAGGAAAAAAAAAAAGTTGAAAAAAAAAAGAGAGATGATGCGATAAGGGCGTTGTTTTTAAGCGAAGTACTGACGGAAAAAACATAAAAAAAACGCGCAGCAGCTCCTTTTATAGTCTATGTGAAAAAGCTGAGAGGTAGAGGAAGAAAGAAAGCATAAAAGAAACGGCATTAAATGCATTCATTTGATGACGACAACTAGTGATCTGAATGGCCTAGCGGCCTCGATGGAAAGAAAGAAAAGAAGAAATAAATTAAATAAAAAGACAAACGGTAGCGTCATACCTAATGAAGCGTGCGCTACCAGCATAAGTTGCGGTAGCCCGCATGTGAGCGCACACTGTCCAGCATGCCCGAGGCACGTGAAACACCGTGGACGCCGTGCGGTATTGCTTATGATATTAGTTTTCGCCGGTTATCTTTGTTGTTAGAGCTAGACATGGGCTCAGCTTTTGTTATTCAAAATTAGATGAAGCTATATCAGCAGCCGATAAATTTAATTTTTTAAATTTATCTATCTGAGCTTTATATGGTATAGACTGTCATCTTCTATGCTAGCCGCATTCTTAGAGCTCGTTATTTTATCATTAAGGTGAATTCACTTATTATCATTCGATAGATTAGATAGGATCCGCGACTATTTACCTATCAATCCTTTGATCCATGATATTTGATTTATCCTTCAGGATGTATGTATGGTCTAAATCTGACACATATATTAGGAACTGTTGGGGGGTAAAATCGTCATTGCATTGATATCCGTGCAAGACGGCTAAGGCTGACCCCCTCCTTTCGGTTTCTTCCGGGCCTCCCTAGCTCGGCCTCTTCCGGGCTTCCCTAGCTCGGCCTCTTCCGGGCCTCCGTGGTTCGGCTTCTCCGGGCCTCCGTGGTTCGGCTTCTTCCGGGCCTCCCTAGCTCGGCTCTTCCGGGCCTCCGTGGTTCGGCTCTTCCGGGCCTCCGTGGTTCGGCTTCTTCCGGGCTTCCCTAGCTCGGCCTCTTCCGGGCTTCCCTAGCTCGGCCTCTTCCGGGCTTCGTGGCTCGGCTTCCGGGCCTCGGCTCTTCCGGGCTTCCCTAGCTCGGCCTCTTCCGGGCTTCCCTAGCTCGGCCTCTTCCGGGCCTCCGGCTCGGCTCTTTCCCGGCTTCCGCTTCCCTAGCTCGGTCTCTTCCGGGCTTCCTAGCTCGGCCCTCCGGGCCTCCGCGCTCGGCTTCTTCCGGGCTCCATAGCCCGCTGCTACCTAGCGATCCACGCCCCGACGTCCACCTCCGCGGAACCTGGCGCGGGAGAACTCAAGCAGCACCCTGAGCAGGGGATCATATTAAGACGTGGCCTAAGACCTACTATAACCGCCCCAGGTCTACTCACCCAGATCCCAAGACATCGAGGGGCTCTCCCAGTCGTCGATCCCTTAACGGACAAGGCGTGGATTCTAACGGCCCCACAACGGCCTGATTCTGTCTACCCCGAATCTTAACAACCTCAGTACCTTCCAGAAGACGCTCAAGTCCCCAGGTGACAGTCTATAAATACGAGTTTGGCAGATTACCTCAGGTACGCAACCCTTGACACACAAAAGAACTCCAGGGTTACCTCTCTCTCTCTCCCGGCAGCTCGTCGGTGCTCTGCCCTTACCGGAGCCTCCGATTGACCGCCCCCCTGGAGAGGTCTCCCGGAGAGATCCACCTCCTCATTGTCTGGTTGATCGCCGATTCCTTCCTCGCTGACTTGAGCGTCGGAGGGCCTTCCGCGGAGGACCACCCCCGGTGTCCTTCCGTGTGCAGGGCTTCCTGTTTTGCAGGTCCGCCGCACCCCACTCCCCGAGGATCGACCGCGCCCGAGTCGGAGGACGGATCCCGGCGGCAACAGATTGGCGCTAGAGGAAGGGCCTCAAGTCCCATTAAAACTTGAAAGAAGGAGACAAGGATCTTGATCCGGAGAAGAACCTCTCTGATGGCCAACCGGAAGAGAGGAACAACCTCTGATGCTCCCGATCAGGTCGCCTCCCAGAGGCCTGATCCGACTGGCGCCACAGCGCCGCAACCCCCACCTGTCGAGACTCCGTCGCGCCCTGCCATTCCGGTGACCCAGGACCAGTTTGCTACGCTGGTCCAACAAGTCCAGGCTCTCACCCACCTGGTCCAGGAGCGTCTTGCACCTCCTCCTGCTTCGCATCCCCAGAAAGAGACGACGACTTCCTCTTCACCGGCAACCTCCTCCTCTGATCCGCGTGAATCAGCGGACCCCCCACGTCGCCCCGGGGGAGACAAACCGGTCCCTCGAACCGGTTGCGATAGAGATCTTCCCAGATCTCGGCGAGCCCGCTCCCTCTCCGGCAACGTCTCGCCATGATTCGACGCCATCCTTGCGGTTCTCCCGCCCGGCTGCTCCTCTCGCCGGTGAGGAGGAGATCCGCCGTCAGATCCAGAAATGCGTCAGGAGCTGGACGCCGCCAAGCAGATCCACCTGCCTCAGCCCAAAACAGAGCAGGGCATCCCTTTCTCTAAGGGGATCATGGAGGAAGTGATCCCCTCCCATGTCAAGCTGCCGACCGTCGAGCCCTATCACGGCTCCACTGATCCGGACGACCATCTCAGCAGCTTCCGGTCAATAATGATGTTCCATGGAGCATCTGATGCGATCCTCTGCCGGGCCTTCCCATCCACACTCAGAGGATCCGCCCGAACCTGGTTCAACGCCCTGAAACCAGGTTCCATCGATTCGTTTGATGAGCTGAGCCACCTTTTATTGGCCAGTTCGTCAGCAGCCGCCGCCACCGACGGAGATCCGACTCCCTCTCCGAAGTCAAGCAAAGAGAGGGGGAGTCCTTGAGAAATTATCTTGGCCGTTTCAACAAGGCCATGTTGGAGGTGGACCACCTTAATCATGAGGTGGCCATGTCCGCCCTAGCGGGGGGAGTTTCAAAGGAGAGCGACTTCTATTTGGCAATGGAAGTCAGCTACCCCCCGTGTCTGTCTGATATGATGGCCCTTGCGGACAAATACGCTCGGGTCGAGGAGTCGCGGAGAATGGCCCGCGCTGAACAGACGAAGAAGAGGCAAGAGCCCAAAGTTCCCGACAGACACCGCCCTGTCCGTCGGCCAAGCCCACCTCGCCGCCAAAGAGTCCCTCCGCCGCCGCCAAGGAATCGCTCCCGGAGTCCCCCTAGGCGATTCGATCGCTACACTCCGTTGACTGTGCCCCGGGCACAAATCCTCATGGAAATAGAGCGCCAGCTTCCCCGACCAGTGCCTCTCCGAGGGAACCCAACCCGGAGAGATCCCGCCAAGTACTGCCGCTACCATAGGGAGCATGGCCATGACACTGAAGAATGCTGGCAGCTGAAGAACGAGATCGAAAGACTGATTCGGCGGGGACGGTTGGACCAGTTCAGAAGGGCACCCGAGCCACAGCAGCAGGGAGGTGATCGCCAGCCTGAGCTCCCACAACTCCCTCCTCCACCAAATCCGCCAGTGGTTGGCCGCATCAACATGATTGAAGAGGCCGGCGGATCGGGCTCCGGGGCAATGGTGATGCACCGGTGCCAAAGAAGGCGCGCACGGGCGAGCTCTCCTTTTCTGATGATGATCTTCTTGGGATACAGCTTCCCCATGAGGACGCACTTGTTGTCTCCCTAAATTTGAACAATTATGATGTAAGCCGAATCCTGGTTGATAGTGGAAGCTCGGTGAACGTTTTGTACCTCGATGTGTTTGCCAGGATGAAATTGCTCATGGAAAACCTTCGAGCCGTGGATTCCACCTTGATGGGATTCACCGGCGACGTCATCATCCCAGAAGGAATTGTCACCCTGACGGTCCGCGCAGGAACCTGGCCCTTTGTAACCGTTGTACAAGCCGACTTCCTAGTGACCGACCTCAGGTCCCCGTATAATGCCATATTCGGCAGGCCCGGCTTGATGTCTCTTAAGGCGGTTGTTTCTATCCCGCATCTGTCGATGAAGTTCCCCACCGAGCAAGGAGTTGGAGTAGTTCGGGGAAGTCAAGCCATGGCTCGGCAATGTTTTGTCACGAGCCTTCAGTCCAGAATTCCCGAGGTTGACGGGCTAGACGCCCGCGAAGATTTCGCCGAGCAACGGGGAGAACCGGTGGAAGAGCTGGAAGAAGTACCGCTGGACGTAGCTCGGCCCGACCGAACCACAAAGGTCGGGTCGCTGCTTGAGGGAGAGCCTCGTCGCGAGCTAATCAGATTCCTCCAAAGCAACGCGGACATCTTCGCCTGGACCGCCTCCGACATGCCAGGAATTAGCCCCGAAGTCCTCGTCCATCGTCTCAATGTGGACGAGATGCACAGGCCCGTTAAGCAGAAAAAGAGAAGCTTCGCCCCAGAGCGGCAAAAGGCCATTGAAGAAGAGGTCGACAAACTCATCAAAGCCAACTTTGTCCGAGAGGTAAACTACCCCAGTTGGCTGTCAAACGTCGTCATGGTGAAGAAGTCGAATGGCAAATGGAGGATCTGCATCGACTTCACCGATCTCAACAAGGCATGCCCGAAGGACAGCTTCCCTCTCCCTCGGATCGACCAGCTTGTGGATGCCACCTCGGGCCACCAAATGCTGTCATTCATGGATGCCTATTCGGGCTACAATCAGATCCGGATGGCCCCCGAGGATGAAGAAAAGACAGCCTTCATAACCGACCGAGGTACCTACTGTTACCGAGTTATGCCTTTCGGTCTTAAAAATGCAGGAGCGACCTACCAGCGCCTGGTCAACAAGGTGTTCAAGGAGCAAATCGGCCGGAACATGGAGGTGTATGTGGATGATATGCTGGTCAAAAGCAAGGAAGCGCTGCGGCATGTTGAGGACCTCGCGGAGAGCTTTGCCACGCTGCGCAAGTATGGAATGAAGCTCAACCCAACCAAGTGCGCCTTCGGCGTCAATTCTGGGAAGTTCCTCGGATTCATGGTCTCCCAGCGCGGCATTGAGGCTAACCCTCAGAAGATTCAAGCTCTCCAACAAATGGCGCCCCCAGCGTCCATTAAAGAGGTCCAGCGCCTGACCGGGAGAATAGCGGCCCTTAACCGCTTCGTAGCTCGGTCAGCCGAGAGGTGCCTCCCCTTCTTCAAAACCCTCCGATCGGCCAAGAATTTCCAGTGGACTCCTGAATGCCAGAAATCATTTCAAGATCTCAAGAAGTACCTCGGCTCGCCTCCACTTCTTAGTAGTCCGGTCCCAGGGGAGACTCTGTTTCTGTATCTGGCCGTTTCCGAGGGAGCAGTTTGTTCGGTACTGGTCAAGCAAGAAGGCAAGATCCAAAGACCGATCTACTATGTGAGTAGGCTGCTCCGCGACGCGGAGACGAGGTACACCAGGATCGAGAAAATAGTGCTTGCCTTGATTACCTCGGTCCGGAAGCTGCGACCATATTTCCAAGCACATTCAGTGACGGTCCTGACCGATCAACCCATCAAGGCGGTGGTCCACCGTCCAGAAACATCGGGGAGGATGACCAAATGGGCCGTCGAACTAAGCGAGCACGACATACAATTTCAACCTCGCCCGGCCATCAAAGCTCAAGTGCTGGCCGACTTCCTCCTTGAGTGCACCATCCCGGAAGACGGCTCTACCCCAAAAAGTCCCGAAGGACCAAAACCTGAAGCTCGGTGGCTCCTTCACGTCGATGGGTCGTCCAACGCCCATCATTCCGGTGCGGGTTTGGTTCTCACCAGCCCGGAGGGGATGATCTTCGAATATGGCGTCCGATTCTCCTTCCCGGCTTCCAACAACGAAGCCGAGTACGAGGCCCTGTTAGCCGGTCTCCGGATCGCCCGCAACCTGAAGGTGGAAAAGATTAGCGCCTTCACCGACTCTCAGCTGGTGGCCGGCCATGTGCGAGGGGAGTTTGAAGCCCGAGAACCCAATATGGTTCGATATCTCCAAGAGGTGCGCGGCCTACTTCCTCACTTTTCAGAGTTTGAAATCATTCAAATTCCTAGATCGGAAAACGCCCGTGCCGACCTACTCTCCCGATTGGCAACCACGGAGACAATGGATGCTGAACAAAAATTCCATCTGGAGACTCTGGAGAAGCCGAGTATCATGGAAGCTGACCGGGTGATGCAAATCGAGACCGAACCATCCTGGTTCGACCCTATCCTCAGCTATCTTAAAGAAGGGTCGCTCCCGTCCGACCGAAGGGAGGCCAGGAAATTGAAGCTGCAGGCGACCCACTATGTATTGATTGACAGCCAGCTTTACAAGCGGTCTTTCTCCATGCCGCTGCTCAGATGCCTCCGCCCATCCGAGGCGGACTACGCTCTACGGGAGGTACATGAAGGGATCTGCGGCAACCATCTGGGAGGCCGGTCCCTGTGTCACAAAGTGCTACGGCAAGGCTATTATTGGCCGACCATGCAGAAAGATGCGGACGATCTAGTCCGAGCCTGTGACGCCTGCCAGAGGCATTCGAGCATCCAGAGGCTCCCCTCCGCCGAGCTAGTTTCCATATCCTCCGCCTGGCCCTTTGCCAAATGGGGGATGGACATCCTCGGCCCATTCCCGTTGGCGACAGGACAGCGAAAATTCTTATTTGTCGCCATTGACTACTTCACCAAATGGGTTGAAGCGGAAGCAGTTGCCCAAATCACCGAAGCCCGGGCCAGAGACTTTGTGTGGAGGTCCATCATCTGCCGGTTCGGCCTCCCCCACACCATAATCACCGATAACGGCAAGCAGTTCGACAATTCCAAATTCCGCCAATTCTGCGAAGAGCATGGAATTCGTCACCACCTTACTTCGGTCGGGCACCCACAAGCCAACGGAGCGGCCGAGGTAACCAACAGGACTCTCCTCCAAGGAATCAAAGCTCGCCTCTCTAGAGCCCAAGGCAGGTGGGCAGATGAGCTGCACCATGTCTTGTGGGCCTATCGCACCACTCCGAGAATCCCAACGGGCGAGACCCCATTCCGAATGGCTTTCGGTACGGAGGCCGTCATCCCTGTGGAAGTGGGCCTCCCATCTTTGCGGGTGGAGAGTTACTCGGAAGAAGCCAGCAACGAGCAACTCCGCACCAACCTCGACTTGGTGGAGGAAGTCAGAGAGAAGGCCCGAATCAGGACGGCCGCCTATCAACAGAGGGTGGCTCGGTACCATGCCTCCAGAGTTAAGGGGAAGACTTTCCTCCTGGCGACCTTGTCCTCCGGAAAGCTTCTGTATCCAAACCGCTGGAGCAAGGAAAGCTGGCGCCGAACTGGGAAGGCCCGTACCAAGTCACGGAGGTCATTGGGCCAGGAACCTACAAGCTGCAGGACCTCGAAGGGAAATCCGTCCCCCGAACGTGGAACTCGGACAACCTCCGCAAATACTATCAATAGGGTATGTCCTTTACGCCCCGCCAGTTGTCTATTTTCCCACAACTTATTCTGTGAATCGGTTATATCCCATATTGCCATAAATCGTAAATGGAAATAGATGCTGCTTATCAATCCTCGGCACGACCGAGCTATCTGCTTGAACAGGAAAATCTCCGAACCTTGGCAGGGCCAAGTAAAATATTTCTCCGAACCTCGGCAGGGCCGAGCAACAAATCTCCGAACCTTGGCAGGGCCAAGTAAAACATTTCTCCGAACCTCGGCAGGGCCGAGCAACAAATCTCCGAACCTTGGCAGGGCCAAGTAAAACATTTCTCCGAACCTCGGCAGGGCCGAGCAACAAATCTCCGAACCTTGGCAGGGCCAAGTAAAACATTTCTCCGAACCTCGGCAGGGCCGAGCAACAAATCTCCGAACCTTGGCAGGGCCAAGTAAAACATTTCTCCGAACCTCGGCAGGGCCGAGCAACAAATCTCCGAACCTTGGCAGGGCCAAGTAAAACATTTCTCCGAACCTCGGCAGGGCCGAGCAACAAATCTCCGAACCTTGGCAGGGCCAAGTAAAACATTTCTCCGAACCTCGGCAGGGCCGAGCAACAAATCTCCGAACCTTGGCAGGGCCAAGTAAAACATTTCTCCGAACCTCGGCAGGGCCGAGCAACAAATCTCCGAACCTTGGCAGGGCCAAGTAAAACAAGTAAAATTTCTCCGAACCTCGGCAGGGCCGAGCAACAAATCTCCGAACCTTGGCAGGGCCAAGTAAAACATTTCTCCGAACCTCGGCAGGGCCGAGCAACAAATCTCCGAACCTTGGCAGGGCCAAGTAAAACATTTCTCCGAACCTCGGCAGGGCCGAGCAACAAATCTCCGAACCTTGGCAGGGCCAAGTAAAACATTTCTCCGAACCTCGGCAGGGCCGAGCAACAAATCTCCGAACCTTGGCAGGGCCAAGTAAAACATTTCTCCGAACCTCGGCAGGGCCGAGCAACAAATCTCCGAACCTTGGCAGGGCCAAGTAAAACATTTCTCCGAACCTCGGCAGGGCCGAGCAACAAATCTCCGAACCTTGGCAGGGCCAAGTAAAACATTTCTCCGAACCTCGGCAGGGCCGAGCAACAAATCTCCGAACCTTGGCAGGGCCAAGTAAAACATTTCTCCGAACCTCGGCAGGGCCGAGCAACAAATCTCCGAACCTTGGCAGGGCCAAGTAAAACATTTCTCCGAACCTCGGCAGGGCCGAGCAACAAATCTCCGAACCTTGGCAGGGCCAAGTAAAACATTTCTCCGAACCTCGGCAGGGCCGAGCAACAAATCTCCGAACCTTGGCAGGGCCAAGTAAAATATTTCTCCGAACCTCGGCAGGGCCGAGCAACAAATCTCCGAACCTTGGCAGGGCCAAGTAAAATATTTCTCCGAACCTCGGCAGGGCCGAGCAACAAATCTCCGAACCTTGGCAGGGCCAAGTAAAAATTTCTCCGAACCTCGGCAGGGCCGAGNGCAACAAATCTCCGAACCTTGGCAGGGCCAAGTAAAATATTTCTCCGAACCTCGGCAGGGCCGAGCAACAAATCTCCGAACCTTGGCAGGGCCAAGTAAATATTTCTCCGAACCTTGGCAGGGCCGAGTAACGCGTTCCCCCGAACCTCGACGGGACCGAGCGATAAATCTCCCGCGAAAAGGCGAGATTGAGACCCCGACGAAAAGTCTAAACCCGCAAGCCCCGACCAAAGTCGAGCGGCCCCCAATAGTCCCCGAAGGACTCCGCCGGGTTCGAAAAACCAGTACGGCGAGTAAAATACCATCGACGTGCGAGAATAAGCCGCCGTTGGCGAATCTACTCTCAAGGCCATCAAGCCTCGCGTAACTGACCGAAAGTCCCGGGAAGAGTTAGGCAAATTCCCTCTCTAACCATTGAGGATCCTTCGGGTAGCGCCCCTATAGCCCATCGTTCAAAGAGCCTACATTAGCGCGCAAAAAACGAACAAGGGCACGCCCCCCCTGGTTCGACATACGGGTGAAGGCCGTAAACTCTTGAAAGAAAAGAACTCCGCAGATAGGCAAGGATCATCTTCCATTCATAAAGAGGGGGAGGGATTACAAAGAAACTGCGAGAAAGCAAAAACAAGGGTAGGCAGGAGCCCTGGGGTCACTTGCCCCCAGAGCCCAACAACCTCTCCAGAAGAGCGGTCAGGTCGGCCACCTGCTGACGAAGCAGTAGGATCTCCTCCTCCTGCCGACCCATTACCAAACGTGAGGCCTCCGCCTCCCGAACCGAAATATCCAAGAACTCCGCAGCGATCCTGGCGAGCCGCTCGTTGGTTGCGAAACCTGATGCAAGGGCCAGCCCGTCAACAGTCACGGAGGTCTCTCTCTCCTCCGAATCTGACGGGTTGTTAACCGAAGAGCGCGAGTCAGTTGAGGACCGCGCCGGAGAATCCATTTTCTTTTAAGCTCAGACCGAAGGGTGGCCAGATCCAATCCCCCCCCGGCCATATTTATACCCGCTAGGAGGGTATCCAGTTCAGCCGTACCGCGGACGCCGACCCGTAAAAATTTGCCATGTGTCGCCGTTCTAATGCGTACGGAATCCGAAAAGTCGCGCCCTATCCCAAGGCAGATCGGAAAATGCAAACAGAGCATCTTCCCGATCTGCCGCCTCCTGCAATAAATGCTTTCGACGCTTCCCCAAGCCTCTTAAAACTGCCCCCTCTCTCGAAAAACGCGTGGGAACAGAGTCCAACGCTCGATCGGCGATCTGTTCACTCGAAAAGAGCATCGCCAATAAAAGCATAGCAAACACGCCGCCCGTTCCGCTCGGCGACTGATTCGCTCCCTCCGAGCTATTAGTTCTCCGAACCTCGGCAGGGCCGAGCTATCAGTTCTCCGAACCTCGGCAGGGCCGAGCTATCAGTTCTCCGAACCTCGGCAGGCCGAGCTATCAATTCTCCGAACCTCGGCAGGGCCGAGCTACAAAGTTCTCCGAACCTTGGCGTGGCCAAGCGAGATTTCTCCAAACCTCGGCAGAACCAAGTTGCAAAATTCTTCGAACCTTGGCAGAGCCAAGTGAGACGTTCCCCGAAACTCAACCATCTCGAGGGACTAAGTCCTCAAACCATGACATAAAGGGGCAGATTCCCCGGATTTCGGCCAGAGTCGACTCACAATAATCCGAGCTCCGATAAAAGCGAAGTACAAGATACCAAACTCCTGGCCTGAGCAAGGAGCGTATTTTCGCCGAACAATCTCTGCACCGCCGCATACGGACCTCGATTAATTCGGACGTCATGGGATCCTCGTCTAAGGACGAGCGGACACTTTTATGCCCCATAAACGACAAATAGCAATGAGATCGGCACAAGAAAAGACAGATTACGAAACGGGGTATAACTCTCTTTATTGTCCATCATGATCAATTACAAATGCCTCATAGGCGTTACAAAAGCATTGAAATGCATAAAATAAAGGCAAATACAAGACTCGGGCAACTGCTCCGAGGCAGGCCTAGACAACTACGATGTTCCAACATCCGGATCGAGAAATCATGCAAACCAAGAAACGGCCAAGTCCGCTTGGGCAGGATGAATTAAAAGATCCAAGCTGAGGCATGGCCCGCGGATGCTGATTCTGAGGATCCCAAAGGCCCAATCCACTCCCCTAGAAGGGAGTGCCGAACCACGGTCGCCGCTCACTCGAGGGAACCGGGGACCATCCGAACCCGGTTGCTCCCATATTGTCCCTCCCGTGGCAAGGATTCCCCTCAGAGAAGACGCGGGAACCTAAGCCAGCGAAAGGGGGAGTCTGCGCGTGCTACGGAGGTGCCCAAACACCTCCTAACCTGCATCCCTCGCAGGAGGAGCCCCAGATCATAACGGAAGCGCATGTGTGCGCTCTCCGTATAATCTCTGCCCCCTCCTTGTGCGCTCTCCATATGATCTCCGAGGCTCGTCCCCTAGAGATGAGCCGTTCTTCAGCTGCTCCCCGGTCGCCCCAGCTACCCGGCGGCAAGGAGCCCATGAAAGGAAAAATCGATCCTCCCACTCGAAGCAACAGAGGAACGGGTGTGGTAAAAATTCCAACGAGAAAGAAACTTTGGGGATAACCAGATGAAAACCCCTCTTTCCCCTTTTTATAGGCAGAAGAGACTCGGGACAAGCCATCAAAGCTGAAAGTCCCGAGATTCAAACACCTGTCCCACACCACCACGTGGTCCCCAGAAATTGGCGTAGCACCCCACTGCGCGCCGACCACCGCCTGGACCAGGACATGTACAGAGATCCCTTCCTGATCCCGGATCGCAGCCATTAAATGCAGAAAATCGTCCGCTGACGCCTCAAAATCGGCGGGCTCAGAAAATCGTCCTTTGAAAAGATACTGTCCAATAGTGGACGGTTGCGTGCGCGTCGCAACGAGATGACCCGCATGGGAAAGGAGCATCTTCCGGAAAGCTCTGATACAGCTTTATACCCCCACTCTGCCGTATCTCCACTTACAGTAAAGAAAAACCGAATTGCATGCGGGATGGCAGAACGCTGGCAGGATGACAGGGAGCGCGAAAACCTATTTCATCCGTCGGCCCCTGCCGACCTGTTTTCATCCGTCGGCCCAAGCCGACCTATTTTCCTCTGTCAGCCCTGTCGACCCATTTTCATCCGTCGGCCCCAGCCGACCCGTATTTCATCTGTCGGCCCCTGCCGACCTGTTTTCATCCGTCGGCCCAAGCCGACCTATTTTCATCTGTCAGCCCCTGCCGATCCATTTTCATCCGTCGGCCCCAGCCGACCCGTATTTCATCTGTCGGCCCCTGCCGACCCATTTTCATCTGTCGGCCCCTGCCGACCCATTTTCATCCGTCGGCCCCAGCCGACCCGTATTTCATCTGTCGGCCCCTGCCGACCTGTTTTCATCTGTCGGCCCCTGCCGACCCATTTTTATCTGTCGACCTTTGCAGACCTATTTTTGTCTGTCGGCCTTAACCGACCTATTCTATCCGTCGGCCCGCGCCGACCTATTTCGCCCGTCGGTCATAACCGATCCACTTTGATTTGTCGGTCCAAACCGACCCATTTTTCCTGGTTTCGAATTAAGGATGGCCCAAGGATGTCAACAAGCCACGGGTCATTCACGATCGAGGCAACACCAGACAACAGCAAAGTCACGCAAGAAAAACACTTAGATAAAAACAGGAAATCCCTTTACTGAGAAATGTCAAATGTTTAAAAGGGGGAAGATACAGGAGCGGCCCCTAAGAGCCAGGAGCTCCACCGGTTTGGGGAGTACCCTCAGCCACATCTGCAGGTGCACGGCTAGGCTCGCCCTTCTCTGATGTTTTCACCTCCTCTGTAACGGTTTGTGACTGTTCCTCGGAGGCTACGGCTTTACTGGGACCAGGGGTGCCGCCAAGCTCGGCGTCAGAAACGTCGACATATTCGTCTTCATCTTCTTCTTCTGCGGATTCGCCGTCTTCGGAGCCTTCGATGCTCAGAAAAGAAAGGTCCCACTCCGGGTGCCCGCTAAGTATCCTCTGCTTACACTCTTCCATCCCGTGACGGAATGCATCTACGTTCATAACATCTTGCCTCCCCTGAAGAATGGCGAGCTGCATGTTGGCCTCAGTGGCCCGTTTCTCGGCCTCAGCCACCTGGGCCTCCAGGATGGCGTTTCGCCCCTCGAGCTCGCTAGACCGTATCTCGAGCTCCGAGCTCCTACTGCGAGCGGACGCAAACGCACTTTGGAGAGCCTGAATCTCCGACCCCATCCTCGCCATCTGGAAAAGTCAAGGACAATCGGCATCATAGGGAACCAATAGAAAAATGAGGGGAAATAAAAGCATACCTCCCCCTCTCGCCTGGCCAACCTTCCGGCCAGCTCCTCAGCCTCGCTCCGGGCCCTCGTCCTGTCAGCGCCGACCGACTCCACCCTCTCTTGCAGGGTACTGATCCTCGATCGTCCGGTTTCAATCTCCCCGCGAGCTTGCGATAACTCGCCACTCACTCGACCTATTATTCCTTGTTGCCACTTCGCGTTCTCCTTCAATTCAGCGATTTCGTCATTACGTTTTTTCAATGTCTCCTCCACCTCGCCCAACATTCTCGTCAGGCGTTTTCTTTCGTCGTCGGCCTCTCTCCTCAACCGGCCCAGACTCTCGCCGTGGTCCCGCCGCATCGCCACCATCTCCGCGGAGTGTTTTGATTTGATTTTGGCCAAATCCCGGCACGCGTCATCGCTCTTCGCCAGGAGTCCCTGTAACTCCTCCACCCTATACTTCAGCTTGGACACCTCGTCCACAGCAACCTGGTGTGCCGCCCTGGCCGCCTTCGAGCTCCTATCCATCGTGTCCATGAGCTCCGCGAACTGCTCAGACTTTTTCAGCTGCGACTGGAGCTCGACTTTCTCCCTCCGGGCCTGGACGCTGGCCCCTGTCGCCAGACTCAAGCGCCAGCCAATTGCCCGAGAAAGCAAAACCCCCTACAAAGGCAAAAATTGAGTAAGCGCCCACAACGGAGTCCATCGGGTAACATCTGACACGCTGGGAAAATGACTCACCTTCGAAGCATAGTCCCGGGTCATCTTTATCAAAGTTGTATTATCTATGGCGGGGAGGAGATGAATACCCTCAGCTACACCTTGCTGCCCGAATGCAGCATCTATCAACCCCCGGTCAGCGAACTCGTCGTCGATGGACCCGCACCCGGATGCAGGACCGACCTCATCATGGCGGAAAACGCCTCGTCGATGCTAGCCTCCGAGCCACTGGGTTGACCGACCCCGCCTGAGGGACCGGCCTGGACGATCCCCAGCTGAGTGGCCTGCAGCCTCCCAGCTTCTTCCGTCAGGGCCCTGGCTTGAGCCTCTTCAGATAGCTCGGCCAGCCCAAGCGCTAATCTCCCCAAAATCTTCCTCGAAGGGGCCCCGATCGTGGGACCCCCACTTTGTTGCGCTCCCTCCACCGGTGCGCCCTCTCCAGTAGCCACCACCTGCGGCCCCTCCGCGGGCTCCCCCGAGGTCTCAGTTTGAACCGCCTCTTGACCCATCGAGGACGGCCCAACCTCACTGCTGCCGGATTCCCCAGCGGATAGGCCAAGCAGGGGCCCCTCCCGAACTCCTTCCATTGCGGCTGTCTCCTCCCCCTCTCCCGCTGGAGCCAGTGGCGACTCCACGGGGGCGATGGACCCCTCCGCTACGACCGCCTCCACTGGACACGTCACGAGTTCCTCCTTCAAGGGAGGCGCGGTCAGATGAGCCAGCGGAGCCTCATCCGAACTATCTAAAATCTCCAAAACAAGAGGTTCGGGCGCCACGGCCGCCCTCCCCGTATCCTCCTTCGCCCCAGGCGCCCCTGTAACGGCTGCCTCTGTAGCGGCTGCTCCAGCGTCCGGCGGGCTCTTTGCGGATGTGTGGCCCCTCTTTTTGGGTCGGCCGCTGTCCGCTCCACTACCTTCCCCAGGACGCTTCCCTCTCTTCCTCTTGGAGAGGCTCGACAACGCCAACCTCGTGGCTGTCAAACCGGAGTTCACACACTCAAACCCAAGCGCAGTAACCGGGAAAAATACGCAGCGCGAAAAGAAACTCACCTTGAGGGTCCAAAGGGCTGAGCCCGGCTGCAAAGAGAGCTCCCTCCGATAACAGGTCGTTGGCCGAAAACATCTGTCCATTACGAAGGACGTCCAGGTCCCTCTCCTCCTGCACCGATAGGGCCGGATGCGTCTCCGCATCCTTCGCAACTTCCCCCATCGCCGAGGGAAATCGGACCCGATGTTCCCCTCCGCAATCACAAATCGACTCTTCCACCCCTTGATGGAAGAGGGCTTATCCGCAATGACATTAAAAGACCTCCGGGGCCCGATGGAGGTCCACTCCGATTTCCGCCCGGGAGTTAGGTGATAACAGGTGCGAAAAAGGGGGAGAGTCGCAACGATTTGGATCTGGTGGCACATCGAGATAAATCCGACGATGTTCCGCCAACTGTTTGGGGCCACCATCGATGGACAGATGTTGTAATGGGTCATGATCTCCTTCACCAAGGGATGGAGAGGGAAACGAAGACCCGCCTTAAAACTGTCCTCATAGACGAATACTCCAGACTCCAAGTCCCGGGTGACCCTATCTTCAACTCCCGGCACCCGCAAAACCACATCCATGGGCAGACCATACCTTTGGTGAATCCTCCCCAAATCTCCAGCGACGATTTCTGAGGCTACGTCTCCAGGGCTCATCGCCATCTCGTCGAAGGAAGTCCTGAGCGAAAACGGTGAACGCTGAAGAGGATGAGAGGCCAACGCTCTTCTGAAGACAAAGTAAGAAGATGCCACAAACACGCACACATGCGCGTATATATAGACGCAGGGCAGCTGTCACTTCGCTTCTCCGCCAAGAAACCGCCCTGGAGAGGCGGAACACCCCATTCGAGGCGTCCGGGATCGCCTCGACATACCCCCATATCGATCAGGATTCACGGTACGGCACAATCTCAACCGTCGCTAGTGGAGAAGCCTCACCTCCGGAGGCACGATGGCCCTATCGCATTAATTAAGGCATCATTGCACGGGTTGTTTAAGCCAAAACGTCCCATCGAGGCGTGCCACTTGAGCTTATACTCCCTACGCTCGAACTTACACTTCGAACTAGGGAGTGGGGGGCATGTGTTGGGGGGTAAAATCGTCATTGCATTGATATTCGTGCAAGACGGCTAAGGCTGACCCCCTCCTTTCGGCTTCTTCCGGGCCTCCCTGGCTCGGCCTCTTCCAGGCCTCCCTGGCTCGGCTTCTCCCGGGCCTCCGTGGCTCGGCTCCTTCCGGGCCTCCGTGGCTCGACTTCTTCCGGGCCTCCGTGGCTCGGCTCCTTTCGGGCCTCCGTGGCTCGGCTTCTTCCGGGCTTCCCTAGCTCGGCTCTTCCGGGCTTCCCTAGCTCGGCTTCTTCCGGGCCTCCCTGGCTCGGCCTCTTCCGGGCTTCCCTAGCTCGGCTTCTTCCGGGCCTCCCTGGCTCGGCCTCTTCCGGGCTTCCCTAGCTCGGCTTCTTTCGGGCCTCCCTGGCTCGGCCTCTTCCGGGCCTCCGTGGCTCGGCCTCTTCCGGGCTTCCTTAGCTCGGCTTCTTTCGGGCCTCCCTGGCTCGGCCTCTTCCGGGCCTCCGTGGCTCGGCCTCTTCCGGGCTTCCTTAGCTCGGCCTCTTCCGGGCCTCCGCAGCTCGGCTTCTTCCGGGCTTCCCTAGCTCGGCCTCTTCCGGGCTTCCCTAGCTCGGCTTCTTCCGGGCCTCCCTGGCTCGGCCTCTTCCGGGCTTCCCTAGCTCGGCTTCTTCCGGGCCTCCCTGGCTCGGCCTCTTCCGGGCTTCCCTAGCTCGGCTTCTTTCGGGCCTCCGCAGCTCGGCTTCTTCCGGGCTTCCATAGCCCGCTGCCACCTAGCGATCCACGCCCCGACGTCCACCTCCGCGGAACCTGACGCGGGAGAACTCAAATCTACCCGAGCAGCACCCTGAACAGGGGATCATGTTAAGACGTGGCCTAAGACCTATTGTAACCGCCCCAAGTCTACTCACCCGGATCCCAAGACATCGAGGGGCTCTCCCAGTCGTCGATCCCTTAACAGACAAGGCGTGGATTCTAACGGCCCCACAACGGCCTGATTCTGTCTACCCCCGAATCTTAACAACCTCAGTACCTTCCAGAAGACGCTCAAGTCCCCAGGTGACAGTCTATAAATACTAGTTTGGCAGATTACCTCAGGTACGCAACTCTTGACACACAAAAACTCTGGAGTTATTCCTCTCTCCCGGCAGCTCGTCGGTGCTCTGCCCTTACCGGAGCCTCCGATTGGCCGCCCCCCTGGAGAGGTCTCCCGGAGAGATCCACCTCCTCATTATCTGGTTGATCGCCGATTCCTTCCCCACTGACTTGAGCGTCGGAGGGCCTTCCACGGAGGACCACCCCCGGCGTCCTTCCACGTGCAGGGCTTCCTGTTTTGCAGGTCCGCCGCACCCCACTCCCTGATGATCGACCGCGCCCGAGTCGGAGGATGGATCCCGGCGGCAACAATAATATATAAAAATTCTTAATAAAAATTATAAAAATATTTTTATAAATATAAAATATATAGTTATACTATATAAAATTAACAAAACAAAAATAAATAGATCATGAATATACTTATCGTTATCCTTTATTTCCTCTCCATGAAAGGCAAGATAAAACAGTTTTCTTCGTTATGAGTTAAAATTATTATTTTTAAATTATATATAATAATAATTAATTAAAGATTCTTATGTAACTGGAAAAAAAATGTTTAGATGAGTTGAATTGAATTAAGTTATAGATTAATTAAAGATATTATTATCCTTTCTAAGCATAATAACTAGCAAAATATCAATTTGAGATGGGCTAATAATTGCATAAAAACATAAAATTATATTAAAGCCTTTTATTTATTTTAATTTTTTTGCATTGCTGCAATGAATTTTGAAAATAACTGAAAAAAAAAATTACATCACATAGGTTGTATGCAAGTGAAACATTGAAGTCAAATCATTTTCCAGGCTTCTCAGACTAGATTTTTCTAGCTTTAAGACGAAGTAAATCTTCCATCAAGCGGCTGATATCATGATAAGAAGAGCCCCCCCCCTTCTTCGAGAGCCCCCCTTGCCAACTTCCCAAGCTCCCATGCCCTCAGTCTTCTCCCATCTGCTTCCTCTTCCCTTCCCATCAACTCATTCACCGCCCTCCTTACCTCCTCTTTGTTTGTTGGAAACAAGGTGGGCACACAATGAGCTTTGATACCACATTAATGGAAGTGGAGAATACTTTCAATAAGAAAAATAACACTCTCTTATTATGGAGATGTTAGAGGGAATACATCTTTTGAGTCTCTCTCTATTTTTCATCATCATCTTCTTCTACTTTTCATGGGCAAACACCTCCCATATTTATAAACATCTAGATGTCCTTTTATATACCACTATTTAATACATGCATAGAAAAACTAAAAGACATTTGCAGAAAATTAAGAGTCAATTACAAAATACTAAGAGTCAATTTTGAATTTCTGAACCATCTTATCTTTTCAAGAGTAACTCTTCCTTTCTCCCATGAAGTCTTTGGTTGTTTTCAAGAGTGCATTAAAACAAGTTTAATATTCCAACATTTCCTCCCGTAAACTTATTTTTTCATGGTGTCATGACTTCAAGCATCTTTCTCAGCTTTTAAAAATCTTCACCTTTGAGTGATTTTGTAAATATATCAGCAATTTGCTCATTTGATTTACAGTACACAACCTTCACAATACCTTTCTTAACTTGATCACGAAGAAAATGAAATCTTGTGTCAATGTGTTTGCTTCTTCCATGTTGAACTAGATTCTTAGCTAGTTCAATAGCAGACTTATTATCAACATATATCTTCACAGGCTCCTTTTGTGAATGATTCAATTTTTTCAATAAGTTGCGCAACCATATGGCCTCACAAGCACATGATGCTGCAGCAACATACTCTGCTTCACATGTAGATAATGCAACAATGGATTGTTTCTTTGAGCTTCAAGAAAAAGCATTAGCACCAAAATAAAAGATATAACCAGAAGTGCTTTTCCGTTCATCAAGATCTCCTCCCCAATCACTATCAGAAAAACCAATTAAACTTGCATCATTGGAATGAGTATAAAACATATGATAAACGCATAAATAATTATCACTAAACCTATTAATTAATAATTTAACGTACATATTATTATTTAATATTTTAATATTTTATATAATATTTTAGGAAAAACCTTATCAACTTAAAGAGCTTGATTTTAGGAATTTAATGACGCAAACGGAACCCAAATCGGATTTAAGATAAGTCCGGAATTGATTTTACATTGATTTATCTATTTTAGCATGAATTTTAAAGTGAAGTCGGCAAACCCAGTGCCGCCTTCATCGTTTTCTCAGCTTACCTGTTTCCACATGATTCTTCTCCGATTCCAATCTAATCTTTTTCTCCACCAATTAAAGAATAAATTGGATAAGAAGTTATCAAATTGAATGAATTACATTCATCTTGAAGGAATTTGGATTTTATTCACGATTTATCCAGGATTTTCTTCGTTGCTTCTGCGTCTCTCTATTTTGGTAACAAAATTACTTCGCCGCGTCTTCTCTGCGTCCGGGCCTCTACAAATAGGAGTCCCCGAGATCCAATCCAGGGGGGTGAGCAAGGAGGCGCTGCATCTGAAAAAACCGTCCGTGGAGTTCTCTATTCGTGGGAGAAGTCCGTGGAGTCCTCTGTTCGTGGGAGGAGTTCTCGTGCGGTGTCTGTTCTATGGAGAATTTGGGGAGTCCCGAGGAGCTCTCGTGTGGATCCATCCATCCCGGGAGACAAATCCAGCCGTTATCTCCTCTTCTTCCATCTGTGGCTTGGAGTTCCCAAGAGCCGTCCGTGGAGGCTCTTCTCAGAGGCTGTGAGTCCGTGGGTTCATCCTCTGTTCGTGACTTGGAGGCTGCGGGAGCCGTTGAGGATCTGTGGAAGCTCTGTCTTGGGAGCAATTGAGTAGCAGTGGAGGCTCCGTTCGTTGGCTCGGGAGGCGCATGCAGAGGAGGAACAAAGACTCCATCCCATCTTTGGTTTGATTCAAGAATTTATTGCAATCTGTTGCCTTCTTAATATCATAACTTTTTAATTGAATGCTATGAAATAAAGTTTCTATTCATGTTTAATTATATTTAAGTGGAAATAATTTTAGACTGATCTATGCTTAAAAGGGACAAGCCGTGAACTACGGTACGGGCCGTGCTCTTATAAGATAGGCAATATCTTGATTATTTTGCACTACTACTTATCTATTTAGTTAAATTTATAAATTTATTTCAAGATAATCGCTAAAGTCCCTATGGAATCGATCCCTAACTCTCGCTATTCTAATAGTGAAATTAAGATGTTTTAATCGTTGTGCTACGACACGCATCAGATTTTTAGTGCCATTGCCGGGGACTTAAGTGTGTTATTTAAAAAAAAATAAAAAAAAAAAAATATAAAAAATATAAAAAATTAGATTAATTTTCTCTTAATTTTTGAATAGTTATTATCTCTTTATTTTATTTTCTTAATTGTTAGAATTTCTTATTTTATTTTTAACATACAAAAATTTATAAAAATAAAAATAAAATATATAAACAAAATAATTATTTTATTTCTATGCTTAGATTGACTTAGGTGGATTTATTTTCTGCAAAACTTAAAATTCTTCCATTGACATCTCATAATTTATTAGAAAATTAGAAACCTAATCACAAAAATCTAAAAAAAATAAATAATTAGATTAATTTTGTTTGATAATTTCAAGAGTTGGACATCTGTTTGTTGCATAGCATTTTCATAATTAACTTTAAGGGCACAAACCCTTAATCAAGATAAGGTGGGAATTTCATCACCCTTCCTTAGCCCACAAACCACATCCTTCATTCTACATTAACCCAAACCTTTAACTCTAAAATTAATTAGACAACAGCCCCTAAGGACTTCGAGCTCAATAGGACAAGGCGGTCTTGGAAATTAGGAGCTGTCTAGATCTAGGGTAAACCTAGAATAGAGAGTCTAATCTTTGCTAACTTGATTGCTAAGAATTATTAAACCCTAATTAAATTATTCATTCCTCGTAGTTCTAGAAATTTTTAGGGTATTTTCTTTAGAATTTCCCTCTTTTTCTTTTATTAAATAATAATAATAATAATAATAATAATAATAATAAAAACTGAATTACTGTTTGCTTTAGAGTCATTGTTAGGGTATATGCTTGGTCGTCGATCGTTGCAACCTAACCTTATACCCTTAGATCCTAAGATAGAAAGAACTATTAGAGCAAACAGACTCAGAATTATGGATCCTAATAACAAAAATAATCAGCCACGACAGTTAAAGAGTATTTCACTCCTTCAAGGTATACCTACTCTCCCTGCATTCAAGTGCCTCCAATAGAGGCTGTCCAATATGAAATTAAGTCAAGTGTAATCCAAATGTTACCATCTTTCTATGGACTTACAAATGAGGATCCCTACAAACACTTAGATGAATTCTTGGAAATTTGCTCAACTTTCAAGATTCAAAATTTCTCTGATGATGCACTTAGGCTTAAGTTATTCTCTTTTTTCCTAAAAGATAAAGCCAAATATTGGTTAAATTCATTGGACACTGTTATAATTTCAACTTGGGATCATCTTCAGAGAGAATTTCTTAAGAAATATTTTCATATAGGAAAAACGAATCAAATGAGAAAAGCTATAACAAGTTTTTCCCAGACAGATAGAGAAATGTTCCATGAGACATGGGAGAGATTCAAATAACTGACTAGAAAATATCCACATCATGCCATACCTAAATGGCAACTGGTTTAGTGCTTTTATGATGGTTTATCAGAAAAGCATCGGCAGATGGTTGATGCTTCATGTGGTGGGACATTTATGTTAAAAAATAAATATGAAGCTTGGCAACTATTTGAGACATTGAGTGAAAATTCATTACATCATATGTCAGTTGCTCGTCGAGACCCTCCCATAGAACCTAAAAGAGGTGGAATATATGAAATAGGTCATTCTACAGATATCTATACTAAGGTAGATGAATTATCCCATAAATTTGACCGGATTCTACAAGTTGGAAACATCTCTTCCCCATCTACTCAATTATATGAGGTCTGCATAATTTGTTCGAGTCCAACCCATTCTATAGGTGAATGTCCAGCTGCATACCAATTTTCTGAACTTGTTCAAGAGCAAGCCCACCAAGCCCAAACCCGATTAGCTCCTAGAACAGGAAATGATCCATTTTCAAATACTTACAATCCTGGCTGGCGAAATCATCCAAACTTTTCTTGGAAACCTCAACCTGTAACCAATTCATCATCGATCAGACCTAATTATCAAGAAACTAATTTTAGAAGCATGCCATATTCACAATTGTTGACCCCTGAATTGATTTTGATGATTACAAAACAAATTAGGCCTGAATAAATTGTGATATTACAAGAATATTCATGTATCTTACAAATTACAATTGTCAAGAATATTTCATGTGTTACAATGAAGTCTATTTTATATTGTTTAGAGTATAGAAATTTAATTGCTTACTAGAAGTGTTGCATGGTTTGTTAGCTAGCTTCCTTCATATGCTAGCTAACTATTTTTTCCTTCACTCTTTGTGCCAGCCGTGAGATTGAAATTTCTAGTTAACTAGGGAGCTAACTTGCCCCTTCCAAGGAGCTAACTTCTTTGTATTGCAGGTTGGCTAGACAAATGAATTGGTTAACTAGTTAGCTGAGGAGCTAACTTGTTTATCCTCCCATTGTTCTTCCTGTTGCTGGCCGGATGCTTTTGAAAATAAGTTAGCTAGGAAGCTAACTTCCCTTCTTGCTGGCCGATTTCTTTTCTTTGGAAAGCTAGCTTGTTTCCTCATATTTTCTCCTTGGCCGAATGCCTTGTTGAAGCAGTTAGCTTGCAAGCTAACTTGTTTCATCCATTCCATCTTACGTAGCATGAAAACTCCTTGTTATAGCTAGCTATGTGTTAGCTATCTTTTCATCCAGTTAGCTAACAAGCTAACTAGCTTTTTGCATGATAGAATACCTTTTAAAATAGCTAGCTGGTTAGTTAACTTCTTTCCTCCCTTTTTCAAATCAGCCGCATGGTTTTTATAATAAGTTAGCTCATAAGCTAACTATCTTTTTGCATGACTCCCTACACTTTTTAAATAGCTAACTAGTAAGTTAGCTGGATTTCAAATCAGCCGCATGGTTTTTATAATAAGTTAGCTCATAAGCTAACTATCTTTTTGCATGACTCCCTACACTTTTTAAATAGCTAACTAGTAAGTTAGCTGGATTTCAAATCAGCCGCATGGTTTTTTAATAAGTTAGCTCATAAGCTAACTATCTTTTGCATGACTCCCTACACTTTTTAAATAGCTAACTAGTAAGTTAGCTAGATTTCAAAAGTTGACCTTCATGAAAGGATTCCACCGTGCATTTTTGAAAATAAGCTAGCTTACAAGCTAACTTGCTCTCTCTTTCTACATGCTATGAGTGGCTCCAAGCTAGCTATTCTTGAACGATTTTCACCCAAACCGTATGACTCCTTGATAGAGCTAGCTAACAAGCTAGCTCCCTTGCATTGTTGGTTTGAGGGCTGATCACTTCAGCCGTGGGATTTTGGAACCTAGCTAGCTAGCTTGGGAGAAAAGCTAGCTTACTGGTTTCTCCTTTTCCCATTGTTGGCCGGACGTCTTCTCTTTGGGAGTTGCTGAAAAATTTATTTCAGCCTCTCTCTCTCTCTTAAATGCTTACTCTCTCTCTCTCTTTATTATTTCTACTTTGATGATTGCTGACTTTTTCCCTTTGATCTTTGACAGGAATCCTTCTTTGACAAAGGATTAAATGCTATCATCTCTTGGGAAATATTTCAAACGGTTATATTTCTTCCCGTTTTTCTTTTCTTCTATTTACCAATGAATCTAACGGATGGTTTTTTGATTGGTTTAAATAGAGATGTTCAGAAGAAATCCTTGACGAAATTCTTACATCTTTTGACATATCAAGAACACAAAAGAGAGAAAAGAAAGAAATCAAAAGAGAGTGCTTATTGCAAGATATTTTTCGGATCCTTGAAGAGCAAGATATTGTGCTGCGAAGTTGCATCCTCCAACCCTTGCTCAAGTCGTCCAGATCCGGTGAAGCGAGTGCAAATTTCAGCTACTTCGAAAATCAACATCTGCTGCTGAAGTATTGCTTCAAAAAGTTGTAAAGTTTATCTTTGAATATTTGCTCAAATTAGGAGCTGTCTATTCTTGATATTTCTTGTATTAGGGTTAGAGATAACCCTAGTTTCTTGATTGGCTTCCTTGTGCCATTAAACAAGCGGACTAGCCGGGAAGGCTAGGGGATTGGCTTCCTTGTGCCGTGAAACAAGAGGACTAGCCGGGAAGGCTAGGGGTTGTAATCGTTGTGATACGATTAGTGGAATTCCCAAAGGGTTTTTGGGGAGTGGATGTAGGAGCCGAGTTTGGCACCGAACCACTATAAACCCTGCTGTGTTTGTGATTGCTTGTTTTGTGTGTTTACTGTTTCGTGCACTCCACTACTCCGCTGCGATTTAATTTTTGATTAAGCACATATCTGCGATAATCAATTTCATCCAATTAATTTTTAAATACCCAATTCACCCCCCTCTTGGGTTACTACATCTGGGCAACAAGTGGTATCAGAGCAGCGTGCTCTTGATTCATATAAGCTTTGATAAGCTTAGAGCTAAAGATCAGTAGTAATTCAAAATGGGATCTATGTTGACTGAAGGACAATCAACAAATAGACCACCTTTGTTCAATGGAACAAACTACACTTATTGGAAAGCACGAATGAAAATATTCATTCAAGCACTTGATTATGATTTATGGGGAATCATAATTAATGGACCACACACACCCACTGTGAAAATTGATAATATTGATATTGCAAAGCCTGAATCTGAATGGGATGAGCAAGATAAGAAATTAGCTCAATTAAATGCTAAAGCTATGAATGTACTTTATTGTTCTCTTGATGCAAATGAATTTAATCGTATATCTACATGCATGTCTGCTAGAGAGATTTGGGATAGACTTGAAGTTACCCATGAGGGTACTAACCAAGTCAAGGAATCCAAAATTAATATGCTTGTTCATAAGTATGAACTATTTAAAATGGATTCATCTGAAAATATCACTGATATGTTCACTAGATTTACCGACATTATTAATGGTTTAAAAAGTTTGGGAAAGTCTTATGCTAACAGTGATCTTGTGAGAAAAATTTTGAGATCTTTGCCTAGATCATGGGAAGCAAAAGTCACAGCTATACAAGAAGCAAAAGACCTCAACAATCTGTCACTTGAAGAATTGGTCGGCTCTTTGATGACTCATGAACTACAACAACGTCAACACATTGATGAAGACGATTCAAAGAAGAGAAGGACCATGGCATTGAAAAGTAATGTTCAAATTGAGGAAAGTGAGGAAGAAACTAGTGACAGTGAAAAAGATGATGAGATGGCTCTTATCTCCAGAAAATTCAAGAAATTTATGAGGAGAAAAAAATTTGGAAAAAGAAAAATATTTACCAAAGGAGATCATAGCAAAGAAAAGGAAAGAAGTGAACCTCCTATATGCTATGAGTGTAGGAAGCCTGGACATATCAAACCAGATTGTCCACAATTGAAGAAAGGATTTAAGAAAATGAAGAAGAAAGCTATGCTGGCTACATGGAGCGACAGTGAAGCAACAAGTTCAGAAAATGAAGAAAAGACTGAAGTCGCTAATGTATGTTCATGGCTGACGACAATGAGGTAAGTCCTAGTTTTCTAGATGACTTTACTTTCGATGAATTGCATGGTGCATTTTATGAACTTGTAGATGATTTTGCAAAATTAAGTTCAAAGAACAAAGATTTGAAAAATGAAATTAAAGAACTTATTCTTGAAAAAGAAAGAATGTCAAACAACAATGAATCATTATTAAAGGAAAACCAAGATTTGAAAAATGAAGTAAGTAGATTAAGACCAATTATTGATAAATTTACTTTAAGCTCAGAAAAATTAGAAATGATATTAAATAGTCAAAGGGCTGTTTACAATAGAGCTGGTCTTGGATACAATCCTAATGAGAGACAAAAATTTCTGAAAAATATTTATGTGCATGGTGATGATTCAACTAAGACTACATGTTTTAAATGTGGTAAATTAGGACACAAAGCATATACTTGTCACACACATAAAGTTAAACAAATATGGGTTCCAAAAGGAACTATTTTGACTAACCCAAAAGGACCCAAGAAGCTTGGGTACCTAAGAGCAAAACTTAAAACTGTGTTTGCAGGTGTGTCTTGCTACCCGAGCAACTAAAAGACAATGGTACTTGGATAGCGGGTGTTCAAGACACATGACGGGTGATGAATCTCAATTCATCACTTTGGAGGCAAAAGATGGAGGTGTTGTTACCTTTGGTGATAATGGCCAAGGAAAGATTATTGGCATTGGAAAAATAGGTATCACACCTCATGCTTTTATTGATAATGTCTTACTTGTGAAAGGTTTAAAGCATAATTTACTAAGCATCAGTCAATTATGTGATAAAGGATTTGAAGTTATATTTGAATCATCTTTATGCATTGTTAAAAATCCTACAAATGATAAACTGAAATTCATTGGTCATAGGCATGGTAATATATACATTGTTGATTTAAATGATTTGAATGATCGTAACATTGATTGCCTAGTTGCTATGAATAACAAAACTGATAATAGTTGGTTATGGCATCGTAGGTTAGCTCATGCTAGTATGGATTTATTATCTAAATTAATCAAAAAGAATTTAGTAAATGGTTTACCAAAACTTACTTTTGAAAAAGATAAAATCTGTGATGCTTGTCAATTTGGAAAACAAACTCGAATATCTTTTAAATCTAAAAATGTGATTTCTACCACTAGACCATTGGAACTCTTGCATATGGATTTATTCGGTCCTACAAGAACAACTAGTCTAGGAGGAAAAAGATATGGTTTTGTTGTGATTGATGATTTCTCTCGTTTTACATGGGTTTTATTTTTAGCTAGTAAAGATGAAGCATTTCCATCATTTCAAAAATTATTTAAAAGAATTACAAATGAAAAGAATCTTTCTGTTTTGTCAATTCGAAGTGATCATGGAAAAGAATTTGAAAATCGATACTTTGAAAATTTTTGTAATGAAAATGGAATTGAACATAATTTTTCTGCACCTAGAACACCTCAACAAAATGGAGTAGTAGAAAGAAAGAACAGAACTTTAGAAGAAATGGCGCGTACCATGTTGTGTGAAAGCTATCTTCCAAAATACTTTTGGGCTGAAGCTATCAACACTGCATGTTATGTTTTAAATCGTGCATTAATCAGACCTGTTTTGAAAAAGACTCCGTATGAACTTTGGAAAGGAAGAAAACCTAACATCGGTTACTTTCATGTTTTTGGATGCCGCTGTTTTGTTTTAAATAATGGAAAAACTAATCTTGATAAATTTGACGCTAAATCGGATGAAGGTATTTTTCTTGGTTACTCTTTACATAGTAGAGCTTATAGAATTTTCAACAAAAAGACCTTAGTAGTTGAAGAATCAATTCATGTTATCTTTGATGAATCTAATGATCTTCCATTAAGAAAGAGAAAAGGTATAAATGATGCAGATGAAATTGAAGATCAACTCAAAGACATCACCTTGAAGGACAAGGAGGATTCAGATACACAAGAGGTAAATGAAGAAGGCAACGCTAATCCACTTGAAGCCTCACAAGGTAATGATGATTTAGAAAGAGGATGGAGGTATGTTCTCAGTCACCCTAAAGATCAAATTATTGGTGATTTATCTCATGGAATTAGAACAAGATCGTCATTTAGAGATACATATAATAACTTAGCATTTGTTTCTAAAATTGAACCTAAATGCTATGATGAAGCTAAAAATGACATTGATTGGATAAATGCTATGCATGAGGAACTAAATCAATTTGAAAGAAACAATGTTTGGACTCTTATTGATAGACCTCATGATCATCAAATTATAGGAACCAAATGGGTTTTCAGAAATAAATTGGATGAACATGGTAATATAATTAGAAATAAAGCAAGACTAGTAGCTAAGGGTTATAATCAAGAAGAAGGAATTGATTTTGATGAAACATATGCCCCTGTTGCTAGATTAGAAGCTATAAGATTACTTCTTGCTGTTGCTTGTTTTATGAACTTTAAACTATATCAAATGGATGTTAAAAGCGCTTTCTTAAATGGATATATTGCTGAACAAGTATTTGTGGAACAGCCACCCGGTTTTGAAAATCACTTGTTTCCAAACCACGTATTTAAATTAAACAAAGCTTTGTATGGTTTGAAGCAAGCTCCCCGGGCTTGGTATGAAAGATTAAGCAAATTCTTGATTAGTAATAACTTCATTCGAGGAAATGTCGATACAACTTTATTTATTAAAAGACAAAATGATGATATTCTAATTATTCAAATCTATGTAGATGATATCATATTTGGTGCCACTAATGACTCGTTATGCAAAGATTTTGCTGAGCTTATGCAGGGAGAATTCGAGATGAGTATGATGGGAGAACTGAATTATTTTCTCGGACTCCAAATCAAACAAAGCAATAACGGGATCTTCATAAGCCAATCAAAGTACATCAAGGAGATGATCAAGAAGTTTGGCATGGAGACATCTAAAAGTATCGGTACCCCTATGAGCTCATCTTGTAGAATTGACGCTTGTAACTCTGAAAAATCTGTAGATCTAAAACTTTATAGAGGAATGATAGGATCTTTGTTATACTTAACTGCCAGTAGACCTGATATATTGTTTAGTGTTTGCATGTGTGCTAGATATCAAGCTAATCCTAAAGAATCACACTTGCTTGCTGTTAAAAGAATATTTAAATATTTAAATGGAACTAAAAACTTAGGACTTTGGTATGACAAACAATCTAGCATTGACTTAATAGGATACACCGATTCAGACTTTGCTGGATGTAAACTAGACAGAAAATCAACTAGCGGAACTTGCCAATTCCTAGGTGTTAACTTAATCTCATGGTTTAGCAAAAAGCAAACTTCAGTAGCATTGTCTACGGCCGAGGCCGAATACATTGCAGCTGGAAGTTGCTGTGCTCAAATTTTGTGGATTAAGCAGCAACTAGAGGATTATGGTATCAAACAAAAGAGCATACCAATAAAATGTGATAATACTAGTGCAATTTGTCTAACTAAAAATCCTATTCAACATTCTAGAACAAAACATATAGAAATTCGACATCATTTTATTAGAGATCATGTTAATGATGGTGACATTGTATTGGAATTTGTGTGTACTGAAAAACAACTCGCAGATATTTTTACTAAACCTTTAGATGAATCAAAATTTTATGAGATAAGAATGGAACTTGGAATGATTGATCCATCTAATTAAGTAATTATGTTTGTGACACTTATTTATGATTGGATATCTTGATTGGGATGTATTGCTTATCTAATCCTATCTTAATCAATTAAATCTTTCATGAAAAATCCTTTGAATGACTTCTATTGTCTTTGTTTTCTAGTGAGTAGTTAGCTTGGTAGTTAACTACCCATATCCCTTTTTCATGAAACTTTACTCAACGCCACCTACTCCTCTCTTTTTCTTGGGACTATTCAAACAAGTCAACTGACCAGGCAACCAACCAGGCACCTGATCAGTTAACTGTTTTGGATCTTCTTATAAAAGGCCTCAACCTCTCTTATTCCACCAAGAACTTTTTCATCCTTCACGCCACTTCCAAGCATTCTCTCCCTCCTTCTATTTTCTTCATCAAGCTTTCATTCTTCCACATCTAGTAGAGGAAAGGGATGGCTCCTAAGAAGAAAGTTTCTCATTCAAGAGATGACTCCACGGATCTTCCAAGGAAACACTCCTCTTCCTCCTCAAGATGTATCTTTCCATCAATGTCCACTAGATCTATTGCAAATGGAAGGTTAGTAGATTTTAAATTCTTAGAGAAAGAAGAATTTAAAATAGGAAATCTTCTTGCTTCTCAAGGTTGGACAAACCTTCTATCCACTAGGAAGCCCATATTTCCTAACCTTATTTATGAATTTTATGAAAACATTAGCTTTGGTGATGGAACTATCTCTTCAAATGTTAAAAATGTTAAAATTGAATTTAATAGTGAAGTGCTAGGGTCAGCCCTAGGTATTCCATCCGATGGTGTCTTGCTAAATTTTCCTAGCGAAAGAAATTCTAAAATTGCTACCATCTTGGGCTTAGAGGATGATAATACACATGTAGACAATCTTGATGCTAACATGCTAAATGTTGAGAATAGATTGCTACACAGTATTATTGCAAAAATATTTGCTCCTCGTGCCGGTTCTTTTAATGCTATAACTGATAGAGACATCGGTCTTATGTTTGACATATTAGAAGGAACTGCCTTAAACTTTCCAGAACTAATGATGGTCATAATGAAAGAAGCTGTAGGTAGATCCAAAGCCGCTTTGCCATACGGGATGTTTCTCACTTACGTATTTGAATTTCACAATGTGAAACTCAAAGGAGAAACTAGTGCATCATTGCGTCACACTGACATATTTAATGCACACTCCCTCCACCGTATGGACTATGCCAAACGTAATGGCATTTGGACTAAAATTAGATCCAGAACCATTGATAAATCTGTTTCTCAACCCACAAATTTAATACCTTCTGATCCTCCTCCACCAGTATGCTCTCCTCCAAATTTCTTCAATTTCGACTTCAATCAACCAACTCAAATTTTAGCTGCCATGAATGAGCCCAATCCGTTTCTAAATGATCACCCTGACATTCCAGAATCTTCCACTCATCACAACAACCAAAATTCTACCCTTCCTACTGTCTTAATTAGTCAAGATCAAGTCAGACAAATTGTTCATGATCTTTCAATTGCCGTTTCAAATAGGAGTACCAGTGATAGTAATTCCTCTGTCAATGACTTCTCAATGGTACCCCACATTTCTTCCGTATTTGAAACACTTAATCAAATGTCAACAATCCAAAAGCAACTAGTTCATGATGTCGGTTTGCTCAAAGGCCATGTGTTCAACCAAAATAAATCGACAATAGATCGAATCTCAAAAGATGTTGATGAAATGAAATCAAAGCTTGAAAATTTTGAAACTAAAGCTGAGTGGGTAGCCTTTCAAATGAGATCAAATGAAAGTCAAACCAAGGATGCTGCAAATGCTCTTGACCACCTGAACGCATCCACCGTGATGATGAGCAATCTGCTGGAAATTCAAATTGGTCTTGCTGCTGCTTCAGCTCCTGGAGCTTCATTTTCTCACTCACATCTCTGGACGCCGCCTTCTCAACCGGATGACGTACCCGGATCATCCGCTCGGCAAGATGGCTCTTCAAGCAACCAAAAGTGATATCTTCTGATGATGAATGATGAATGTCTTCTATGTTTAATCTATGTTTGATGTAATGTTTGTAATCCTTATCCTATGAAACTTTATTTCAGATTTGAGGTTGTCGACAATATTGTCAAGCTGTTGAAAATTTATTGTGATAACTTCATATCAGTCTTTTTTTTTCAAAATGACAAGTTTTCAAAGGATGCTAAGCATATGAAATTGAAATACTTTGCCATTAAAAAAAGTTTAGAAATAAAGAATGTCAATTGAATATATTAGTACCAATCTCATAATTACAGATCCACTGACTAAAGGGTTATCATCAAAGAGATTTCATGAACATGTCGAAAGAATGGGTATTATTGAAAACCATTAATGATGCTATGTTTAAAGCTTTAAGTTCCTTATATATTTGATACTCTGAGTTTAATTACTTATTATTTCTAATTTACTTATGGATTTTGTTTGATTATGCCAGTATATATACATAAATGAATTATGTGAATGCCAACATGATTTGTCTTTGATAAAGACATTACCGTTAAACCTTAATGCAATTTTCACATGTTAAGTATAAAAGTAATAATGTGATACATAAAAGAGAGTACATCGAGATAATTGCACATAACTGCCATGATCCTTATTAGTTTTTGCTTAATGATGATTTAATATTTGATCAATATTATAAAAAATTTTAGCTTTTGTTATGTGCATTATGTTTGTTTATTAAACCGTTATGTTCAATATGTTACATGGGTCAAGTGGAAGAATGTTAGCATTTCTCTTTTGTGACTCACATGGGCATATAACTGATTTATCATTTATTTAATATAAATGATAATTATGATAACTAGTTTTTTATTATTTAAATTTAAATGGTAATAATGGTTTAATAAAATAATAGCTAATTTTTTACTTTATTTTGAGAAGTTGTTTTCTGATAACTACCTCTTTGATAAGAAGAGAAATTTATCGTATTATCGTATTGATCCACTCTCTTCTATATATATATATATATATATATATATATATATATATATAGTCTGCTTCATCATCAAAATATATAAGAAAGAAAAAGAAAAAGCGGAAGAAACTCAATCTCTTCTTAATCGATCAATCTTTACACGATTTTTTCTAAAAAAAATTAATGGATAGTATGCTTTCTTGCTTTAAGATTTATTATGAAAATCATTTTATTCTAAAATCTTAGCCATTATGATTTGTATAAATTATGATTTAAACTGCATAATTAAAAAAACTTTTAATAAATTTATAATATTTTTTATCATCATTAATCTTCTTTTATGTTTGAGACCTTTACATCCAAGTCAAATTGTCTATCAAATCAGTGAGGAAAATAGCTTTTGATATGAACACCTTTACAACATGTACATAAAAATCTGCTTAAATTTTATCTAACGGCTGTGTATATAAAATGATATGTCATGGGTACTAAGTAGAGGGTTCTCGTAATACTCTGTCATCCTAAATTGCGGAGCCCGCTTATTGTCCCTTTATTTTTGTGGTTCCTCTTTGAGCTATGAGGAGTTGTTTCATATGCCCTCTACTCTAAATGGAACTGCGGGACAGCTATCTAAATCATGTTGTCGCTTATGCCTTCAATTAATCTTTGCGCTTAGCAACGCAACCACTTGAGACTTTGCAGTAGGTGGCCTCTAGGGGCGTCATCCCCGATTGGATTTGGGTTGCTTTAATGGGCCAAAGGGATCTTTCAGAAGCATAGGAAAAGTCTTTGTACACCGTCCTCGATACAGCAAGGCCTACATAGGCTGCATCGCCTCTTCTAATTGGTCCACGTGGAGCCTATATGGATGACGTGCTGGACGGTATGGCCCTGCTACGATGTAACGTTCTGAATGTGACGGGCATTTAAAGCAGTTCGCTTTTTTTTTAAAATTAGCATGCGGACGAAAATGCCCTTTCCCTCCATCCTAGCGCCATTTTACGTTGGATGTCATCTGTGCAAGAAGAACTCTCTTTCTTCCCCTTTCTTCCCCCTCGCTCTGGATTTCGGATGCATCACCGGAATCAGTTGAGCACGAACCGTCGCCCTCGCTCTGAGAGTCCAGTCGAAAGAAAATATTTCAGCTTCGAGGCTGAAAAACCTGGCTACTGGAGTCTTTGTACAAAAACTTCTGGAGGAAATGTCGTCCGTAGCACGAAGTAAAAAGTCCTTCTTCCCACTTCTTTCTAAAGCTCCTTTATTACACCAACTGTTTTTTCTGGTTAGGGTTAGTTAATGCGTGACCAAACCGTTTAATGCGCGGGTAACTTCCTTAGAACAAAACAGTTATGACATTCTAGGAGTCATAACTGTTTAGAGTTTACTGTTTTGTAAGCATGAATGTCATACTCTTTTAACTAGGATGTTATACCTCATAAACTGGGGTGTCGTCAGAGTGGTTCGGCCTATATTCCCCGTTATTTCCTGTCCATATAGTTCTAGTGTCGTCGTTAAAGCTACGACACCCCTGATATACTGTTAAGACACCGTAGTTACAAGCCTAGGACATCCGTGCTCCAAACGAATGCTGGAGAAAAGCCTCGCGACACCGTAGTTACAATGCTACGACACCATGCTTATAACCTTCGCGATCATCGTATGTTGCTTTTCGAGGTGTCGTAGCTTGTTCTATGGGGTGTCTTTAAATGCAATAAAGGGTGTGTCCTGCTTATAAACGACGTTGGAGAGCAGGCCCGTGACACCCCGTATGGAGAACAATCCCCGCGATATCCCGCTTTAACAGTCACGTCATCGGTATCGTCGCCTTAAAGCTAGGGTGTCGTCAGATGAGAACTGGGGTGTCGTTAACAACCTGAGTCGGTGCTGTCGTCGTTCGCGACACTCCAGTTGAAACTTCACGACACCCTAGCTCTCATCTGACGACACCCGTGCTTATAACTGACCACGGCGAGAAGGCCCGCGACACCCAAGTTACTAAAATTTATTTTTATTCATCACAAAAATAAAGAGAAGACGGAAAGAAAAGAAAAAAGTACATGAGCCCTCACTGGGGCTTGTCATCTGCTTCGGTCGCTGCCGAGCTCCCCCCACGCTGCGGGGCTAACTCGGCGATCTGGCGCTGGAGGGACTCTACTTGCCCCTCTAGCCGGCTGTTGGCCCGACAGGATCTCGATCTGTCTCATTGAAATGGCCATGTATTGCTCGACTGCCCTGTTGAGTCGCTCGCTGTTTGCGAGCGACTCTGCAAAGACATCCAAATCAATGGTTACTATTGTGCGGCGGCTCCCAGGGGGGCCAGTCGATCGCCACTCGCCTCTAGAAGCCATATCAGTATACAAAAATTTTGGAAGATCAGCTGAAAAGGTGATGAACGATGGCATTCCCCCATTCATATTTAAGGTACTCCTGGCGGTGTTTCGATTGCCATGTGCTACCATCTCAGTGGGCGGTTCAAAGGAATCGAATCGTGCCCCCCCCCCCCTCGATGAGTTTCGGGGGATGGGAATAGAAGAGAGTTTCAGAAAGCCAAATACCCGGTTACCGTAGTAAGTTTTACGTCGTCCCAAGAGGAAACCTCACGACACCCAAGGATGATTTGGATTTTGGCCGAAACTCTTTCGCGACACCCCACTTGAAACCTCACGACACCCTAGCACCAATGCTATGACACCCGTGCTTAGAACTGACCATGGAGAGAATCCCCGCGACACCCCAGGAGAATTGGATTTCGGCCGAAACTCCTTCGAGACACCCCTGTTGAAAGCTCATGACACCCTAGCTTTAATGCGACGATACCCGTGCTTAGAACTGATCACGGAGAGAACCCCCGCGACACCCCTTGTCGAATTCGGCCAAAACTCCTTCGCGGCACCCCAGTTGAAATCTCACGACACCCTAGCACCAATGCCATGACACCCGTGCTTAGAACTGACCGCGCAGAGAATCCGCACGACACCCCAGGAGAATTGGATTTCGGCCGAAACTCCTTCGAGACACCCCTGTTGAAAGCTCACGACACCCTAGCTTTAAGGTGACGACACCCGTGCTTAGAACTGATCACGGTGAGAATCCCCGCGACACCCCTTGTCGAATTTGGCCGTAACTCCTTCGCGATACCCCAGTTGAAATCTCATGACACCCTAGCACCAATGCTACGACACCCGTGCTTAGAACTGACCGCGCGGAGAATCCCCGCGACACCCTAGAGAATTGAATTTGGTCGAAACTCCTTCGAGACACCCCAGTTGAAAGCTCACGACACCTTAGCTTTAAGGCAACGACACCCGTGCTTAGAACTGATCACGGAGAGAACCCCCGCGACACCCCTTGTCGAATTCGGCCGAAACTGCTTCGCGACACCCCAGTTGAAATCTCACGACACCCTAGCACCAATGCCACGACACCCGTGCTTAGAACTGACCACGCAGAGAATCCCCGAGACACCCCAGGAGAATTGGATTTCAGCCGAAACTCCTTTGAGACACCCTGTTGAAAGCTCACGACACCCTAGCTTTAAAGCGACAACACCCTGCTTAGAACTGATCACGGTGAGAATCCCCGACACCCCTTGTCGAATTCGGCCGTAACTCCTTCGCGACACCCCAGTTGAAATCTCATGACACCCTAGCACCAATGCTACGACACCCGTGCTTAGAACTGACCGCGCGAAGAATCCCCCGACACCCAGGAGAATTGGATTTGGCCGAAACTCCTTCGAGACACCCCAGTTGAAAGCTCACGACACCCTAGCTTTAAGGCGACGACACCCATGCTTGGAACTAATCACGGAGAGAACCCCCGTGACACCCCTTGTCGAATTCGGCCGAAACTCCTTCGCGACACCCCAGTTGAAATCTCACGACACCCTAGCACCAATGCCACGACACCCGTGCTTAGAACTGACCGCGAGAATCCCGCGACACCCCGAAGAATTTGATTTCGGCCGAAACTCCTTCGAGACACCCCTGTTGAAAGCTCACGACACCCTAGCTTTAAGGCGACGACACCCGTGCTTAGAACTAATCACGGTGAGAATCCCCGCGACACCCCTTGTCGAATTCGGCCGTAACTCCTTCACGACACCCCATTAAAATCTCACGACACCCTAGCACCAATGCCACGACACCCGTGCTTAGAATGATCGCGCAGAGAATCCCCGCGACACCCCAGGAGAATTGGATTTCGGCCGAAACTCCTTCGAGACACCCCTGTTGAAAGCTCACGACACCTAGCTTTAAGTTGACGACACCCGTGCTTAGAACTGATCACGGTGAGAATCCCGCGACACCCCTTGTCGAATTCGGCCGTAACTCCTTTGCGACACCCCAGTTGAAATCTCATGACATCCTAGCACCAATGCTACGACACCCGTGCTTAGAACTGACCGCACGGAGAATCCCCGACACCTTGGATTTGGCGAAACTCCTTCAAGACACCCCAGTTGAAAGCTCACGACACCCTAGCTTTAAGGCGACGACACCCGTGCTTAGAACTGATCATGGAGAGAACCCCCGCGACACCCCTTGTTGAATTTGGCCGAAACTCCTTCGCGGCACCCAGTTGAAATCTCATGACACCCTAGCACCAATGCCACGACACCCGTGCTTAGAACTGACCGGTAGAGAATCCCCGCGACACCCCAGAAGAATTGGATTTCGGCGAAACTCCTTCGAGACACCCCTGTTGAAAGCTCACGACACCCTAACTTTAAGGCGATGACACCCGGCTTAGAACTGATCACGGTGAGAATCCCCACGACACCCCTTGTCGAATTCGGCCGTAACTCCTTCGCGACACCCCAGTTGAAATCTCATGACACCCTAGCACCAATGCTACGACACCCATGCTTAGAACTGACCGCGCGAGAATCCGTACGACACCCCAGAAGAATTGGATTTCGGCCGAAACTCCTTGAGACACCCTAGTTGAAAGCTCACGACACCCTAGCTTTAAGGCGACGACACCCGTGCTTAGAACTGATCACGGTGAGAATCCCCGTGACACCCCAGGAGGATTGGATTTAGGCCAAAAATCCTTGCGAAACCCCAGTTGAAACCTCACGACACCCTAGCACCAATGCTACGACACACGTGCATTAACAGCGAACCCACGGGTGTCATCGCCTTAAAGCTAGGGTGTCGTCAGATGATAACTGGGGTGTCGTATTGTTTTAACCTTCGTGTCCTAAATCCTAATCCTTTGTCAGCATATATTGACAACTAAATCTATGGATATCATTGTTCATGACTGTGTGCCTATATTTTCACAGTTGATGCTGAAATTGTAGATCGGAAAGAAATCGATAACACTCCCGGCCGTGCACCTTCACCCGTCGCTCCAAATGCAGTGGATGATATTGTAGTTCCTCAAACTGGGATGGAATTCAATTCAGCGATGATGTATATACGTTCTACAATGGATACGCGAAACGAGTTGGTTTTGGAATCACAACAGTGTGTAGCAGGGCCAACAACAAAAAACAACTTTGCTTCAAGCACCTGGCGTGTTGGAGGCAAGGAAAATCTAGAAAATCAGAGAAGAGTATGAATCATAGGGATACTGGGAAAGTTGATTGTATGGCATCCATAAAAGCAAGACTGAATGCTACAAGTGGTAAGTGGATATTGGATGAGGTTTCTCTAGAACATAACCATGGGATGTCCATAACATCAACTGGTTATCTACGGTCGCATAGGAGGATCAGCACACCAGAGAAGGCAGAGATCAGCAATTTACATGCCGTGAATGTTCCGACGACTCAGATATACTCTGCCATAGCAAGGAGAAAAGGGGGCAGAGGACAATTGGATTTCACCGAGAAGGATGCTCGTAACTTCATTTGTCGCGAACGTCAGTCTAAGCTGAAAGAAGGAGATGCTCAGTCGATGGTAATTCATTTCGCCGAAATGCAACTCAGAAATCCCAATTTCTTCTATCCTTAGACCTCAATGATAATGGTCATCTGAGGTCTGTCTTCTGGATTCATCCAAGGTCAAGATTGGCATGCACATACTTCGGTGATGTTCTAAGCTTTGACTCAACTTACTTGACAAACAGATATCAAATGCCTTTTTGTCCATTCGTTGGGGTCAACCATCATGGACAGTCCACCTTGCTTGGATGCGCATTGTTGTCTGATGAGAGTACTGAGACATATAAATGGGTTTTTCAGACTTGGCTGGATGCAAATGGTGGTCAAGCACCTATTGCCATGATACTGACCAAGATAAGGCAATCGAGGCTGCTGTCAAAGAAGTTTTTCCTAACACACGACATCGATTTTGTCTTTGGCATATATTGAAGAAGATACCTGAAAAGATTGGCCACATTTGCACGGCAAATCCCAAGTTTATGGTTGATTTCGATGAGGCGATATATGATTCATTGACCATACAGTCATTCGAGGAAAGGTGGGCACATGTTATGGAGAAATATAAAGAATGCAAGTCTATAGATTGGTTCAATGTCCTTTACGAATGTCGGGATAAATGGGTCCCAGTTTACCTAAAGGATACATTCTTCGCAGGTTTGTATGTCATTGTCTTTGGTTCATGTTCGCGTTAAACGCTTTTTTTTTTTGTTGACAAAATTTTGAACAGGGATGTCATCTTCACAAAGGAGCGAGGGCATTAATCACTTCTTCGATGGGTTTATAAATTCGAAGACAACACTAACGGAGTTCATAAGTAAGTACGAAGATGCCTTGGAAAAAAGATACGAGGCCGAAATGAGGAAGATAATAGGACGTTGCAAACGATTGCTTTCCTAAAGACATCATCACCTTTTGAGAGACAAGCTGCAGGAAGGTATACAAGGCGCATTTTCAAAAAATTTCAGAATGAGATCCTTGAAATGGCTGCATCAAATACAAAATTGATCAAGGAAGCTGGCAACGTTGTATATATTCCGTAAAGTCGTATGAAAGGATTGAAGTCGATGGAATCGGCAAGGAGATGATCAAAGATTATATCGTGTCATACGATAGAAATATTGAGGATGTCCAATGCCAGTGCCGATCCATTCAGTTTAAGGGGTACCTGTGTAGGCATACCTGTGTACCAGTACTCGCGAACGGACATCAAAGATTTTAGCCCGATGACACCCCAGCTCTTGGCTTACGACTCCCTAGCTCTAGCGCGGCGACACCCGAAAGGTGAAAACCTACGACATCCCAGTACTCGCGAACGGACACCGAAGTTTTTAGCGCGACGACACCCCAGCTCTTGGCTAATGACCCCCTAGCTCTTGCGTGGCGACACCCGAAAGGCGGAAACCAACGACATCCTAGTACTCGCGAACGGACACCGAAGATTTTAGCACGACGATACCCTAGCTCTTGGCTAACGACTCCCTAGCTCTAGCGCGGTGACACCCGAAGGGTGAAAACCAATGACATCCCAGTACTCGTGAACAGACATCAAAGATTTTAGCCCGACGACACCCCAGCTCTTGGCTTACGACTCCCTAGCTCTAGCGCGGTGACATCCGAAAGGCGAAAACCTACGACATCCTAGTACTCGCGAACGGACACCGAAGATTTTAGCCCGACGACACCTCAGCTCTTGGCTAACGACTCCCTATCTCTAGCGCGGCGACCCAAAAAGCAAAAACCTATGACATCCAGTACTCGCGAACGGACACCAAAGATTTTAGCCCGACGACACCCCAGCTCTTGGCTAACGACTCCCTAGCTCTAGCACGGCAACACCCGAAAGGCAAAAACCTACGACATCCCAGTACTTGCGAATGGACACTGAAGATTTTAGCCCGACGACACCCCAGCTCTTGACTAACGACTCCCTAGCTCTAGCGCGGCGACACCCGAAAGGCAAAAACCTATGAAGGCAAACATATGAATAAATCGAGGACACCCCTGCTCGCAATATAAAATTTATGCATTTGCATTAAATATTAATCAGTGTTAATATGACTAAATTACATTCAATTTTCATTCAAAGAAGAATAAAAAAATTAAGAACATTTTTTGACAATGTCGCTAATCTTTTTGTTCAGGCCCTCTCTCAATATCGTCACAGCTAAGTGTCGCCGGTAATCTCTGACTTCCTCATCCATGAAATCCATCTTCATATCAGGATTGTCCCATCGAGCAAGACATTCCATGTATCTCAGACAGTATAGGCCACAATCCAGCGATCCGGTCGGTTGGCTTGGGCAATCCGAAATATCTTCCATCGGCCAAGTCATCGCTTCCTTCATATCGCAGTAGATATGGAATATGTGGCCAAGAATTGTATGCCATTTCCTTGCATTGGACTTGTACTTGGGGTTGCGTTTCATTGAATTCAGGTGCATGAACACCTTTCTTTCCATGTCGACAGCAACCAAATGCCAGTGCGAGTTATCAGAGTTTATTATGGTGAAAAGAAACCGGAATTGGGCCTTATCTTCATCCGATACATTGTCAAATATCGAGGCCCCTGATGTTCCAGTGAGTTCATGAGCAGGTGATGAGAAAGTCAGACACAGAGCGGATACGAAAACTGATGCAAATATGCACTTATGGTATCGGTCCGGATGCTCTGTCCAGTTGCGCATCAGAAACTCCTGGCCGGCATCAATTATCTGCCAATGCAATGTAAACTGATTAATATAATTCTAAAATCAACAACTAGAATGGGTTTCTTGATATACTTACATCATCTATTATCATTTCATTGTTAATGAGATCTTGAAGATTTTTTCTTGTTACAACGCCAGAAAACATATTGGTGTAGACGATCTCGTCGGTTAGTCGTTCGCTCAAAAAATTTTGAATAATAATTTGGTCATCTTCGACCGTTGTGTTGGGCTTTGACGTGCCCACTGTCTTTGCGACTTTTTAGGACGGGTTGTCTCATAACATTCTTCGACGACCGTGGATGCCTTACGCTTCCTCGGCTCTTTTTTAACCCTCATAACAAGCGAAGGCACTCCAACGATTTCTATGTCCATATTATCACCCTTTGGTGCAGGGGTGCCAAGTTTATTATCGGATACAGACTCATCTTTATTTTCATTCCCATGCTCTGTTTTATCATCCAATGAATCCCCCTCCAATCTCGTCTCCTCTGCTTTTGCATTCCCCGTCTCAATTGGACACTCGGATGAATGGTCCTCCTCCATCTTCTTCTCCTCACTATTTCCATTACCAGGCTCGCGGAGGACCAACTCCAGGGAATGCACCTTCTCTATTTTTCCGTCTCCCTTGTCCTCCTCATTTATTGCATTACTTTCCTTTCTGAGCAGTGAACTAAGGAGGCTCTCAGCAATGGACATCCTGTGCCTGACATCGTCGAGTTGATCCTTAACGCACTCCAATTCAGTCCTCAACTCGGCACATCCTGCGCAGCTATCCATTGGTTGAGGGGCACAAGTATCTGTTGGTTGAGGGGATGCTACATTCTGCTGAGTGAGAAGCCAGCGCTCTTCTGACAGTGGTACAGTAGCTCCCTCCATCTACAACGCAAGATGATAACAAATTAATATTAAGTGAACATATTGACGCATTAAGTTGAAAAATATGGTCAGAGCAATGGAGCAATGTACTAGCTTACCAAGTCGTGAGGCTGCAAGTCGGCAACCCGAACCGACTGGATCTTCATTTGGTGGTCATACCACTTCAACAGCCGGGGCAGTTTATCAAGGTATGCTGGTTCTCGCATTGATGTATGCTCGAGGAACCACACCTGAACATGATATTTTTTGGATATTAAATAATATAATATAAAAAAAATTATACTAAGAACACTACTTATGCGTCTCAATAATCCTTACCACCAGTGCTGCCGAGCATCCGAACAGGGTAGGCTGCCTCCTAACTTTTTTTGCATTCTTTGAGTGGACCGGCTCCTCGGAACGCAAGCAAGCAGCTATTTCTGGGAGAGCCAGAATAATCAACTCCTTCAATGCCGAAGCCCAGTCGATGCTATCCAATTGACTTAAGTCATCCAAGTGCTGGATGAGATACCGTGGACATCTATGATTAGACTTTGGAGCCAAAAACATAGCCAACATGTATGCGATCCAAAGTCGGACGGTGTCCTCGACATCCTCCTGTACCTTAGATGATCGGAGTTGAAATATTAACTTCTCCAAACCTTCTTGGCGAAGATCTAAACCCTGGCCAAACCGTCTGAACAACCTTCCATTGAACAATTGGCTGGACGTGTCGATCTTCTTCCCATGAGCTGAAGTTCCAGAATGAGTGCGACTTCATCGGCACTGAATAGAACTGGCTTTCCGCAGAAAATAAACTCGTCGCCTCTATTGTGACATCTTATGATGTTGCTAGCAGTCGCCCGTCGACTGTGAACGTCTGCATGTCGACGAAGGCACCAAATGGGGTCCTTCGAATAAGTTTTGTATGCCGTCTAGTGAACCCCATCTTCCAAACCTTCTGAACGTATACGACCGGCCTGCAACTATTCTTAAACAGCTGGGAAGCCTTCACTGGGGGGACTGGAACAATTTTCATGTCAACTGAAACAGGGGGTAAGACATAAGACATACTTGTCATAAAATTTTAAGAGAGGATGTCATAATATTTTAACATAGTGATAAACAAACCTGAAGGAGCCGCATCCTCATTCGAACGAAGAACCATGTCCTTGCATTGTTCCGCCATTTTCTCCGTCTGCTTCTTCTTTGTTCGCGGTCTTCGTCCACAAACGAAAGCATTCATCTCCATGAATAAAGTATACGAAGAATGAACTATGGAAGAAATTTGGGAGACCAGTGGCTTCTCGAGCAAGAGACGAAGGATGGCTTCTCGAGCAACAGACGAATGACCTCTAGGGTTTATGCCGACCTCAGAGAAATACAAAAGGACACCAGGATCGCCACGATCACATCACACTGACTCGCAAACCCATAGGAACTGCCCACGTTTTGCAACTTTTCTCGAAAAGATGGCATGGCTGAGTTACTAGGGTGTCATCAATTAGTACTAGGGTGACGTCAAAATTCCCACCTTGTTCAAGCATGGGTGTCATCGCCTTAAAGCTAGGGTGTCGTGAGATTTCAACTGAGGTGTCGCGAAGGATTTACGGCCGAATTCGAACTAGGGTGTCGCGGGGATTCTCTATGTGGTCAGTTTTAAGTAAGGGTGTCGTCGCCTTAAAGCTAGGGTGTCGTGAGATTTCAAATGGGGTGTCGTGAAGGATTTACGGCCGAATTCGAACTAGGGTGTCACGGGGATTCTCTATGTGGTCAGTTTTAAGTAAGGGTGTCATCACCTTAAAGCTAGGGTGTCGTGAGATTTCAACTGGGGTGTCGTAAAGGATTTACGGCCGAATTCGAACTAGGGTGTCGCAGGGACTCTCTATGTGGTCAGTTTTAAGTAAGGGTGTCATTTCCTTAAAGCTAGGGTGTCGTGATATTTAATTGGGGTGTCGCAAAGGATTTTCGGCCGAATTCGAACTAGGGTGTCGCTGGGATTCTCTTCGTGGTAGTTTTAAGCACGGGTGTCGTCTCCTTAGAGCTAGGTTGTGAGATTACATCTGGGGTGTCGCAATGGATTTTTGGCTGAATTCGAACTAGGGTGTCGCGGGGATTCTCTCCGTGGTCATTTGTAAGTATGGGTGTCGTCGCCCTAAAGCTAGGGTGTCGTGAGATTTCAACTGGGGTGTCGCGAATGATTTTGGCCGAATTCCATAGGGGTGTCGCGGGGATTCTCTCCATGGTATTTGTAAGCATGGGTGTCGTCGCCCTAAAGCTAGGGTGTCGTGAGATTTCAACTGGGGTGTCGCGAATGATTTTCGGTTGAATTCCATAGGGGTGTCGCGGGGATTCTCTCCGTGGTCATTTGTAAGCATGGGTGTCGTCGCCCTAAAGCTAGGTGTCGTGAGATTTCAACTGGGGTGTCGCGAATGATTTTCGGCCGAATTTCGCAGGGGTTTCGCGGGGATTCTCTCCGTGGTCATTTGTAAGCACGGGTGTCGTCGCCCTAAAGCTAGGGTGTCGTAAGATTTCAACTGGGGTGTCACGAATGATTTTTGGCCGAATTCCACAGGGGTGTCGCTGGGATTCTCTTCGTGGTCATTTGTAAGCACGGGTATCATCGCCCTAAAGCTAGGGTGTCGTGAGATTTCAACTGGGGTGTCGCGAATGATTTTCGGCCGAATTCTGCAGGGGTGTCACGGAGATTCTCTCCGTGGTATTTGTAAGCACGGGTGTCGTCACCCTAAAGCTAGGGTGTCGTGAAATTTCAACTGGGGTGTCGCGAATGATTTTCGGCCAAATTCCGCAGGGGTTTCGCGGGGATTCTCTCCGTGGTCATTTGTAAGCACGGGTGTCGTCGCCTAAAGCTAGGGTGTTGTGAGATTTCAACTGTGGTGTCGCGAATGATTTTCGGCCGAATTCCACAGGGGTATCGCTGGGATTATCTCGTGGTCATTTGTAAGCACGGGTGTCGTCGCCCTAAAGCTAGGGTGTCGTGAGGTTTCAACTGGGGTGTCGCGAATGATTTTCGGCCAATTCCGCAGGGGTGTCGTGGGGATTCTCTTCGTGGTCATTTGTAAGCACGGGTGTCATGAGATTTCAACTGGGGTATCGCGAATGATTTTCGGCCGAATTCCGCAGGGGTTTCACGGGGATTCTCTCCGTGGTCATTTGTAAGCGCGGGTGTCGTCGCCCTAAAGCTAGGGTGTCGTGAGATTTCAACTGGGGTGTCGCAAATGATTTTCGGCCGAATTCTACAGGGTTTTGCGGGGATTCTCTCCGTAGTCATTTGTAAGCACGGGTGTCGTCGCCCTAAAGCTAGGGTATCGTCGTCCTAAAGCTAGGGGTGTCGCGGGGATTCTCTCCGTGGTCAGTTTTAAGCACGGGTATCGCAGCATTGGTACTAGGGTGTCGCAGTATTTGGCTTCCCCACACTCTCTTCATTGATGGTTTCTGTTCACGAGGGGGGCGAGGTACTCCTGGGGTGTTTGCTGCCATTCGCTCTTATCTTGTTGAAACCCACGACACCCTAGTTCAAAACCCACGACACCCGTGCTCAAAACCCACGACACCTTAATAAAATCCCACGACACCCATGCTCAAAACACACGACACCCGTGCTCAAAACCCACGACACCCTAGTTCAAAATCAATGACACCCTAGTTCAAAACCCACGACACCCTAGTTCAAAACATTAAGACAAGCAGCATTAGTTCAAAACCCACGACACCCTTGCAGAAAAAACCACTACACCCTAGTTGGAAACTCGCCACGACACCATAGTTTAAAACGTTAAGACAAAGCATTAGTTGAAAACCTACGACACCCTAGTAGAAACCCTATCGTCAAGATCATAAACCATAACAACCTCATAACGAAAGAATGTTTTGTGCTGCGGACGACATTTCCTCCAGAAGTTTTTGTACAAAGACTCCAGTAGCTAGGTTTTCCAGCCTCGAAGTTGAAATATTTTCTTTCGACCGAACTCTCAGAGCGAGGGTGACGGTTCGTGCTCAACTGATTCCGGTGATGCATCCGAAATCCAGAGCAAGGGGGAAGAAAGGGGAAGAAAGAGAGTTCTTCTTGCACAGATGACATCCAACGTAAAATGGCGCTAGGATGGAGGGAAATGGCATTTTCGTCCGCATGCTAATTTTAAAAAAAAGCAAACTGCTTTAAATGCCCATCACGTTCAGAACGTTACATCGTAGCAGGGCCATACCACCGGCACCGTCATCCACGTAGGCTCTACGTGGACCAATCAGAAGAGGAGTGCAGCCCATGTAGGCCTTGCTGCACCGGGACGGTGTACAAAGACTTTTCCCAGAAGCATAATAATACCCCCTGTTTCTAAAAGAGCACTGCAACAAGATAGAAAAAAGATCATGCCCTATTATATCATTATTCAATCATATGTTATATGCGCACAGTGCGAATCAAAATTTTGGGATTGATGCTGTTATTTATTTATTTTAAGGTAAATATATTATCTCCTCAATCACATCCTTTTGTTAGTGTTTTATGTGTTTCAAAACATTTCTAGCTTCTTCATTTTTAGTCTCACACTAGATAATAAAAATCTCTTTTAACACTTTTTTTATTACATGGAGATTATAATAATATAAGATATTATAATCTTTCAAGGCACCTCCATAGATAATAGATAAGTTTTTCTACTCAATTTATTTTTATTTATTCTTATTATTATTTATTTAAAATTATTTATGCTTATTTTAAGAATTTAAATTTTATCTGTTAAATTAAATTTGCAATACCCCTATCGATTTCTAGCCCACCTAACTTAGCTATGGATCGAGTCTAATGAGAACTATTATAGATTTAATTAGAACTATAACTGCATAAAATGAAATGCCTCACTATCCTACCTTTGCCAATGGTCATCTTGATGGATACCATTATCGCTCATTTCCTCTCTTTCTTTTAACCCTTTCTTACTTTATATTTTTTCCTTTGGTTTCTTTCATTTATTTCTTTATTTTTTTTTTACAATTTTTTTCTTCCATTCTCCTTTCTTTTTTTTTTATTACTTTTCTTACTTTTTTTTGTTTCTTTATTTTTTATTCTTCAATCCTCTATTATTTTTTTCTTTTTTTAAAATTCCTTGCTTAATTTTTTATTTCCTCTTTCACTATATCTATGGATTTTGATGTTTGTCCTTGTTTGGATTTCGTTTTTCTATAAAAATTGAACGAAATAGTTTGGATGCACTCTATCATAATCTTATTTTCTTGCAGAAATAGGATTGGGCGGTTGAGGTTCTCCCTGTTCCCATTGTTTCCATAGTTTTTTTATTTGGTTAGAAACATACCATGATAACATAGAGTACTAGAATATTTTTGCCTTACATATGAAAATTCTCTCTCTTCATTTGATTTAAATTTAAATTTAAAAAATTAATTTACTGTGCAATACTAGCTTTTGTAATGATATATATCAGTAGGATATGGATGAGTGATGATGATATGAAAATATTTTATGGCATAAAATGGCTATTATGAAACATATTACTATAGTATGGGAGGGCTACTATGACATGGAATGATATAAACGGAATCTTGTATGTCACTCTCATTTATTCTCCTGAATGTCTTGTTATATTTCTGTCTTCATATAACAAACATAGTTATGCGTTCCTCTACTTATTCGTTGGGATCATGATTATGTTATATATTTATAAATACACATAAAATGATGAAATAATCAATACGGCCTATACACCAAACTTTCCATACTGGCATAAGAAATTTATCACACAACAACGGAATAATCAAAAAAAAAAAAAGATTGGGGCATTAGAAGTCTTCTTATTTTATTTGTTTACCTGCTGACCATGTCCAGGGCCACAAAAGCCAACTGCCCCATATGGGCCGACCATTCGAGCTTGGTTTATTTGTGCCCGGTGGCTTTTGACCATTGAAAAAGTTTTAGTATACCATTTCAATACAGTATAACCTACATCGGATGCGATGATTCATTCGGATATAGATTCATGCATCAACGATATAAAATCCGCAAGCAAGCCTTTGGTGTAAATTCATGCAATGAATAAATTATTGTATCTGATGCAGAGTATGTTGTATCAGGACTGCACTAATGTACAAAGACTTTTCTTTGACCATTCCAACGGTAAGAGCTTGAGGTTCAATCGCTGCCACACCAACAAATTGCATTAACCGAAGAAAAGATTGAGCACCCCTTTCTCGGTCTCCTCCACCTCCTCTGAGTTCATCCTAACAAAGCAATCAATGAATGTTTTCATTGAACTCCGTCTTTTCTTCCTCTCGCAATATAAATCACGTCAATTGGTTTTCATTCATTTCTCATATGTTTATCGTTAAATCCAAGTTTAGACTTTTATATATGAATATTGAAATATAAATAGTATTTGAACTTAGTACCCTCCTTCTATTTGAAATTTGATTCTAATTTTCGTTCTTTTCAATGAGTTCAATCTCTCTTTCACAATGATATCTTTTCTTTTTCTTTTTTTTATAATGAGAAGGAAGAACACATTCACACGCGCGAAACAGGCGCACATAAATTTTGCATTATAGCAATGTGTATGCATTATAGCTAATGTAAGCAAAAGGCTCCCATGATCCAAGGCCAGTGTACCATAGAAATTCTAAATCATTAACTATAAAATACAAAATTTATCACTGATTAATAAAATATCTTTTTTTTTTCCTTTTTTTTTTAAGACTCGATTTCTTTTTCTTTCTCTTTCCTCGCTGCTGCCTCCTCCTCCTTCAGCCTAGAGCTCTAGTAGAGATGATGCCCCGTCCCCCTTGGGCGACTCTAATCGCGTGGAAACTTTCCCTTCATCATTATCATCCTCGGCTTGAAAGCTAGCTTCCTCCACCATCCTTTTGATGCCATCCTCATCACTGCCAACGTCCTCATCCTCCATGAGTTTGTCTCCTTCTTCCATGACCACAACCTCCAGCCTCCCCTGTTGCAGCAACTATAAGGGGCAAATTTGTCTCAAATATTTATTACTGAATCTGATGACGCTCAATCACCTATCCTGGACGTCGGAAACGGAATGCTTCTCCAGCGTTTCTTCACCAGTTACCTGCAGAAAAGTTTCAGGACCGGAGGGAGTTCTCCGATGGGACCCTCCGACGCCCAAGTTAGCAACTGAGGTCACAGCTGAAGAGGGGCTCGAGTGAGCCCTTTTTAGTATGAGAAAGGAGGTCTCAGGGAGGAGGGATTCCTTCCTGGATGCTAAGGCAGCGATTTTGGGGATTATCGCGCATACCTGTTACTAGGTGGATTCACCTTTTTATAGGGGTTGACCCTGACATGATCACGTGGATTGTATGAAGTCAGAATATCTGCTGAGCCCTTGCGTGAATCTGGGCTGGTTAGTGGGCTACGTCCCATCAGTTGTTAAGTAGGTGGGTCCTGTCCCATCACCAGCGTTGCCAATGGGTTGCTGGATCTGGCGCTGTCAGGCGGCGCACGTCAGAGAGGTGGCGCCCTGAACTGATAGGGCCATGCTGGGGCTGATCTAGCAGAAACTGGAAATCCCGACTTATCAGGGCCGAGCCGGGTCGACCCGAGATGGCTGGGGCCAATCCTGCTGGCAAGGCAGTGCCGGGGGGGGCCAAATCGACGGACTTGGAGGCGTCGGGGCCGAGTTGGGCCGGCCGGGGATGGCCTTGGCTGACTCGGTGAAACTGGAGACGCCGGGGCCGAGTCGGGCCGGCCAGGGATGGCCTTGGCCGACTCGGCGGAACTGGAGACAACGGGGCCGAGTCGGGCCGACCGGGGAAGTGTCGGGGCCGACTCGCTTGGAGAAGTAGGGGGCCGGCTAGGAAGATGCGGGCCGCTTGGGAAGATGCCTAGGCCGGCTGGGAGGTGCCGGGGCCGGCTAGCTTGGACATGCCGGGGCCGGCTAGGAAGGTGCCGGGGCCGACTTGGATAAGGCGGGGCCGGCCGGGATGAGAGTGCCGGGGCCGACTTGGATTACGCGGGGCCGCGCCGGGATGGAAGCGCCGGGGCCGACTTGGATCAGGCGGGCCGGCTGGGATGGAAGCGCCGGGCTGACTTGGATCAGATGGGGCCGGCCGGGATGGAAGCACCGGGGCCGACTTGGATCAGGCGAGGCCGGCCGGGATGAGAGTGCCGGGCCAACTTGGATCAGGCGGGGCCGACCGGGATGGAAGCTGTTGACCCAATTGAGGATTTTGATGATTAACAAAACTATTTGAGTATAACATTTGACGTTACTAATGATTTTGATTAAGTTTTTAGATTATAAGTCGATTTATAATAAAATCAAGAGTCAAATCAAGTTCTGGTTCGAATCTAATGTCAAGGTAAGATTGCAGACATTAGAGTCGACACATGGAATCGCAGAGTCGACTCCGAAAAACGGCACAGACTTAGAGTCGACTCCGGACTGTTAGAGCCGACTCCAACAGAAAAGACAGAACGATGGTTTTTCAGGCCACGACTTAGAGTCGACTCCCAGACTGTTAGAGTCGACTCCAGAAGAATTTTGTGTCGACCCCAGAAAAGTCAGAGACGACTCCAGATCGAGCGGATTAAAGAATTTTGAGTTAGAGCCGACTCCAGAAAAGTTAGAGCCGACTCCAGAATGTCAGACACGGCTCCAGAACTGTCAGAACGACTCTAAACTTTATCTTTATCTATTTTAATCCCAACGGCTATTGTTATTTATGGATCTAATCCTTCTTACACTTGTTTCTAACGGATAGTTTCAAACTATTTATGGATTAATCGGGATCTATAAGAAGAGGTTTGTTGCATCCCACAAAAAGAAGACAAGAGAGGCAAAAAGAAAAGAATAGAGACAAATCTTTGAGATCTATCAGAAAAGAAAAGAGGGAAAACTTGTAAGGAAAGATCATACTGATTCCCCAAAAGAAGAGAGAGAGATTCCAAGCTTTTGCTGTTCTATTTCGAAGAAATCTCAAGAGAAGAAAGAAGCCCTAGTTTTCTGATCTTCTGAGTCTCAAGAGCATCTTGAAGGAAGATCCATTCAAAGGAAGAGAAGGAAGAAGCCACCAAGATCTGCGAATCAGGCTTTAATTCCTATCCTCTTATTATTGTTTCATTATTGTATATTTGCTCATTGGAGGAGCTGTTTATCTTGTAAAAACAAATATTGTTTGCTGGGTCAATCTGGTGATTGATTCAATTGAGGCTGTTAGCCTTGTGCAAGCATTAGCTTGTGGTGATAGGTTTTGTGTTGGTGAACCTTGAAAACCAGCTGGGTTCGTTGTGCACCCGGGAAACAACAAGTTTGAGTTGTGAGCTTGCAAAACAACTCTGCTGTAATCAGTTTGATTATAGTGTGGACCCAACTTGGGAGTGGACGTAGGTGTAGGTACACAGAACCACTATAAAATCTCCTGTGTTTGCCGTGATTGTCTCTTTATCTTCAACTATCTATTTATGCTTGTTCAGTTTTAATTTGTGTGAATCTAAGTCTTTATTTCCGCTGGGGGTTATTTCTCAAAAGAGTTTAAATTTTTGAAAAACCAATTTACCCCCCCTCTTGGGTTGCTATCTGGACCAACAGAAGCGCCAGGCCGACTTGGATCAGCCGGGGCCGGCCGGGATGAGAGTGCCGGGGCCGACTTGGATCAGGCGGGGCCGGCTGGGATGAGAGTGCCGGGGCCGACTTGGATCAGGCGGGGCCGGCTGGGATGAGAGTGCCGAGGCCGACTTGGATCAGGCGGAGCCGGCCGAGATGAGAGTGTCGGGGCCGACTGGGAGGTGCCGGGGCAGCCTAGCTTGGAGATGCCGGCCTTGGTGGTGTCGGCCTTTGGGGCCGTCAGCCTTGGAGCCGTCGGTCATGGAGCCGTCGGCCTTTGGGGCCATCGATCTTGGAGGTGTCGGCCTTTGGGGCGTCGGTCTTGGAGGTGTCAGCCTTTGGGGCCGTCGGCCTTGGAGCCGTCGGTCATGGAGCCGTCAGCCTTGGAGGTGTCGGCCTTGGAGCCATCGGTCATGGAGCCGTCGGCCTTGGAGCTGTCGGCCTTGGAGCTGTCGGTCATGGAGCCGTCGGTCATGGAGCCGTCGGCCTTGAAGGTGTCGGCCTTTGGGGCCGTCGGTCTTGGAGGCGTCGGCCTTTGGGGCCGTTGGTCTTGGAGGTATCGGCCTTGGAGCCGTCGGTCATGGAGCCGTTCAAAAATTTTTATTTTTCATGGGGTCAACTGGCCCCATCAAATGCCCCCCACACTCCTTGAGCTTGCGCACCCGCATCAGCTAAGCGAAAGGAGTGTAGAACTTTTATCTTGGCATCTTCTCTTTCATGTTAACTTCAACCATGATTCCTTCTAGGTGGGGAACCCCTTTCCTCTTGCGCTGCCTTGTATGGACGTTTGCGTGCCTTCTTTGGCTAGCTGAGGGCAGCTAGTAATCCTTTCCCAATGCGGAGTCTGGAAGTCTTTTGAACCCCAGAGGGTGACCTGAGAGCCGAGAGTCGTAAGGTTCCTTTTGAACCGCCTCGGGGGTGTGGGAACCGCTGCGAGGGGCGACTCACCGGGTACAAAGCCTTTAGGGTCTTAACCACTCGGGGGGTTTGTGTGCTGGTCGGGGAAGTGACTCGAGTGGGTACGGGCTGTTAGGGACTTGAACCGACTCGGGGGCGTATGCTAGCCAGACCGAGTGGCATCCCATTTAGGTTCGGGGATAAGTTGCTCGACCCTGCCAAGGTTCGGAGATTTTGTTGCTCGGCCCTGCCGAGGTTTGGAGATTTTGTTGCTCGGCCTAGCCGAGGTTCGGAGATTATTTGCTCGGCCCTGCCGAGGTTTGGAGATTTTGTTGCTCGGCCTAGCCGAGGTTCGGAGATTATTTGCTCGGCCCTGCCGAGGTTCGGAGAATTGTTGCTCGGCCCTACCGAGGTTCGAAGATTATTTGCTCGGCCCTGCCGAGGTTCGGAGAATTGTTGCTCGGCCCTGCCGAGGTTCGGAGATTAGTTGCTCGGCCCAGCCGAGGTTCGGAGAATTGTTGCTCGGCCCTGCCGAGGTTCGAAGATTATTTGCTTGGCCCAGCCGAGGTTCAGAGAATTGTTGCTTGGCCCAGCCGAGGTTGGAGAATTGTTGCTCGGCCCAGCCGAGGTTCGAGACTTGTTGCTCGGCCCTGCCGAGGTTCGGAGAATTGTTGCTCGGCCCTGCCGAGGTTCGGAGAATTGTTGCTCGGCCCTGCCGAGGTTCGGAGAATTATTGCTCGGCCCAGCCGAGGTTCGGAGATTAATTGCTCGGCCCAGCCGAGGTTCGGAGATTAGTTGCTCGGCCCAGCCAAGGTTCGGAGAATTGTTGCTCGGCCCTGTCGAGGTTCGGAGAATGGTTGCTCGGCCCTGTCGAGGTTCGGAGATTAATTGCTCGGCCCTGCCGAGGTTCGGTGAATGGTTACTCGGCCCAGCCGAGGTTCGGAGAATTAGAGCTTGGAGAGTTTTTTCTTTAAAGAAATTAGTCTCCTTCTGCTGAGTTGATGACCTGCCCCCCAGGAAACTCTGTTGATTGGAATCCGCAGGTCTTGAGCTTGAGGGTGCCGACACGGAGCCGGTCTTAAGGTGCCAACGCGGGGCTGGTCTTTGGTGCCGACGCGGAGCCGGTCTTTGTTGCCGATGCAGAGCCAGTCTTTAGACGCGGAGTCGGTCTTTGTTGCCGATGCAGAGCCAGTCTTATTGCTGACGCGGAGTCGGTCTTTGTTGCCGACGTGGAGTCGGTCTTTGGTGCCGACGCGGAGCCGGTCTTTGTGCCTGGCTGGCCCAAGGCTGTTTGACGCCAAAGCGAGGTTGGCCTTGGATGTTAATGCAAGGTAGGTCTTCCCTGCATGACATTTTTAAGTATTAATGAAAGAAAACTGTCTTAAGTGCAATGTACTTAGCTCTTGTAGCTCCCATGTTTTCCTTTTGCGGGTTTGAGCACTTTCGTCCGCTGGTGACCTGCCCCCCAGGGAGTCATGTTAGTCGGATTGGAAGTGTCGTTGCCCTTACTTGGGCCTTCTCTCTCATTGGAGGCCAGGACGAGATGCCTGTGGCCGGGAAGAAGCTAGAAACCGGGACAAGGCTGGAGTCCGTTGAGGAAAGCCTCGACAGTCGGCGGTCATTGAAGATGAATGGCTGGGAGATTCCATCGTGGGCGTTGCTGAGAGTAAAAAGGTCGGAGGAGTTGCCTGGAGGGCTCTTTGCCTAGCTTTTTCTTTTAAGAGATTGATTGTCTTCGGTGCTGAAGCTTAAGAGCAGCAGTCAAAGCCTTTTATCCTCATCTTCCTCCTTGCATTAATTGCAACAACACCTCTCGGCTTGCTCTAGCCGATTGAGGATGGCTAGCTGGTTAATCAGAGCAGCTAAAGTTGGTGGTGAAGGAGCAGAGGGGGTGGCCTTTTGCTGCCTAGTGCGATGTGGATGCCCCCCAGCACGATTGGTAAGAAACTCTGGCAAGCGCATCACCACCATAGCAATCTTAGAGGGGACGGAGGCTTATAGCTCAAGGAGACAGAGCTTTTTTTCCTTCAGCGCGTCCCCCCTTCCTGGCACGCCAATCTGATGACGCTCAATCACCTATCCTGGATGTCGGGAACGGAATGCTTCTTCAGGCGCTTCTTCACCAGGTTACCTGCAGAAAAGTCCCAGGACCGGAGGGGGTTCTCCGATGGGACCCTTCGACGCCCAAGTTAGCAACTGAGGTCACAGCTGAAGAGGGGCTCGAGTGAGCCCTTTTTAGTATGAGAAAGGAGGTCTCAGGGAGGAGGGATTCCTTCCTGGATGCTAAGGCAGCAATTTTGGGGATTATTGCGCATACCTTTTACTGGGTGGATTCACCTTTTTATAGGGGTTGACCCTGGCATGATCACGTGGGATTGCGTGAAGTCAGAATGTCTGCTGAGCCCTTGCGTGAATCTGGCTGGTTAGTGGGCTACGTCCCATCAGTTGTTGGGTAGGTGGGTCCTGTCCCATCACCAGTGTTGCCATTGGGTTGCTGGATCTGGCGCTGTCAGGCAGCGCGCGTCAGAGAGGTGGCGCCCTGAACTGATAGGGCCATGCTAGGGCTGATCTGGCGGGAACTGGGAAATCCCAACTTATCAGGGCCGAGCCGGGTCGACCCGACATGGCTGGGGCCAATCCTGCTGGCAAGGCAATGCCGGGGCGGGGCCGAATCGACGGACTTGGAGGCGTTGGGGCTGAGTCGGGCTGGCCGGGGATGGCCTTGGCCGACTCGGCAGAACTGGAGACGCCGGGGCCGAGTCGGGCCGGCCGGGGATGGCCTTGGCCGACTCGGCGGAACTGGAACAACGGGGCCAAGTCGGGCTGGCCGGGGATGGCCTTGGCCGACTCGGCGGAACTGGAGACGTCGGGGCTGAGTCGGGCCGACCGGGGAAGTGTCGGGGCCGACTCGCTTGGAGAAGTAGGGGGCCGGCTAGGAAGATGCGGGCCGCTTGGGAAGATGCCGGGGCCGGCTAGCTTGGAACGTCGGGGCTGACTTGGATCAGGCGGGGCCGGCCGGGATGGAAGCGTCGGGGCGACTTGGATCAGGCGGGGGCCGGCCGAGATGGAAGCGCCGGGGCCGACTTGGATCAGGCGGGGCCAGCTGGGAAGGAAGCGCCGGGGCCGACTTGGATCAGGCGGGCCGGCTGGGATGGAAGCGTCGGGCCGACTTGGATCAGGCGGGGCCGGCCGGGATGAGAGTGCCGGGGCTGACTTGGATCAGGCGGGGCCGACCGGGATGAGAGTTCCGGGGCCGACTTGGATCAGGCAGGGCCGGCTGGGATGAGAGTACCGGGGCCGACTTGGATCAGGCGGGGCCGGCCGGGATGAGAGTGCCGGGGCCGACTGGGAGGTGCCGGGGCCGTCTAGCTTGGAGATGCCGGCCTTGGTGGTGTCGGCCTTTGGTTAAAGTTTTTCATATAAGATGCCAAAATCTTTTCCTACAATTTTTGATTTTATTGCAAGAAAAATATTTTCAAAATAATAATAAAAAAATTATTCTTCTTAATGAAAATTCTTTCATTATAAAATCTTTCCCTATGATTTTAATAAATCGTAGGTAAAGGTCTTTATTTTGATCCTATAACTTTCACTCAAATTTATTTTGATCCATCAATTTTTATTTGCTAAAGTCTAATTTATTATGTTTTGCATAGTTGTTAGACCCGGCCCAAATATTGACCCGGCCAAGGGATCGGGTCACTGGTTCAACCGTTGGGTCATTAGTTGAACCATCGATCAATTATTTTAATATAAATATATTTGTATTAATAAAAATTAATTTTTAATAAAAAAATTAAGGTTAACATGATAATAAAACCCATGACCAGTTTATGAGTGAATCGAATGAGTTGACAGTGTTATTTAGGGTCACTTACACATCCAGTTTTATGTTAGAACCAAACCAGCTTGGCCTTCGGGTCCCAGTTCAACCGGTCCAACCAGTCGATTCAGTTTGATTTTGACAACTATGGTTTTGAGAATGTTACGGTTTTCGATATTTCATTATGAAGCTGGTTTTCGATGTTTCATCATGAAGCTAGTTAAAACTAATAGAATAGTTAATTTATCTCCTACTAACATGTTAGCTACTCTATCAATATATATTAGTTGATCTCATATAATGAGATGACCAAAATATGACATTTTTAAAATATAAGGACAAAGCTGTAGCAACTTTAGATCGGCTGCATGAAAGAAGGAAGGGCAAGAGATAGGGAAAAAAGGAAGAGCAAGAGATAGGGAGAATAGATTCAAATGTAGTATACTATATATTTTATTTATTTTAAAATTTTAATATATTAATATATATTTAAAAATTTAAATATATTATATTAAAGCTAACAGAGACATGAATGTATAAATGGGGATGGGGCAGAGAATACCATCCCCGAGCCATTTATCCGTAACGAGTAATCCCCATTACCCGTTAAGCCATTTAGACCGGGAATTCTCCGACTCGTTAAAAATGGTACCGATTGGGTAAACGGCCAAACAAAAAAAATTGTCATCCCTAGACAGAGGTCCAAAGTTGATGGATGTTTTGATTGAGGATAGGGATTTGAAATCCTATAAGTAATACATAAGGCTCAACAAAATAAAAAAAAAGTTCATACAATTTATCACACATTCATTTCTCTGAAAAATAGTGATATATATTATGTAGATATGTCATGGATTTACCCTTGTATTAATTTTCATTAATAGCTTGCATCAATATTTTGAATTACTGGTATGTCTTTTCAAGGAACATTTTTTTAATAATTTATAAAAATTCATGAATAATACTAATATTTGTGAGTTATTGATTAATAATTCTTTATTAATTAGTGCATTCTAAAATAATAAGAAGAAGAAGATATATTTGCACTTTCTCTTCTAACTATAAAAATTACAATTAATTTTTTAATTATTATTTAATTTGTATCTCACAATTATTATTTAATTATCATTAAAATTAATGAAAAAGTAGTAATGTATCTATCATATGTTTATTTTTTATGTTTTAATTAAATCAGCTTTGATTAAATTGATATTTATTGTTTTATTATTGCTTTTGATATATGTTATTCCACTCTTTAGTTGTTACGTAACTTATAGAAGCTATTTAAATGACAGTGATAAAACAAAAATTAAATCATAATAAAAGAGTTAATTGTAATTTTTTTGAAAAAAGTTAAGAGGAAAAGTGTAAATAAATCATAATTTTGAGGGGCTAAATGGAATTAATCAATGTTGTTGCTATCATCAAAAAACATTTCCTACTATTGTCAAAAAATCGTAGGGAAAGGTGGCCTTTCCTTATGATTTTTTGACAATCGTAGGAAAAAGTCCAGAGCCTTTCCCTATGATTTTCAAATCGTAGGAAAATGTTTAAAAAAAAAAATTTTTGCAAGGTGATTTTGCTAAAAAACTTTTTTGATTTTAAAAAAAATGCTATGGAGCTTTCCCTATGATTTTCATCAAAAAATCGTAGGAAAAAGTCCAGTCTTTCTCTATGATTTTCATCAAATCGTAAGGAAAGCTCCAGAGCATTTTTTTAAATCAAAAAAATCCCTACAATTTTTAAAAAATGCAGGGAAAGGTATAGAGCCTTTCCCTACGATTTTCAAAAAAATCGTAGGGAAAGGTTTAGAATAAAATTTTTTTGCTGGGTAATTTTGCTAAAAAAACTTTTTTGATTCAAAAAATAATTTCCTATGATTTTCGTGAAAAATGTAGGGAAAAGTTTATAATGAAAAAAAATTATTACATGAAAGGCTTTAGAGCCTTTTCCTACGATTTTTAAGAAACTCGTAGGGAAAGAGTTTTCCGGAAAGGGTAGCATTTCCGGAGAGGTGAAAATAGTAAGGAAAGGATTTCCCTATGATTTTCATGAAGATCGCAGTTAAAAGGTCTACAACCTTTCCCTACGATTTTCAAAAATCGTAGGGAAAGGGTGTAAAATCATATGGAAAAGTTTAGAATGAAAAAAAATTAATACAGGCATAAAAATCATAGGGAAAGGGTTTCTCTACGATTTTCATGAAGATCGTAGGTAGAGGTCTACAACCTTTCCTTACGATTTTCGTGAAACTCATAGGGAAAAGTTTAGAATGAAAAAAATTATTAAAGGAAAGGCTCTAGAGCCTTTCCCTACGATTTTCACAAAATCGTAGGGAAAGGTCTACCGCCTTTCCCTACGATTTTTTTTTCAGAAAAACATTAGCGAGTGATTTTGTCTCTAAAAATTTATTGATCAAGAAAAAGTTTTTCCCTACGATTTTCAAAAAATCATAGGGAAAGGCTGTAGACCTTTTCCTATAATTTTTGTAAAAATCATAGGGAAAGGCTCTGGACCTTTCCCTACGATTTTCAAAAAATCGTAGGGAAAGGCTCTAACCTTTTTACTATCCAACCTTTGTCTACGATTTTCAAAAAATCGTAGGGAAAGATATCTTTTGCCTACAATTTTAAATTTGTAGGTGCGAAAATCGTAGGCAAAAATTATTTTTCTTGTAGTATATAATGGGCTAGTAGTCAGCATGGTAGCCGACTACTTTTGAAATGCTTTCTGTTTGACCCATAGAAGTTGGCTACCATGCTGACTACTTGCCTAATAGTCGGCTACCATGCCGACTACTATTGGAAAACTTTCTGTTTTCACATTTTGAACATCAGTAGCTAGTGTGGGAGTTGGCTAATGGCTTGTTTACTCGATTTTGACCATTAGCAGCTAGCATGAGAGTTGGCTAATGGCTTGTTTACTCGATTTTGACCATCAGTAGCTAGCATGAGAAAACTCATTCCAAGCTTTTGACAACTTCTTGTTTTTGATGAATTTAAGTGTGCTATCTCTCATATCTTAATATTTCTTCATCAAATATTCTCTCAAACATCTGGAATTCAATTACTTCTTTGATCTTGTTCCTCTTCAAACCATTCATTCTTGAACAAAGGACCTTCTTAAAAGCTTGGATTCTATCTTCTTCATTTTGATGACTAATATATGTTTGCATTACATTAAAATTTTACATCAAATTTATTGATAACTTAATTGTTTTGTAATCATCAAAATCAATGTGAGGTTAATAGATTTATATTGATTTATGCATGATTATTATTTTCTTATTCGATACATTGATTATGAAAAGTTTTTACTTTCTGAGTGTTGCTCATAAAAATATTATTTATTTTTTTTGAAGATCACGACTTAAGTGAGAACGGGATCGAAGTTAATCAAAATTAGCATTGTTATATGTAGTTAACTTGAATTATGAAATAGTTTAGATTCTTAAATATATTATTTTATTATAATTATTTAATTTAATTTAAAATTATATTTGATCAATATTTAGTTTTAATTTTAATAAATAATAATTGATATTTTTAATAATATTTAATTATAAGTAAAGTTTTAGATTTGAACGTTTTAGAATGTTAAGAAATTCAAATTCACAAATGATTGTTGTGGATTATTACGTCCATAATCCGGCCATCTTAGTTGGAGCGTTGTGGTGGATTGCCGGGTCCAAAACCCATTCTCGTAACAGAAGCGCGACACTGTCAGTGATTATGTTGGTAAAATGGATCAGTCGTACAGACTGATTGCGCCAGCAATATAGATCAGTCGTATAGGCTAAATTAAATGAAGAAAAAAACGAATAACTGGGCTTTAATAAATTAATTGATGAGAGAAAAAAAAGAGCAATATCGCGCGAATGGGGGAGGGGAGGGGTGGTGTGGTGTGGACGGGAGAGCCGGGGGGAGTAGAACAAATTCACTGATGAGAAAAAGTAAGAACTGTTGAGCGTCTGAGGGACAGAGTGACGAGTCGGCGGTGGATACGGATCGGAAGGCATGCGGATGGGGGGCGGGGTGGGGAAAGGCACCTCCCATCGCATAACACAGAAGGCAACAGCCAATAGCAGTCCACCAGTCATCAAACAAACAGAAGGCAACAGCCAATAGTAGTCCACCAGGCATTAAACAAACAAAATGACCAAGTTGCAAATTACATTCGACCACAAAGAAGAACAAATTGTAAAATTACCAGGATTTTCTTCTGTAGACAGAGAGATCAGCTCTTCTCTCTTGCTGCTTTGGCCTCGTTCAATTCCTTGATGAATTCTCCTATGGCGATATAAGAAGATCCACCCACCTCTACCGCTGTCTTCGCCATCTCCCCGAGCTCCCTTGCCCTCCTCCTCATCCCCTCCGCCTCCTCCCCCCCTCCCATCACCCTCGACACCACCTTTGCTATCACGTCTCCCTTCACTACATCCATCTCCTCCTCAGCGTGAACGTATTTCGTAGCCCCGACGCCAACACCCACCCTCAAGATGTCCACAATTAGCCTCTCGTTAAAGAACTGGTCGGCGAAGAGCGGCCAAGTAATCATCGGCACGCCAGAGGTCACTGCCTCCAGACATGAATTCCAGCCACAGTGCGTCAAAAAGCCCCCCACCGTCGGATGGCTTAGTATTAGCATCTGCGGCGCCCATCCTCTTATAACCATCCCTTTCCCTCCTCCCAGAACACTCTCCTCGTACCCTTCGGGCAGCCACTCCAAGCTTTCGTTCCTCACCACCCAGATGAATGGCGTGTTGGAGGCTTCGAAACCCAGGGCCATTTCTCGAAGCTGGGCCGGAGTAAACTGGAACAGGGTTCCGAAACAAACGTACAATACCGAGCTCGGGGGCTGGATGTCGAGCCAGCTCAAACAGTTGGCGCAGTCGATGGAAGCCGTGATGCCCCTGCCGGACTTCTCGCTGGGGTCTTTGTTGCAGAGTGACACCGGGCCGACATGCCAAGCCTTCCTTCCGGTGACCTTATTGTAGTGGTTGGTGAAGTCCGGCTCGAGTTCGTAGAAGCTGTTCACCAGCACGCCAGAGCAACCCAACTCGGCCTCGTTCAGCTGACGGAACAAGTCATTCAAGGAGCCGCTTTTGGATAAATCTGGGAGCTGGGACCACTTCAATTCGATGCGGTGAGGGAGGCCGAGGATGACGACGCCCTCAGGATCATTCGGCGGCCTCTCAAGCTGCGGGTTTGGGCAGCCAAAGCAATTCATAACGCAGAGGGCAAGGAAGCCCATGCCATGGAAGAAGAACAGCGGCACGCCGAGCTCTTTTGCAACGTCGAGAGTCCACGGGTAGAACATATCGGCTACGATGCAGTCGGGGAGGTTTTCTCTAAGAACCTGGTCGAACGGTTGGCGGAGGGCGGAGAGTGAGGCAAGGAAGTTCTGCCGAGCCGCCTGCGTCTGAAGGGAGGACATGTTCTCGCAGCCAACGGCGGCGGCGGGGGGGAATTGGAGGAGAGAGAGGGTAATCCGCTGGCTGATGGAGTCGTCGGCGCGGTTAATGGTGGATTGGATGGCGTCGGCGTTGGCCGGGGTGGTGAGGACGGTGGCGTTGACGCTGCGGGCGGCAAAGATTTTGGCCATGTCGACCATGGGGATCATGTGGCCAGGGGCCAGAAGGGGGAAGAAGAGGATGCGGAGGCCTTCAGAGGCCGAACCCATGGTTTTTGTCACGAGGAAGGGGAAAAGAATGGAGGGGAGTGCAGAGGAAAACAAGGTAGGATCTACCAATATCAATGTGGCAGGGTTGAGCGGTTCGAGTGGCTGCTAAAAGAGTGGCTGTCACTGCGCAACCTGTTCAGCGTCCGTCCAAAATGCTGTGTCTGTGCTGCTTGTTTCGCACCCGACAGATCGCTCAGCTTCTTTCGGTGTATGTAGCGACGGTATGATGGGATGGAGCGGAGGAACCGGCTAAGATCACGTTGGCTAGGGAGCTAGTTTTTGTTTTTTGTTTTCCCTTAAGGATGCCAAAGCATCCTAACCATGCAATCGGTCTTGGCGCGCTGCGCGCATCAAGTCAGCTTACAGAGTAGCCGCGCACGCCCTTGACCTTTCAAACTCGTCCTAGACTAGACGGTGAGGTTTAACCCCAGGCTTTATCCTCCCAAATTCGCCCAAGTACCCCAACGATTCCAACACAGGCCTCACGGCTTGGCGCACAAGAACCCACACACAATCAAATGCAAGCCACAAGCAAAACGCAGCATACATAGGGAAAACCCCCCAACCTTTTTAGAATAAAACTGTTGACGTTCGATCACTAGAATCAATCGTCGGAAAATGACATCTGCTGGTGCAGCCTTCTCCGGAGTGGATGGCCTGCAAGAAGTCCTAGGATTAGAGATTACTCCGGCAGGAACCCTCCGACGATGAAGTTAGCAATCGAGGTCACAGCAGTGAGAGCTTGAAGAAGCTCTGAAAAAGAAAAAGGCTCCGAGAATCGAAATATATGTTTAGGTTAGAAAATGTGTGTGTATGTACTTACCCCCTTTATTTCGGATTCTCTTACCCTTTTATAGACCTTCGGTATCCATTTGGAGATCAGCCATGTGGAGCTCAGTGAGGAGGAATATCTGCTAAACTCGTGATTGTTACGTGAATATGAGCTGGTTGGTGGATCTGGTCCCACAGGCATATGGGTCTAACAGTTGGTGGGCTTGGTCCCATCAACTGCACAGGTCAGGTGGTAGATGGGCCTAGCTCTATCAGGCTACGCAGGCCAGACGGTAGGTGGGCCTGATCGTGTCAGGCGACGCAGGACAGGCGGTAGGTGGGCCTGGTCTTGCTAGGTGGCGTGAGCTACCTTGGAGAAGTCGGGGCCGCTGAGACCGCCTTAGAGGAGTCGGAGCCGCTGAGGGCCGACTTGGAGGAAGTGGGGCCGTCAAGGCCGCCTTGGAGAAGGCGGAGCCGTCGAGGCCGCTTTGGAGAAGTCGGAGTCGCTGGGGCCGACTTGAAGGAGGTGGGGCCGTTGAGGCCGCTTTGGAGGAGGCAGGGCCGTCAAGGCCGCCTTGGAGAAGTCAGAGCCGCTGGGGGCCGACTTGGAGGAGGCAGGGCTGTCGAGGCCACCTTAGAGAAGGTTGGGCCATTGAGGCCGCCTTGGAGGAGTTGGGGCTGTCGGGGGCCGACTTGGAGGAAGTGCGGCCCACTGAAGAGCGGGGCCGCCGTGGAGACACGCAGCCCCGCTGAAGAGCGGGGCCACCCTGAAGGAGCGAGGCTGGCTAGTCCTATCTACGCCGTCAGTTGGCTTCGTCGTTAACGTCTACGTGGCACCACCGGCCACATCAAATGCTCCACGCTCCTGAGCTCGAGGGGCCACACGTTCACTGACCCTTGGGCGAAAGAAGCACAAAAATTTGTAATAACTGTTGTGGTGCGAGCATCAGGATCAGGTAGAGGATTATTAATCCTCTATGGATATCTGATTAGGTTTGTAAGGTTTGATTCAGTCTTGAGTTGGAAAACTAGGTTTAGTTTATTTTAATTTGAGCCATGTCTTTTGAGTTGGTACCCATTATTAAGGTTTGGGTCATATTGAGTCAGCTCATTGGGAGCTTGTGTCAATTTGAGTCCTATTCAGTCCAGTTGGTATTGTATTAAGTTCATTCAGCTTATAAGAGGAGACAGTATTGGAGCAGAAGACAAGGCCATCACAGTTAGACAGAGCAGCTGCTAAATTCAAGTTGGCACCATACCTTCATAAGAAGTCACATGCCAGCCACACACCTGCCACCCTTCAGCACAAGCATTCCACAAGCCACCTAGCAGAGAAAGCAGGTCAACATGATAAGCTTTAATCCTTAAATTCATGCAACCCTGTTTGGAAGAATTTCAGCCCAAAGAAGCAGCAAAGGGATGCCCATTATTGCCACCCATTGCTTGTCTTTTTTGAAAGGGATTTGTAAACAGGATAAACCTCAATCCCCAAATTCATGCAATCCTGTTTGAAAGAATTTCAGCTCGAAAAAGCAGCAAAGGGACGCCCATTATTGCCGCCCATTACTTGCCTTTTGAAAGGGATTTGTATGGCATGACGTTTTTTTTTCTTCCATGTAATCTAATCCACACTTTAGGTAGAAAGTGGGTGCCCCTTTTTTTTTATATCTGTATTTACTTGGGCCCTAAGCTCTTGCCCTATAAAAGAAACCCTCTTGTGAGTTTTGTGTTACTGTTCTTTGGTCCTCTGGTGCTCTTTCTTCCCTTCTCCTACGCATGCCAGTATCCCAGCCTCCAAGAGAAACTTGGTCCGCTGCTCTTGCTTTCCTCCAATGGATGACCAAGAGCCTTTTGACCATCCCCTCATTCTCTACTTCTTCCTTGCCTCTTTGCCTCTCTTCTGATTTTTTCTCTCTTGTTGTTTAACCCTTGTATGGTAATCTTGTAGGTCCCTTAGTAGTCGTGAATCCAGGATTCAAGGTGATCGCCATCCAGGTCAGCGGATACTTGGCCGCAGATTCGCAGGCTCGGAGCTTGGTCATCTAGGGTGCATCTGCCAGACAGAGTGACCCCTTCAGCATCCTGATCTTCTCATCCTGCTAGGTACACCCTCTATAATCTGCTAGTAGTTTTATTGTGGGAGAGCAAGCTCTACCAGGGCTTCGTAGCCTTGGTGGTTCTTCTTCTCTGATTTTTTCTGTGGAGCTATTTCGCATACTGAGAATTATTGTGAGTTTTTTTGAACCCCTCTTAGGCTCTTACTTCAAGAAACTAATCAACTGATGATCATAAATCCTATAAAAATCACTTGCATGCGATTTCAGTCATACATCAATTGGTATTAGAGCCCAGGTTAGGGCTTGATTTTTCATTCACATCCTTATCAGCATATCATCTATTAATCAAATTATTTCTTCCTGCATATGCATAAAAATTTTTAAAAATTATTTCTCTGGATTCAATATAATTGAAGGTATTTTTTGTTATTTTCTGAAGATTTAATTCGATCTATAAATTAATTGCATGCCTGATTACTCACAGAAAACATGAAAATTTCTAAGATTTACTGTTGTTTCTAGATTTATGGATTAGGGTTTGTGTTATTGCATTCTTTGATCTAGGACCTCTCATGCCTCTTGAGTGGTCATACAAAAGTATAACTCTTGTCCCATGAGAGTAATGAGTTATGGACGGATGTGAGAACCTAGGTTGGAGACCCGATTCGTTGAATCGAATCTTACGTACCATTCATTTGCATTAAACTACTCTTAAGGGCTTTCATTGTTGTCAGATAAGGGAGGGATTGAGACCCCTTTCTTAGTCCAAAACAACCACCTGTGCATTCCAAATCCAAGCCTCTAATCTAAAAGTGAGTAGCAACTTAACTGACATTTGCTTTAGAGGGCTAAGGACACCAACAATCAGTCTAGTGTACTGGAGGAGACTAGTAAAACTCAATCTGGCGTATGCTCTGAAACTGATGTCTAGAAGGGGGGTTAAATGTCAAATGACTTAAGCGAAGTAATGGGGTTACTCTAATTAGGCCCCTACAATTTGTAGGAAGAACCTCCTCCTACCCACCTGTCCCAACTGGCCAATTGAAGAGTTGCTATTAGATTGGCTTGCATTAAGCCAAATCCTTTGCTTTGGACGACTAGGTCTAGCACACCGTAATCTGAGTCAGTTCGAGTCTTGTGTGCTTGATTGTGTTTGCATGTTCACTAGATCAGGAGCATCTTTTCACTTGTCACCACCTCCATTATAGGTTGAATCCATGGCTAATCGAAACATTGAGGATCACTTAAGAATCATCACTGAACAACTAGGCCGAATGAACCAAGACATCAAGCAATCTAAGGCTAGATTAGGATCCAGGTTCGATCAAGTCAAAACTAGGTTAGGCATCCTAGAAGAAGACCGTAAGGACCACACTGAATCTGATCATTAGACCCCACCTCATCCTAGGGGAGCCCATCAACCTGACCTCTACATAAGGCCAAACCCTAGGGGACCTCCACACCACGATCCTCACTTTGAAGATGGGCCTAGGAGACCACCTCGGCCTGATCCAATCCTAGATGTCCCTCCTAGGAGACCCAATCATGAGGTAGTAGACCAAGAAGAAAGAGCCCTTAGAAGTGTCAGACTTGAGGCACCTACTTTCGATGGCTCTATGGACCCTAAGGACTACCTAGATTAGGAGGAAGAGATGGACCAGTACTTTGACTGGTACGACATGTCTGAAAAGCGTAAGTTTAGGTTAGCCAAACTCAAGTTAGAATGACAGGCTAGGTTATACTGGGCCACTATAGAGCGAAGTCAAGCACTGGAGGGTAGAGACCCCATAGTCACCTAGCATGCCATGGAGGCTAACTTAGGTCCAATTATGTCCCCACATCGTATGACCAGAGCCTATTGGACCAGTGGCAGGGATTAGTTCAGGGCAGCAAGACTGCAAATGAGTACATCGCTAAATTTCAAGAGTATGCCATGAGGTGTAATATCGTCCATTCTGAGGAAGTCACCCTATCCAAGTTCAGGTATGACTTGAGAGCATATATTCAAAGAGAACTCTACCTGAGAAGGGTACACGACCTAGAAGAAGCTTATCAGGTTGCTAGAGATTATGAACGTTTTCAGAGAGGGCCACCCTATCGTAGACTAGAGGCTACCAAAAGCCCTAGCCCATATCTAGGATCTAGCCAGGCCTATCCTAGTCGTCCTAGGCCTACCCAGGACTCAGGCCCCTGCCAGACTTATTCAAGTCAACCCCACACTAGTCAACCCAATCTAAGCCCAACCGAGTTGAGTCGATCCCAGCATAGTACTCCTACACCCTAAAGAGAGGATAAGAACAAATCTATAGAGGTCCAGAGAAGCTCCAACCCCCAGGTCGTATGCTTTAAGTGCAACAAACGAGGACATATGATCAGCCAGTGCCCAGTCAGATCCCTTCATATAGATGAGTTACTTGAGACTAAATCCGAGCCCATAGTTGAGCCTGAGGGAGAAGTCTACGAGGCTGATAGCCATCTGATAGATGAGTATGATGGAGAGGAGGAAACATTTGAGTTTGAAGATTTACTAGGAGTGGTTAGATGTATCTTGATCCAGACCCAAATTAAGGATCAGAAAGATTGGCGTAGGACTAACATCCTATAGATCTTTATCAAGATAGGGGATAAGGTGCTCAAGATCATAGTGGATAGCGGAAGTTGTGTTAATGCCATCTCTGCCAATACAGTTAAGTCATTAGGATTGACCACTGTTCCCCATCCTAGTCCCTATAAGGTCTTGTGGGTATATTTCACCTCTATCCCAATTAAGTTTAGATGCCAAATCCTAATCAAATTGCAAAATTATGAGAAAAATGTCTGGTGTGATGTACTTTTTATGGGTGTCAATAGTATTATATTAGGTCAATCTTGGCTTTATGATCACGATGCCACCTTGTTTGATCGATCCAACATCTGCTCTTTTAAACACAATGGGAACAAGTATGTGATACATCCAGCCCTACCTAGGGATCCAATCAAGAAAGGATCTAGTAGCCTTAAGGATAGCAAGACAATAGTTAATCTGATTAAAGCTAAGGAATTAGAAAAGGACATCACTGAGGGTAACTCTGTTTGGATTTTGACTACTAAAGAGTCCCATGAATCAGTCCAAAGGAACAACCTCCAGAAGTAATTGAGACTCTAGAGGAGTTTAAGGATGTCTTCCCTGAAGAGTTGCCTGATCAGTTACCAACCACTGAGAGACATCCAACACATCATTGACCTGATCCCAGGATCCACTCTCCCAAACCTTTCCCATTATAGGATGAAACTCATTGAGCATCAAGAACTACAGAAACAAGTGGAAGAATTACTTAGGAAAGGTTTCATTAGGGAGAGCTTAAGTCCTTGTGCAGTTCCTGCACTCTTAACCCCTAAGAAGGATGGTACCTAGATAATGTGCGTGGATAGTAGGGCCATCAACAAAATCACTATCAAGTATAGGTTCCCTATACCCAGACTAGATGACATGTTGGACATGATGATGGGTGCCACTCTCTTTTCCAAGATAGACCTTAAGAGTGGCTACCATCAGGTTAGAATTAGACCAGGGGATGAGTGGAAGACTGCATTTAAGACTAGAGATGGTCTGTTTGAGTGGGTCGTGATGCCTTTTGGGCTTTCAAATGCACCTAGCACATTCATGAAAATCATGACCCAGGTCCTGAAAGAGTACACGAAAAAATTCTTAGTGGTCTATTTTGATGATATATTAATTTATAGCAAGACCAAAGAAGACCATCTTAATCATCTCAGATTAGTCTGTCAGACCCTTAGAGCAAATATCCTTTATGCAAATCTTAAGAAGTGTGATTTCATGACGCATAGGGTTATCTTTCTAGGTTTTGTGGTAACCCCAGAAGGTGTCTTAGCGGATCCTGAAAAGGTTAGGTCGATCGTAGAGTGGCCAGTACCCATGCATGTCCACGATGTCCGCAGCTTCAATGGCCTAGCAACCTTTTATAGGAGATTCATTAGGGGATTTAGCATCATCGTTGCACCCATCACAGATTGTATTAGGAAGGATAATTTTGAGTGGACTAAGTTAGCTAATAAAGCCTTCCTAGAGCTTAAGGATAAGATGACTCATGCACCCGTACTTAGACTTCCAGACTTTTCTAAGGTGTTTGAGATTGCATGCAACACGTTGGGAGTAGGCATAAGTGGAGTGTTAAGCCAAAAAAATCACTCCATAGCTTTTCTTAGTGAAAAACTAAATAAGGCTAATTTTAGATATTCTACCTATGATAAGGAATTCTATGCGGTAGTACATGTCCTTAAGTATTGGAGACATTACTTACTGCTGCAGGAGTTTGTCTTATTTTATGATCATGAGGCACTCCAATTCCTGAACTCCCAAAAGAAGCTCAATTCTAGGCATGACAAATGGGTTAAATACATTCAGGCACACACTTTTGTCCTAAAACACTGTGCCAGGGTAGAAAATAAGGTAGCAGACGCCCTAAGCCGTAAGTCTTTATTGTTGAGTATTGTTAGCACCAAATTTATAGGGTTCAACTAGATAAAAGAGGAATATGAGATCTGTCTTAACTTTGGTGGAATTCATAAGACCCTTCAGCTAGGACTATCTATTACCAGTAGTGATTATACCATCCAAGATGGTTACCTTTTTAGGGGCAATAGACTTTGTGTCCCTAGGATGTCACTTAGAGAGTTCCTAGTTTGGAAAATGCATGCTGGGGGATTAGCTAGTCATTTTGGAAGAGATAAGACTATTCTAGCAATAGAGAACCAATTTTACTGGCTAGGATTAAAAAGGCTCGTTGCCCTGATAGTAGCCCGATGTCGAACTTGTGCTATTGTAAAACAGCAGAAGCAGAACACCGGTCTATATACTCCTTTGTCAGTGCCTGATCGTCTTTGGCAAGACCTCAGTATGGACTTCATTCTAGGATTACCTAAGACCTAGAAGAAGCATGACTCCATCTTTGTAGTGGTCGATAGGTTCTCTAAGATGGCCCATTTCATCCCTTGTTCGCAAATCTTTGACGCATCTAGGATAGCCCAACTTTTCTTAGACAGTGTGGTCAAGCTCCATGGCCTACCCAAGACCATTGTTTCAGATAGGGATACTAGGTTCACCAACTACTTTTGGAAAACGTTATAGCATCTGTTAGGGACTAAACTTAATTTTTCTACAGCCTTTTACCTCCAAATGGATGGGCAAACTAAAGTGGTGAACCATAGTCTAGAAAACCTTCTTAGGTGCCTTATAAGCGAACACCTAGGGACGTAGGATCTATTGCTACCTTGTGCAAAGTTCATCTATAATAGCTCAGTGAATAGGTCCACGAGCAAGAGTCCATTTGAGATAGTCCATGGGTACAAGCCCAATCGTCCACTTAATTTAATTCCTTTATCCCTCTATACACTAGTCTCAGAGTCCGCACAAGCATTTGCACAACATATCAGAGACTTACATAAGGACATTAGTCAGAAAATAAATCTAAGTAATGAAACTTATAAAAGACTAGCTAACTCCTAAAGAAGAGCCAAAGAGTTCGGTGTAGGAGATTCTATCATGGTTAGGCTTATGCTTGAACGATTCCTGCTAGGAACCATTAAGAAACTTCATGCTCGTGGAGATGGTCCCTTTAAAGTGATAGAGAAGGTAGGACCCAATGCCTATGTGCTAGATCTTCCATCGAATTGGGGCATTAGCTCTACCTTCAATATTGCAGACCTAATAGAGTATAGGGAACCAACAGCAATTTCTAGTAAGTACTTTGGACCTAGCCCTCCTTTCATGAGCGAACCTACCCAAGAGTGTCCACCATCAATTTTATCTGAGCGAGGAGAGCGGATCGAGCGTATCCTAGATGATCAAGCCATTACGATCCGAAACCATGGTTATCAACACTACCTGGTCCGATGGCAGGGTTACCCTGAATCTGACGATTCATGGATTACTCGAGAGGACTTGTAACGCCTCGACCCAGACCTCCTAGAGAGATACCAGAGCCAGAGTGACCCATACTCAATGGGGTCGAGTTCCTTCCATCCTAGGAGAATTGGTGCGGGCACCAGGATCAGGCAGATGATTCTTAATCCTCTGTGAGTATCTGATTAGGTTTGTAGGGTTTGATTCAATCTTGAGTTGGGAAACTAGATTTAGTTTATTTTAATTTGAGTCCTGTCTTTTGAGTTGGTACTTGTTATTAAGGTTTGGGTCATATTAAATCAGCTCATTGGGAGCTTGTGTCAATTTGAGTCTTGTTCAGTCCAGTTGGTATTGTATTAAGTTCATTCAGCTTACAAGAGGAGACACCAGTATTGGAACATAAATAAGGCCATCACAATCAGATAGAGCAGCTGCTAAATTCAAGTTGATGCCATACCTACATAAGAAGTCACATGCCAGCCATACACCTGCCACCCTCCAGCACAAGCATTCCACACGCCACCTAGCAGAGCAAGCAGGTCAACAGGATAAGCTTCAATCCCTAAATTCATGCAACCCTGTTTGAAAGAATTCCAGCCCAAAGAAGCAGCAAAGGGATGCCCATTATTGCCACCCATTACTTGCCTTTTTTGAAAGGGATTTGTAAGCAGGATAAACCTTAATCCCCAAATTCATGCAACCCTGTCTGAAAGAATTCCAGCTCGAAGAAGTAGCAAAAGTGACGCCAATTATTGTCGCCCATTACTTGCCTTTTTGAAAGAGATTTGTATGGCACATCTTTTACTAATGTTTTAATTCTCTCAATGGAGATGTGACCTAATCTCCGATGCTACAAAATAGAAAAATTCTCATTCATAACATATCTTTTCATACCAGTTTGGGCGTGCATCACATTATAAGAGGTATTATTTTTTAAATTGATTTTAAAAAGATTGTTAGACAATGTACCATTCCCAATAAGCTTAGATTTATAAAATAAATGAATAGAGCTTTTATTAAAATTAAAGGAATATCCTGAGAGTACATGTCTTGACACTAAAATTAAATTTCTAGAGAAACTTAGAATATAAAAGGTCTTTTCCAAATTTAAAATAAAATAAAAATATAAAATAAGTCTACATGTCCCAATCGCTTCCATATGTGAACCTATCTTGTTTCCTGAATAGATGCTTTGTTTACTTCTCAATGGTTTCCTTTGATTTAGAAAATCCTGCAAGGTATTCGAAACATGGATGGTAGAACCAACCATAATCAATCCACCATGTATTATGATAAATAACCATATTGGATTCATATCATACGAATGAGGTTAGCGTACCTTTCTTATCAAGCCAAGCCTTGAATTTGAGGCAATCCTTCTTTATATGCCCTTTCTTCTTACAAAAGAAGCACTTAAATTCCTTCTTGTCTTTTGTATGAATGGGTACTTTACCCTTTCCTTTGTGTTTGGCTTTAGTAGCTTTAGTCTTTCTCTGAGTAGCCAAATGTTTACTTTCTCTCATTTTTAGAATCAGCCTCCCTTCATCTTGAACACACATGGTCAGAAGTTTATTAATTGACCATTTATCCTTATGTGTGTTGTAAGATATTTTGAAGGGACTATACTGCTATGGAAGTGAATTCAAAATAAAGTGCACTAAGAAAGATTCTGACATCTCAACCTCTAGGGGTTTTAACTGAGCCGCAATGTCCCTTATTTTCATGATGTGCTCACGCACACCTTCAACAGTAGTGAGCTTCATTGATGACAACTTTGCCATTAGAGTGCTAGCTAATGCCTTATCTGAAGACTCAAATTTAGCATCAATAGCCTTCAGAAGTTTCTTAACATTTTTTTGCACTCAGGAACTGAACCACGTATACTACCAGAAATCTTAGTACATATGAACATCATACTGAGGCAATTGGATTGCTCCCATCATTCATACGCAACATTTTTAGCCTGAGTGCTAGTAGGTGTAATTGAATGTGCTTCATCCTTCCTGATAGCATAGTCAATATCCATGCATGAAGGAGAATTCTTTCTTCCATACTTTATAATTGTCACCACTTAAATAAGGAACATCACATTTCATATCAAAAATATTAACAGGCAAAATAGCTGCACAAAATAAAAATCATGTAACTGAATTTGAGAAATATAACTTAATGTCATATCTTACCAATGTAAGCATGCAATAGCATGAATCAATAACATATAATAACTACATGTGGGCTAAGTTATTATACTTAAATAGATTCATTAACTTAATGATATGACTAACAAATTATATTCCTTTCTTAATTCCTATGGATAATTAAGAAAATAATTTATTATCCCATCCTAATTAATTATATCAATGCAATAAAAATTTACATGGGATAAGATTTATTACATTAAATATAATTAATTACAATTAATGTCATCTAACTTTATGTGATCTTTGTAACTCAACATATAATTTTGATTAATTAAGAATGATGTGGCTGTTCTTCAATTAATCAAAATTATATTGACCACATGACATTTAAACTCCATTATATGCATACAGATTAGCCAATTTAGCATGATTATTATGTAGCAATTTTAATCAATATAACATTTTTAAATCAAGGTCTGAATCAATCAAATTGGCCAGACTAGTGAAAGAGAGGTGGGGGTCCCCTGTTGCTTTCCTTAGGTCAGTCAACGGAACCAGGTAACTACGATCTCTTCACTTTTCTAGAGACCACTTGACCAATCAAACCTTAAAAGGATTTGCATTGTGATTTTTCACACAACCACTAAATATAATTTTATTCATGCACAATATAAAATCTAATATGTAAAACATAAGCAATAGCATACCAATCATCTATTTAATGCATTTTTAAAATTATAATCTTAAAAAAAAATTTGTCAATTAAAATACATACGGATGTAGCTCATTATTTCCTTGGGCTAGTCTATGCAAAATACCGTAGGCATAGAGGCTCAAAAGGCGTATTTTAATATAAAAAAATTAAACTTAAGAAACAAGATGATAAAATAAATTATACCATATATATAATAAAATAAAATATTAAACAGATAATAGCATACATTTAAAATTTAACCAAATGGATAAGATGCTATTTTATGTACGACCCGTCACGTCCGCAAAAATAGGGACTTCATCTCCTATTATGGAAGCTTTAACCACCACACCATCATCTCTTTTCCATTATTGATATCAATTTTCTTTTATTTAAACCATACTTATGAATAAAAGAAGTTTTCTTTGTCATCTATTAACTCCTTTCGGTACTTAGGTAGCTGGATCAAATGCACTAAGGTACTAGCCTCCTTTATTGGTATGTCCCTAATATCCCTACCATATGCTCGTTGGGTTAAATAATTCAGGGTAATACTAGTAGCCTTCCCTTTGGATTATCCCTATATGAGAGAAATAGAGACTAAGAACATAAGTTGCTCAAAAAGATTTAATTAAATTTTAAAATAATTAAATTTTAAATAATGAAAATACTCGTAACAAAACAAACAAGGCAGAGGTATTGATGCTCTGATACCAACTGTTAGAGATCTATTAAAAAATTTACACATAAACTGTATAGAAATAATAACAGGATCATGTATTGCTTTCGACCATTGTTTATGATCTACCTCATCTACCTCTTGAGAATTTGAATCTTGACTGAGTTGAGTGCTTCCAATCGCGTATGCCCTCAGAATTTGGTCTTGATCCGAGACCCAATCTCTCTCCAACTTCCTATATGGTTTTCTTATATATATCAAAAACTTTAGAAGAGTTCTTTATTTATAGAGATTTTCTTAACTCTCTTCAACCGTTTACTTCCATCAAAGTATGTATTTTAAATTTTTAAAAGAGATATGATTATCACTTAATTAATTAGTGGATGAATATTATTAAGAATTATCTCTAAAAAATTAAGATATATCTATAAATAATTATTAAATAAATAAAATAAATAAAATAGAGCCATCATCAACAAACTACTAGAGGGGCTTGGACCAAATTCACTAATGAAAAAAGTAAGCACTATTGAGCGTACGAGGGATGGAGGGGCGGCATGGACGGTGTCGGAGTGGAGGTGGGAATCGGAAGGCACCCACCCTCAAGATGTCGACAATTAGCCTTTCGTTAAAGAACTGGTCGGCGAAGAGCGGCCAAGTAATCATCGGCATGCTAGAGGTCATTGCCTCCAGACATGAATTCTAGCCACGGTGCATCAAAAATCCCCCCACCAATGGATGGTTCAGTATTAGCATCCGCGGTGCCCATCCTCTTATAACCATCCCTTTCCCTCCTCCAAGAACACTCTCCTCGTACCCTTCGGGCAGCCACTCCAAGCTTTCATTCCTCACCACCCAGATGAATTGTGTGTTGGAGGCTTCGAAACCCAGGGCCATTTCTCGAAGCTAGGCTGGAGTAAACTGGAATAGGCTTCCGAAACAAATGTACAATTTCGAGCTCGGGGGCTGGCTGTCGAGCCAGCTCAAACAGTTGGCGCAGTCGATGTAAGCCATGATCCCCCTGCCGGACTTCTCACTGAGGTCTTTGTTGCAGAGTGACACCGGGCTGAGATGCCAAGCCTTCCTTCCGGTGACCTTATTGTAGTGGTTCGTGAAGTCCTGCTCGAGTTCGTAGAAGCTGTTCACCAGCACGCCAGAGCTATTAGGTTTGGGCTCCCTTCCTATGTGGAGAAAAGGCTCAAATGTGTAAGCCCACTTTGTGTCACACTTGTCTAAGTGGTGAATCTGATTTGGTAAGAATCCCTAATCAGTGATGAGTCTGATTAGGTAAGAGTCCATCTTGGTAAGAATCCCTAATCAGTGGTGAATCTGATTAGGTAAGAATCCAACTTGGTAAGAATCCCTAATCAGTGGTGAGTCTATTAGGGTGATATTAGGGTTAATTTTTCAAAAAGAGAGAAGAGAGCCACCATTCGAGAGAGAAGAGAAGAAGAAGCCCTTCCCGCACATACTCAGAGTAGCCACCATAAAATCACTACTGCATATTCATTCACCATTGGATTGGGCTAAAATTTTGACAGCAGGTTCAGAACATCTGGTTATTCATTCTGAACGATTGGATTGGTGAAACAAGGTTTGAGATGAAAGAAACTCATGTCGGACAGTAGATCTATTTTTGGGTTTGTTAAACTTCTTGGTTCTCTATTGTAAGCTTCTTAGCTTTACTGTTTGGTTGGCTGTGAGCACTCATTTGTATTCTTATTTGAGACTCTCTTATACCCTTATTTGATCATAGTAGAGCTATTTCTTTGGTCTGGATGACCCATGGTTTTTTACCCTTGCTTTGAGGGGTTTTCCACGTTAAAAATCTTGATGTCTCTTGTGTGTTTGTGATATTCAATTGCTGCCATATTTTTGTTATTGCTTCTCATAGATTCTTGCAAGTTGGGGGAATATATCTTCACTGCATATTATGATTTGTTGTTACTGTGTTATTGTTTCCCCATCAGAGTGGTATCAGAGCTCTTTGGTTTGGGGCTATTTGACTTGCTTGAATGATGGAGGCAAATACAAATAAGATAGTTTGTTTGAATGGCACTAATTATCTTTTGTGAAAGGGCAAAATGAAGGATTTGCTATTTGTGAAGAATTTGCATCTTTCTATGTTTGCTACTAAGAAGCCGGATTCCAAGTCTGATGAGGAATAGAAATTTGAACATCAGCAGGTTTGCAGTTTTATTCAGCAGTATGTAGAAGATAATGTTTATAATCACATTGCTAATGAGACACATGCTAGAGCCTTGTGGGAGAAGATTAAATCATTGTATGCCTCTAAATCAGGGAATAATAAATTATATTTGTTAAATTCTCTGATGAATTTGAGGTACAAGGAGGGGACTTCTATTTTAGATCACTTGAATGAATTTCAAGGGCTCCTAGATCAATTGTTAGGAATGGATATCAAGTTTGATGATGAAGTGTTGGGACTATGGCTACTGAATACTCTACCAGAGTCTTGGGAGACATTTTGGGTTTCAATTATAAACTCAGCCCCTAATGGTATTGTTACTTTGCAAATGGCAAAGGGTGGTGCTCTTAATGAGGAGATGAGAAGGAAGGGACAGGGTACTTCATCTCAGTCCGAGGTGCTTGTCACTGAAAATAGAGGGAGAAGTCAGAGAAAAGAACTAAAGGGTGGTAGAGAGAAGAGCAGAAGCAAGTCCAAGTCAAGATACAAGAATGTGGAGTGCCATTATTGTCACAAAACAGGGCACATACAGAAGAATTGTTTTCTGAGAAAAAGGGAGAACAAAAGTAAGAAGGGTAAGCAGAAAGAGAAGGATCGTGATGATGATGATGATCGTGTTACCACTGATACCGGTGATGATCTTATTATTCTCCGTGACCATGAGTCAGTTAATCTTGTATCAGATGAGAGCATGTGGATAATTGATAGTGGCACTACACTGCATGTTACACCAAGGAAGGAGTTCTTCACGTCTTACACTTCTGGTGACTTTGGAGTGTTAAAGATGGGTAATGATGGTGTGTCTAAGGTGATCAGTGTTGGTGATGTTTGCCTGCAAACCAACATGGGAATGCAGCTGCTGCTTCGAGGAATCAAACATGCTCCGGATGTTCGCTTTAATTTGATTTCTGTGCAGATGCTTGATGATGGTTGTTATGATAATCACTTTGGTTCTAGAAAGTGGAAACTCACCAAAGGTAACTTGGTTATGGCTATAGGGGAGAAAATTTCTAAATTGTATTGGACAAAAGCTTTGGTTGCTAAAGACAATGTGAATGTCATGGATATGGAGGCATCTTTGTGTCACCGAAGGCTTAGTCATATCAGTGAAAAAGGGCTGAACTGCAGGACGTGCTTCTAAGATTGAAGAGTGCAAAGTTGGAGAAGTGTTCTCATTGCATGGCTGGTAAACAAAACAGAGTATCCTTTAAGAAGCATCCTCCCTCAAGGAAGTCAGAGTTGTTTGAATTGGTGCATTCTGATGTTTGTGGTCCATTGAAGGTAAAATCCTTTAGTGGTGCACTTTATTTTGTTACCTTTATTGATGATTGTTCCAGGAAACAATGGGTCTATGCATTGAAGACAAAAGACCAGGTGTTGGAGAAGTTCAAACAGTTTCAGGCTTTAGTTGAGAGGCAGTCAGGCAAGAAGCTGAAATGTATTCGTACTGACAATGGTGGTGAGTATTATGGACCCTTTGATGTCTATTGCAAGCAGTAGGGTATTGCACATGAAAAGACTCCTCCTAAAACTCCTCAGCTGAATGGTTTAGCAGAAAGGATGAATAGGACATTGATTGAGAGAGTGAGGTGTATGCTCTATGAAGCAAAATTGCCCAAACACTTTTGGGGTGAGGCACTGTACATGGCAGTGCATGTTATTAATCTTAGTCTTACAGTTGCTTTAAACAGTGAGGCGCCAGACAAAATTTGGTTTGGCAAGAATGTTAGATATGATCATTTGCGAGTCTTTGGTTGCAAGGCATTTGTGCATGTTCCAAAGGATGAGAGATCCAAGTTGGATGCTAAGACAAGATAGTGCATCTTTATAGGTTATGGTCAAGATGAATTTGGTTACAGGTTTTATGATCCTATTAAGAAAAAGCTTATTAGAAGTCGTGATGTGGTGGAGTTCATGAAAGACCAAACCATTGAAGATATTGATAAGGTGGAGAAGACTACACCCAAAAAAGGTAATAAGTTGATTGATGTTGATCCATTTCGGTTGCCTGTTCACAAGCTGGATAATGCTAAGAGTAGTGTTCAACAAGATGAGCAACATGATTATGTTGATGATCAACAGCTTGGAGATGAGTTAGATGTTCCAATTAATGATGTTGAAGAGGAACATGAGATGTCACAAGATGATAGATAATCTTAGTTATGCTCCTGAACCACCTCAAAGTCAACTCAGGAGGTTTAACAGGCAGAGACAATCATCTACAAGGTATTCGTCTAATGAGTATGTGACCTTGACTAATAGGGGAGAACTTGAGTGTTTTGAAGAGGTCATTGAGAGTGAAGAAAAACAAAAGTGGTTGGATGCAATGCAAGATGAGATGCAATCTTTGCATGATAATCACATTTATGATTTGGTGAAGTTGCCTAAAGGCAAGAGGGCCTTGGAAAATAGGTGGATTTACAAGGTGAAACATGATAGTAATGCTGCATCTCCAAGGTATAAAGCCAGATTAGTGGTAAAATGCTTCAGACAAAGGAAGGGTATTGATTTTAATAAGATTTTCTCACCTGTGGTGAAGATGTATTCTATTAGAACAGTGTTGAGTTTGGCTGCTACTCTTGACTTGGAGGTAGAGCAAATGGATGTGAAAACTGCTTTCCTTCATGGTGATTTGAAGGAAGAGATTTACATGAAGCAACTTGATGGCTTTCAAGTTGAAGGCAAGGAAGACTATGTGTGTAGGCTAAAAAAGAGCCTATACGGTTTAAAGCAGGCTCCGAGGCTATGGTACAAGAAGTTTGAGTCTGTCATATGTGAGTAAGGCTACAAGAAGACTATTTCTGACTATTGTGTCTTTGTTAAAAAGTTTTCTGATGATGACTTAATTATCCTGTTATTGTATGTTGATGACATGCTTATTGTTGGGAAAAATATTTTTAGGATTAACAGGTTAAAGAAACAGTTGGGCAAGTCATTTGCAATGAAGGATATGGGAGCTGCTAAGCAGATTCCTGGTATAAGAATCATGCATGATAGAATGGAGAAGAAACTTTGGCTGTCACAGGAACACTATATTGAAATGGTGCTGCAAAGATTTCAGATAAAAAATGCTAAGGCTGTAAGTACTCCTCTTGCTACTCATTTTAAGCTGAGTGCTAAACAAAGTCCTTCAAATGAAGTTGAGAAATTAGATATGGAACGGGTTCCTTATGCTTCTGTTATGGGTAGTTTGATGTATGCAATGGTGTGCACAAGACCTGACATAGCACATGCTATTGGTACTGTCAGTAGATTTCTGTCAAACCCAGGTAGAGAGCATTGGAATGCAGTGAAATGGATTTTAAGGTATATTCATGGTACAACTGGTATGAGGCTTTGTTTTGAAGGTGATGAGCCCACATTGGTGGGATACTCAAACTCAGATATGGCTCGAGACATTGATTCCAGAAAGTCCACTTCGGGCTATATGATTAAATTTGCAGGGGGAGTTGTGGCTTGACAGTCTAAGTTGCAGAGATGTGTAGCATTGTCAACTATAGAGGCAGAGTTCATTGCCATTACTGAAGCATGTAAAGAGTTTCTATGGGTGAAGAAATTCTTAAAGGAGTTAGGCTTTGTTCAGAACCAATATCTGATGTTTGTTGACAGTCAAAGTGCTATCCATCTTGGTAAGAATCCAACTATCCATTCAAGGTCCAAACATATTGATGTGAGGTATCATTGGATACGTGATGTTTTGAATGCTAAGCTGTTAGAGTTGGCTAAAATTCATACTGATAATAATGGTGCTGATATGATGACTAAAGCATTACCAAGAGGAAAGTTTGAAACTTGTTGTGAGATCGCCAGTTTGGCGGTTATCTCCACATAGTTATGAGGGGGAGATATGTTGGGTTTGGGCTCCCTTCCTATGTGAAGAAAAGGTCCAAATGTGTAAGCCCACTTTGTGTCACACTTGTCTAAGTGGCGAGTCTAATTTGGTAAGAATCCCTAATCAGTGATGAGTCTGATTAGGTAAGAGTCAATCTTGGTAAGAATTCCTAATCAGTAGTGAGTTTGATTAGGTAAAAATCCAACTTGGTAAGAATCCCTAATCAGTGGTGAGTCTATTAGGGTGATATTGGGATTAATTTTTGAAAAAGAGAGAAGAGAGCCGCCATTCGAGAGAGAATAGAAGAAGAAGCCCTTCCTGCACATACTCAGAGCAGCCACCATAAAATTGCTACTGCAGATTCGTTCACCGTTGGATCGGGCTAAAATTTTGACAGCAGGTTCGGAACATCTGGTTTTTCATTCTGAACGATTGGATTGGTGAAACAAGGTCTGAGATGTAAGAAACTCAGGTCGGACAGTAGATCTATTTTTGGATTTGTTAAACTTCTTGGTTCTATATTGTAAGCTTCTTAGCTTTATTGTTTGGTTGGCTGTGAGCACTCATTTGTATTCTTGTTTGAGACTCTCTTGTATCCTTATTTGATCATAGTGGAGATATTTCTTTGGTCTGAACGACCCATGGTTTTTTATCCTTGCTTTGAGGGGTTTTTCACGTTAAAAATCTTGGTGTCTCTTGTGTGTTTGTGATATTCAATTGTTGCCATATTTTTGTTATTGCTCCTCACAGATTCTTGCAAGTTGGAGAAATATATCTCCACTGCATATTGTGATTTATTGTTACTGTGTTGTTGTTTTCCCATCAAGAGCAACCCAACTCGGCCTCGCTCTGACGGAACAAGTAATTCAAGGAGCCGGTTTTGGATAAATCTGGCAGCTAGGACCACTTCAATTCGATGCAGTGAGGGAGGCCAAGGATGACAACGCCCTCAGGATCATTCGGCGGCCTCTCAAGCTGCGGGTTTGGGCAGCCAAAGCAATTCATAACGTAGAGGGCAAGGAAGCCCATGCCATGGAAGAAGAACAGCGGCACACCGAGCTCTTTTGCAACGTCGAGAGTCCATGGGTAGAATATATCGCCTACGATGCAGTCGGGGAGGTTTTCTCTAAGAACCTGGTCGAATGGTTGGCGGAGGGTGGAGAGTGAGGCAAGGAAGTTCTGCCGAGCCGTCTGCGTCTGAAGGGAGGACATGTTCTCGTAGCCAACGGCGGCGGTGGGGGGGATTGGAGGAGAGAGAGGGTTATTCGCTGTCTGATGGAGTCGTCGGCACGGTTAATGTTGGATTGGATGGCATCGGTGTTGGCCGGGGTGGTGAGGACGGTGGCGTTGGCGCCGCGGGTGGCAAAGATTTTGGCCATGTTGACCATAGGGATCATGTGGCCAGGGGCAAGGAGGGGGAAGAAGAGGATGCGGAGGCCTACAGAGGCCGAGCCCAAGGTTTTTGTCACGAGGAAGGGGAAAAGAATGGAGGGGAGTGCCAAAGGAAACAAGGTAGGATCTACCAATATCTATGTAGCTCCCTTGCTTTGGTAGGGCTGGGCAGTTTCGTTTCCGCTTAGTTAAATCGTTATAATTAACAAAACGAAAATAGAATACCCTATCGAATAAACGGATGTCCATTTGATTATTTATATTAAAAAATAAAATTATTTTATTAAATTTATAAATAACAAAAAAAATTTACTAAAATTTTTAATATATTTTTATTTATTTTATTTTTATATATTATATATATATATATATATATATATATATATATATATATATATATATTAAAGTTAATAAAAATAAACAAATAAATATAGAATAAAAATATAATTATTAATTATTTATTCATCTATTCATTAAATAAGTAATTTTTGTAAGCCGTTTAGATCAAAAATAAGTGGTTGTCACTGTGCAACCTATTCAACATCGTCAAAAAAGCTGAGGTGCGTATAACGACCAAGGTGCTCTATTTTTCCGTGCTTCAAGATTCATGCTCTCGACTATTTGCTGTTTGATCTCCCGTGATCGCCACCATCGGACTGTGCTGCACTCCTTCGGACGATGGCTTCTTCATCGAATGCGACTCCAGTCGGCTCGGATGGGGGCAAGACAGAGGGGATGGGATGGAATCGAAGACTTGATGGCCGCTTTGTCTGGGAGGCTTCTTCTTCGTCTCTGGCAGACGTTCTGGCGCTTGAACGGCTGTTTCCTGAAGTAATTCAGGTGCCAGTTCAGGCTTTGGAGGAGGAATCATCTGATTGGGGATTGAAGGCAGTAATTGCTCGGAGCCTATCGTGTTGGGTTCCATTGGAAGCTATCGTGCAGGAGCTTCGTCGAGCAGGTATCTTCGGCGATGTTGAGTCTGTGAGCATGGCCCATCATCACTACCTGCTCCGCTTCTCTGATCCTGCAGCAAAAGCTCAAGTCCTTGGCAGGCCCTGGGTCATCAATGGATAGGTGATTGCTGTGGAGGATTGGTGTCCGCAGTTCATTCCCTCGCCTGATTCTCTGTCCTATGCTCTGCTGTAGATCCGATTGCCATCCCTCCCGATTGAGTTCTGGACAGAAGGAATAGTGAGCGCTATCCTCTCTATGGCTGGCGATTTCTTGTTCCTTGACTCTACAATGAAGGAAAGGAAGCGCGGGGGGTTTGCTCGAGCCTGCGTCCGTGTCGATCTCAGCAAACCCCTGCGGCCGGTAGCGAGGGTGAGAGGCGGTGGTGCTCCATTCTGGCAACAGTTTGCCTATGAGTATCTAGAGGATATTTGTGAAGTATGTGGCTCCTTGCATCCTGCTGGATGCTGCTCTGCTGCACCGGATGCCGACTCCTCTTCTAATAGTATGTTGTTTGGGCCTTGGATGGCAGCCCTCCGACGTCGAAATGATCCTGCTCCGCTGGATGCTGGCATTGGCAGGATGTCTCAGCAGAGTGTGGCTGACTCCTCTGGTGGCTTGAAAACTCCGAAGAAGGTAGCTCGCCGGCTGGTAGGGAGGAAGGGTGGTGCGCCTAGTTCTGTTGGCCACTGAACTGACTTGTTGCAAGGTGTTAACAGTGGGAAGAAGGTGCCGAAGGTTGTTCAGGGGGATGGCCACTCTGGGCTTTCAGGGTCAGCCACTGCAACTTATGTAGCCTCGGAGGTTAATTTAAGGGAGAAGTCTATGTGCCAGCAGCCTCAGTGTGCCGTGCCGGTGGGATCTGAGGGTTTGATAAGGCCTGAAACCTCTTCGCAGCAGTTCAATCTGAACACTGATGTCAACCCATTTGCCCTGTTGGGCTCTAACAAATGGGCTGGTAGGCCAAGGGATCGCAAGGAAGCTAATCCGGGTCGCCTCAAGCGGGCTCGGCCTGTGGAGTCTTTGGCCCCAAGGGTAAACTCCAAAAATCCGAAAGGAAAGGGGAAACTCTCTGGCCAAGGTAAAGGCGCTGTACAATCCACTTTTTCTTTCTCAGCATCCATGGATGAGCTCAAGGGCCCAGTGACCTTCTTGGGGGAAGGGTCCAAGGTTAACCAGACTACTGAGATGCATGGCCCAGATGGTAATGCAGAGGCCTCTCAGCTGATGCTTCAGGAGAACTGTTCCCATGATTCGGTAGTTTCTCTACTCAAGAAGGCCATTCAGCTGAAAGCCACAGTAGAGGTTATGGACAGTCAGGATCAGGATCCCTTGAAGGGCATGCTTCTTGACAGCTGTCCATCTGATGCGGAGATGGTAGGGGAACTGGAGGCCCCCCCCTTCTGGATGAATATTCTTATATGGAATGTTAGAGGAGCACTGAAACCTTCATTTCGCTCCTCTTTTGGGAGGCTGATGTAGCTTTAGAGTTGTGATATTTATGTTTTATTGGAGACTCGATTGTCAAGAGACATTTTGGCTTATGTTAGGAGACAGATATCCAAATCCTGGTCTTCTTATGTTATTGAGTCAGAGGGTTTATCGGGTGGCATTATGGTTTTACGGAGGCCTGCTATTATTAGAGTGGATGCTTTTCATCTCTATGGCCAGCAGGTTGCCCTTGTTATTTCAGAAGGATCGGCATCTCCTTGGCTTCTCTTGGGTGTTTATGCTAGTACTGACTTTCGGGTGTGCCGGGTTCTTTGGGATGAGATCCTATCTTTGCTTTCTGAGGGTATTCCTGCCCTGTGTGCTGGTGACTTCAATTGTTTTGTGCGGGCCAACGAGAAGAGAGGGGCCAGACAGTTCGTGGAGACTATGGGCATTTCTGAGTTTCGGTCTTTCATTACTACAGCTAATCTTCTGGATTTGGGGTTTCAGGGAGCCCAATTCACCTGGTGCAATAACCGTCATGGCTCTGCTAGAGTTTGGGAATGGTTGGATAGGGTTTTGGCCACAGCCAACTTGATTCAGTCTTTTCCTGCTACCACTGTTACTCACCTATCCATGATTGCCTCAGATCACTGTCCTATCCTCATCTCCACTGATATAGCTGCTCAGAACATGGGTCAGTTTAAATTTGAGAAGTTCTAGACTTCTTACTCTGCGGCCAGGTCCTTAATTTCTTAGGTTTGGCGTACTCCGGTCAGAGGGAGTGCTACTTACATATTATCTCGGCGGCTAGAGCTTGCAAGGCGTAGACTTTCCAGATGGAATAGAGAGGAGGTGGGAGACCTTGTCAGGCAAGTTGAGCTGGTTGAGAGTATTATTGCTGACCTCCAGGGTAAGGAAGATCGGTTTGGCTATCTTCATGATTCTGACCTTACTTCTCTTCGGTCGAACCTAGCTCTCCATCACTCCCTTCTCCGGCAGCAGGAGATTTATTGGAAGCAAAGGTCCCGAATCCAGTGGATTAAGGAGGGTGATCAGAATACTAGATTTTTCCATCATGCCACCTTAAAACGCCGTGCGGCGAATCGGATTCGGCAGCTTGTTGATGAGGCAGGAAATGTCCAGGATAATATTGAGGTAATTGGAGACCAGCTTCTTCATTTTTTCCGCTCTCGTTGGTTTGAGCTTTCGGGGGAAGGGCTCCCTGTGTATCCTGTGGCGGTCCCCTTTAAGGTCACTGAGGCAGAGAATGACCTTCTTATCAGGCCAATTACTTCAGAGGAGATCCCGCTGGTTTATGGAACCTAGGCCCTGATAAGGCCCCAGGACCTGATGGGTTTCCTCCTTTCTCCTTTCACCACTATTAGACTATTGTGAGACAGGATGTGGTGCAGGCCATCCAGTTAGTTTTTCAGGCCAAATCTCTCCCTCCTAACTGGAATTGGACCTTTATTGCTTTGGTGCCGAAACGGCCTGATGCTTACATGCCACAACACTTCCGTCCGATTAGTCTTTGCACTACCTTATATAAGGTTTGTGCTCGTCTTTTGGTTTCTCGCATGAGACTGATGATTCCTCACATTATCTCTCCTGAGCAAGGGGCTTTCGTCTTTTGGTTTTTCGCCTGAGACTGGTGATTCCTCGCATTATCTCTTCTGAGCAGGGGGCTTTCCTCAGAGGACGGTGCATCTCTGATAATGTTCTATTAGCCCAAGAGGTTATGCATGATCTCCACAGAGCTCCTACTCGTCATTGTTTGATGGTTGTTAAGTTCGACATGGAGAGAGCTTATGATAGAGTGAGTTGGGAGTTTCTATATAGATCTCTTCAGGAGTTTGGGTTTGATGAGCTATTTGTAGCTTGGATTAGGACCTGCATTCATCGGTCGTCTTTCTCTATTATTATTAATTGTGGCCAGACGGACTACTTCCATTCAGCTTTGGGTCTCAAGTAGGGATGTCCCCTTTTCCCATTCCTATTCATTCTTACTGCTGATGCTCTTTCTAGGGCTCTACATCAGGCTCAGCAGGCCTCCACTTTAGTGCCTTATAGTGTGGGTCCCCAAGGGCCCTTGCTATCTCACCTATTATTTGTTGATGATTGTATCCTTCTGGGGAGGGCCACCATTAGTAATGCTACAACATTTACTTCAGTTATTCATTCATACTGCTAGGCTTTTGGATAGAAATTTAATTTAGACAAATCCATGATCAGCTTCAGTCCGAAGACTAACCTTTCTTTGAGAGAGACTATAATGCAAATTTTGGGTATCTCTGCTTAGGCTGATGGCTATCCTATCTGGGTATTCCCATTACGGGGAGACGGCCATGGAGTTCTGATTTTACTGATCTCGAGCACCATGTCCGTGATCGTTTGGATGGATGGTAGGTCACTGGGTTATCTATGATGCTAGGTTCACCCTTATTTGCTATGTGCTCACCTCTCTTCCCCTCTACATTTTCTCTAATGCTGCCATTCCGGTGACTTGCTTGAGGCGTATGGAGAGATGGTTCAGAGACTTCCTCTGGGGTTCGATGCAGGATGGCCATGGGATGCACCTTCTAGCGTGGGATTCAGTTTGTATGCCGATCTCGGAGGGAGGGCTTGGGATTCAGCCTCTGACTGTGAGAAGGGAGGCATTGATTGCTAGGCACGCGACGAGATTCTTGCTTGACCCTGATTGTCTTTGGAGCTCGTTCATGCGTGCAAAATATGGAGACTGGGCCCCGCACACACCTCCTCAGTCTACTCGAGGCTATTCTTTCTTCTGGAAAGAGGTGTGTCATCATGCTCTGGCTATGCTTTCTCGTATCTCGTGGATGATTGGTGATGGAGCTTCTGTTGATTTGCTTAGGGATACGTGGCTGGCTGATCTTTCTTTGTCCCAATGGCCTGCCTTTGTCAGCACTGACATTGCTACGGGTATGAGAGTCTATGATTTAATTGCTCAGGATCACACTGCCTGGCATACCTCCCGTGTCACTACTCTTTTTGGTGTGGAGCTTTCCCGCCGTTTTCTCTCCATTCCTCTTACTTCAGATCATGCCTCAGACGTCAGACTGTGGAGGAGATCCTCTATGACCCGTGCTCCGATCAGGGATCTAATGCAGGAGTACAGGGCTCAGATAAGGCGGATGTTGGATGGGTCTTGGATTTGGAAGCTTCCCATTCACCCGAGAGTCCAACTATTTATTTGGAAGATGGCTTGGGACTGCCTTCCTACTTGCTCCCTACTCTCAGGTAGGGGCATGGCGATCCAGTCAACGTGCCCTATTTGCGGGCTTGAGAAGGAGACTGTTGATCATGCTATCTTTACTTGCAGCAGAGTGAGATTAGTTTGGCAGATAGTAGGATACCACTTCTGGGATGATAGCAGTATTTCATCTCGCAGTTCCTTCTTGTGCTGGATTCGGTAGGATACGGGTAGGGGCACCCGTCCTTTCCATTCCACTGGTGCTTACATTACTTATCAGGTTTGGCTATCTCGAAATTGGCATATTTTTGCAAATGTGGTTGACCCTTCCTACAGGATTGTTAGGACAACTCTGTCCCTCTCTTCTGAGTACATGCTCCACCAGTTAGGCCATGATTTTGATAGCCCTAGCATCTGGGGATCCCCTGCTGCCTCGGCAGCGAACTGGCGTACGGTCTTTGTTTCTTGGGAACCCCCCCACTAGGGTTTTTCAAAATCAACTTTGATGGCAGTGTTCAAGGTCAATTGGCTAGTTCGGCTTTTGTGATCCGTGGCTCAGATGGTTCATTGTTTATGGCTGGTGGATTTAGTTCTCTAGACCTTTCTGTGCCACTTGCTAAGTTATATGCTGCATGGGCTGGCATATCCTATGCTATATGTAGTATGGGCATTCACAGCCTTATTGTTGAGGGAGACTCTATTACTATTGTCCGTTGGCTCCGGTAAGACATAAGCGACCCTATGCCGACCAATCCTTTATTATGCGACATCAGGGCTATGCTCCATCAGGCTTATAGTGTCCAGATTTGGCATGTTTACCGGAAAGCAAACTCAGCGGCTGCTCGGGTTGCCCACCATTCTGGTCCCTGGTTATGGAGGTCAGAAGATTCTTGTCTTATGGTTCTTACCCAGATTTTGTATTCTGATATATCGGGCTTGACTCATCCTAGACTGGTGTGATCGCCCGTCTGTAATAAAAAAAAAAAAAAGCTGAGGCTGACCGCTCAGCTTCTATCGATGTATATAACGATAGGATGATGGAATGGAGCGAAGGACCCGGCTAAGGTAACAGTCTCCGCTTGCATCCCGTCCCTACAAAGAGAAATATTTTCGTTCCCATTTTTGTTTTGACTTGACAAGAAAAATAAATCTCTACCCTTACTCTTTCATCACCATTCAATTTTTTTCTTAATAATATATAAAAATTCTTTATAAAAATTATAAAAATATTTTTATAAATATAAAAATATATAATTATACTATATAAAATTAACAAAACAAAAATAAATAGATCATGAATATACCTATCGTTATCCTTTATTTCCTCTCCATGAAAGGCAAGATAAAACAGTTTTCTTCGTTATGAGTTAAAATTATTATTTTTAAATTATATATAATAATAATTATTAAAGATTCTTATGTAACTGGAAAAAAATGTTTAGATGAGTTGAATTGAATTGAGTTGTAGATTAATTAAAGATATTATTATCCTTTCTAAGCATAATAACTAGCAAAATATCAATTTGCGATGGGTTAATAATTGCATAAAAACATAAAATTATATTAAAGCCTTTTATTTATTTTAATTTTTTTGCATTGCTGCAATGAATTTTGAAAATAACTGGAAAAAAAATTACATCACATAGGTTGTATCACTATAAAAAATGACTTATTATGACGAATTAATTCATCGCAACAGGTACAAAAGTCGTCGTAATAAATTATTACGATGATAAAAAATTCGTCGTAATACATTACAAATCGTCGTAGTAATATGTTATCGTAATAACCTATTACGACGCCTTATTATCATCGTAATAGCTTCCTATTACGGCGAAAATAAGTCGCCGTAATAAAATTTTAATTAAATTTTAAAAATATTAAAATTTTATTACGGCGACTTATTTTCGCCGTAATATCAACCTATTACGGTGAAAATAAGTCATCGTAATAGGTTTTTATTTAAATTTAAAATTTAATTAAAATTTTATTACGACGACTTATTTTTGCCATAATAGATTGATATTACGGCGAAAATAAGTCGCCGTAATAAAATTTTAATTAAATTTTAAAAATATTAAAATTTTATTTTAATATTTTTTGTATTGCACCTGTTACAATAATATAATATTAAAGCAACGATACTAGAAATAATTTTCTAATATAAAAGTTTCACAAAAAAAATTAATAAAAGTTTTTATTCATTTCAATAAAATCATCATATACAATATTTCAAAAAATACATAATTTAAAAAAAAAACATGTACTATGGAGGTGAAGTCTGCTGGGATCCACTATGATGATATCCAGACACTAACTGTCGCATGAAAGCAGTGAGCTCAGCAGTCGTCGCCTTTAGATCCTGGATAGTCTTCTCTTGCTGAGTGAGTTTATCCTCTTGCTGAGTGAGTTTATCCTCTTGCTGAGCGAGCTTATCTTCTTGTTGAGCAAGCTTATTCTCTTGCTGAGCGATGAGCTCTCGGCACTCATGTAATTCACCCTTTAATTGTGAGTTTTCAGAAGATGAAGAACTACCTCTAATTCTCGATGTACCCTTCGGTAATGGACCCCATCCTCTTTTATAACCAGATCTAGAGCCTAAAACCTCCTCCAAAATGACATCCTCATTGATTGGTTCTACTGTAGAGTCCTGTGAGGAAAGTCGCTCTATTAACTGTGCCTGCAATGAAAAGAAAACAAATTCAATATGTTTAGTATAAAACATTACATTCAATAATATTATATTTTTAATTGATAAAACTTACATAGGTTTCTTCAGCTTTTTCATTTATCCATTGATTCTTCTTTTTATCAAAATGAAGAGTATTCCACAGATGAAGTCTTGATGGCTCCTCTCCCGTAACAGGATCTCTCTGAAAAGAAACAATAATAATTTAAAACAATAATTTAAGATAATAATCTAATACAATTATCAATGTATCAATCGAATAATCTAATACAATGTATTAATGTAATAATCTAATACAATGTATCAATGTAATAATCTAAAATAATGTATCAATGCATCAATGTAATAATCTAATACAATGTATCAATTCATCAATGTAATACAATTATCAATGTATCAATGTAATAATCTAATACTTCCGAGCAAGTATGATGAACATTTAGCAATGAAAAGCACGTTCCTGTGAGCCAGCGAACAATGAAATTTAAATAATGTTAACAACTTTGAAAGATTAAACCTACTAAAAAACATCTAGCAACTACAAAAGAAAAAGGAAAGCAGCAAGCGCACAAAGTTAAACCGATCCAATTTCCAAACAAATCTGGCCACAATTAATAGAGGCATATGAGAAAAGAGCCAGATCATGCTAACGTTATTTCCTTTCTGGGGAATAGAATTCTCATGTCGGATTATGAAACGCATAACACTCCGGCAATAGCATAATCTAGTGAGTGAGAATTACAGAAAGCTACGTTACATTTTTAATTTAACGAATGACCATAAATCAGCAAGTTTGTGTGTGGGGCCACCTTTTCTGTTGACGCCAAAAGACAGAATCCCTCCCTCCCTCCATTTTTGGAGCTTCAGCTAGCTAATTATCGATACAGCTCCAAAGCATGAATGGACATGGCCAGGGTATTTTACCATAGATTACTAAGCCTAATACATATTGTATCTTAACCTTCTTACATCAACAAGGACTCCTAGCATATTGATTCTCCTGTACATTATCTTGTAAATGTACTGACAAAGCAGAGATCAGCAAACCTGTTACAAACCTCCCTTAGCCTTATAATCTCGAACAACAATACCTACACCAGATGATGAAGGATGGATTGATCCATCAAAGTTTACCTTCAAATATTCGGGTTGAGGTAGCACCCAAGAAACAAGTTTAAAATCCATGGAAAGCTGTTGAAAAGTACCACAAAGACCATGAACATAAGTTAGGGCATCCTCCACAATTGCACCTCCCACTGGAGTGTACTTTGAATGGCTTGAACAATAAAATCCTTAAATTGTGATCTGATGACAGGTCCTCCATCCCTACAGGATATGTAACAATCCATCCACAGAGGCCTCAAATTGTATGGCCACAGTAAGAGGAACCTGGACGCCATCACTCACAAAAAATCCCACTTGAAATTTTGAAAATGAAATAGGACAGTATATTCTCGACACAATCAATTTGAAGGGAAAGAACACAGTGAATCAATCCTCACAAGCATTCCATTCGGATACGAAATTTTTGTTGAAGGAAACTTTCAAGGTATTATTCTAAAAGTGAATACTCTATTTCCTTATTATTCTATTTCCTTATGATTCTAACAGAAGGCATAAAACACCATGGCCTTCCTTCCGTTTTAGCTATTTTGGTTCCCTATCTCCACGCCCTTCATAGCCAAGTCCTCTTAACATGTTTTCATGCTACAGAAAAATCACTAGATTTATAACACTACAACAATATCAGACCATAAAATACATAAATATAAAAGCACTAGGTTCACAGTATTCCTTACCATATCATAAGAGTGAGCCGGTATAGACTTCGATCCAGTGAGAGCAGCATATGGCTGTAATTCCCGATTAGATTTATTTATTTCTGATTTTTTCTACATCAAAGAATTAATGAAAATGGTTACATGAGTTTATAAAAAATATAAACTATTAAAATATTTGTATGGATGTATTTACCTTATACTCATCTGAATAAAAGTAATCACATAGAAAGTCTCAGTCACTCTGCGAGACACGAGATGGCTTATTTTGTTTTGCTAATCTCACACTTGTGTCCCCACCGTGACTAATAAAGTGGATATGAAGCCGATATCTAAATTCTCGATAAACTTTATTCATTTGAAACTCAATACCTTTTTTAATATGATCTAAATTCATATCAAGATCGAACTTCTCCTGCAAGTATATATATATATAAATTATAAAAGTTATAAGGTATATTAAGTACATTAAATGTAATCTAAAGTAATCTAATACAATTATACTGACCTGAAGTCGATCGATCATAGGTGCTTTCTGTGCATCAGTGATCTCACTCCATTTTCTGACCGCAAGTGGTGTCATGTCACGTACAACCACTCCTATCTCGGTCAGAAACTCAGAGCGAAACTCACCCAATGGTCGTCCAACCTCAGGTGGCAGAAGAATAGGCAACTTCTGTCCACGACGCGTATCAATCAGATGTGCGGACTTGTATCCGCGGGCAGGACCTCGGCCCTTCTTCTTTGATGATGTAGCTGCAAAACATACTGAACTAAATTAGTGCAAAATAACATAAAGAAACATAGCCAAATAATATAAGTTTAAAGTAGAGTTATTACATGATGCGCCGACAGATGACCCCTCTATCAGAGCTGGAATGTAAGGAGAATCATCTCGCCTCGATGTAGCAGGAGTATCTCTCGAAGACATCTGCAAACAAACATACAAACTAGAATTAACAAATAAGAAAGTATAAGAATATATAGTTATAATAAGTAAAAAAAAAATGAATGCTACCAAATTAATCACTGTCATCACTAATATGCTCATTTTCTTCATCATCCTCCATATCAGAACTATGTATAGAGCCCTCACTGTCATAATCAGCTAGTGTGTCGTCCTCCTCAACATCTTCGCATATAAAGTCATCTTGACCGACATCACTATGACCTCTAATGTTTTCTTGAGTTGCAACTATTTCAGCATCAGTGTCCGTACGCCGAGATGTTATTAAGTCCATGTTAGGTTGCTCACATGTGAATCGAAGGGCTGCTGAATCATCTTCTTGATATACTTCTTCCTGAACATCATCATCTTTTTTTGGAATATCCCACAAATGACGATGACTAACCTTGTATACCACTTTCCAATTAGAATTGTTCTTCAAATCATCCAAGTAGAAAACCTTTTCAGCTTGTGATGCTAAAATGAATGGCTCATGTTTGTACCATTCTGAACTAATATTTATACTTGTAATATTATAATGTTGTTGCATTTTCCTGTGCTTTGGTTTAGTTTCAAACCATTTTCACTTGAACATTATCGCCTTACAACCTTTAACAAAATGAAATTCAAGGACCTCTAATAATATACCATAAAAGTTAATTTCTTCTCCTAGATGAGTAGAGGGAACACAAATGCCACTATTCTATGTTTTATGGCTGACATCCCGAGTAATAGTGATAAATTTAACGCCGTTCACCACACAGCCAGTATACGAGAACACACGACTGTCGGGACCAATAGCCAATGAATAAAGCTCATCAGTAGCTTCAGATGCCCCAACAAAATGCTTATTTAACATCTGGATAAACCAAACATCAACGTCATTTGAAATAAAGACATATGATATATTAATTGACAATATAAATGAATGTACGGGCTTACTTCATTTTTAAACCACTCCAAAAATCTTTTCTTTTGTAATTGGTCCAGTTGTTCCGGTCTAGTTGGATTTAGCTGATCAATGTGTTGGCTATAGAGAACATTACGCTAATGAGCACTATAGAAAATTGCATGATATGAAGAAATAATTTTACAAGTATACTTACTTAAGAAATGGTTGCACCTCTGGACAATTATTGATGAGGTACCAATGTACTTGTTTTAAAGTTTTATCATCTAAATGCACCATTCTTTCTTTTCCAAGAGGCCGCCAACGAGTTGCAAATATATTTAATTGCTTGTCCAAATGGCTATCCGAATCAAAATTTCGTTCCGGACGATTGAATTTTGTTTCTATGCCTCGAAGATACATTGAACAAAATGTTAGAGACTCGTTGACAACATAAGCTTTTGCAATTGAACCTTCCGGACGAGCCTTATTACGTACATATTGTTTATACGTACCAAGTGCCCTTTCAAAAGGATACATCCATCTACTTTGAACAGGTCCGGCAAGTAAGGCCTCGTAAGGCAAATGAATTGATAAGTGCACCATAATGTCAAAAAATGCTGGTGGGAAAATTCATTCAAGCTTACATAAGATCATCACAATCTGCTCTTGTAACAACTCCAAATCCCTAACATACAATGTCCTTGAACAAAGTTGTTGGAAGAAATTAGAAAGCTCAATTAAAGTACTACTCTCATGTTTCTGCAAGAATGGTTGAATGCCAATAGGTAACAATCTTTGAAGTAGTACATGACAATCATGTGTCTTCAAGCCGGATATCTTTCCATCACCTTCATTTATGCACCTTGAAATATTGGAAGAATATCCATCGGGCACCTTCACAGATTTTAGCCACTTACAGAATTGTCTTCTTTCATCTAATGTTAAGGTGTAAGATGCAGGAGGCTTATAAACTCTATTACCTTGAGTTTGTAACAACAACTCCCTTCGGATCCCCATTGAAGTCAGGTCCTCTCTTGCTTTATATGTGTCTTTTGTCTTACCTTCGATGCTTAATAAAGTTCCCACGACATTGTCACATATATTCTTCTCAATATACATTACATCTAAGTTATGTCTCAATTTTAATGATGACCAATACTCCAACTCGAAGAAAATGCTCTTCTTATACCAATTCAACTCATTTGGTGCACGCTTTCGCTTTCGATGTTTATTGTTTGGATGCTTTCCGGACTGTTCAACAGCTATGTGTTCTAATTGCATTAAAATTTTTCTCCGGTCAACATTTTTGGTTTGACTCCATGCTCTCTACTTCCATCATGGAGTCTACTATTTCGCCACTTGTGATAAATAGGCAAGTAACGGTGATGTCCCATATAGCAAATTTTGTCTTTCAGCTTTTTGGATGAGGTTTGCTCATTACAAACTGGACATGCCTTATAACCCTTTGTGCTCCAACCAGATAATAATGAGTATGCTGAAAAATCATTTATAGTCCATAAAACAGCTACGTGCAACCGAAAACTCTATTTGGTAGATGCATCATATACATCAACACCTTCGGTCCATAAATGTTTAAGTTCATCCACTATTGGCCTTAAAAATATATCCATATCCCTTCCTGGAGATTTAGGACCGGGGATAAGCAACGACATCATAAAGAATGTCTCTTTCATATATTTCCATGGAGGCTAGTTATAAGGTACTAAAATGATGGGCCACATACTGTATGCATTACTCATGTTCCCAAATGGATTGAATCCGTCTGAAGCAAGACCTAACCTTACATTTCTTGGTTCACTGGCAAAATTAGGATACTTTTGATCAAAATCTTTCCATGCTTCTCCATCTGCTGGATGCCGTAACACCCCATCTGTGATCGGTCGCTTATCATAGTACCACCTCATATCTTCAGCTGTATATCTTGAGGCATATAGACGTTTCAAATGAGGTGTGAGTGGAAAATACCGCATAACTTTATAAGGTATCTTCTTACCTTTGTCTTCAACTACTTGGTACCTAGGCTCGTTGCATACCTGACATTTTTCTAAATAGGCATTCTCCTTCCAAAAGATAGCACAATCATGCTTGCATACATGTATGTTCTCGTAGCCTAAACCCAACTCATTCATCTTCTTTTTGGCTTCATAGTGCGAAGATGGTATTCTAGTACCATTCGGAAATGCCTCTTTTAATAGTTCAAGCAACATATTGAAAGACTTATTTGTCCACCGATTGAGGACCTTAATGTGCATTAACTTCACTAAGAATGTCAAAGAAGAAAACTTTTCACATCCAGGATAAAGCTCGGATTCCACCTCATTGAAAAGATCATCCAATTTCTTACTGTGATCGGTCCTTCCATGGTCAGACATCATCGGATTGTCATCATCATTGCCAACCTCAGTGTGAGCACCACTTGGGCCAGCAATGTCCTGCAATGCTTCGACCATCTCATCTTGTTCCCTTTCTGGGTCATCATCTTCATTCTCATTTTCATCTGAGACATTGCTTCCAAACTGTTCTCCATGAAAATACCACGTCTGATACGTCTTTGAGAAACCCTTTAACATACAGTGTAATTTAACTAAATCAGGCTTATGCCATTTGCCATTATAACACCGCACACAAGGACAACGTATCTTCCCTTCTTCATTAACATGAAGCCTTGCCTTTTCTATGAACTTCTTAATACCGACATCATATTCTGGATAATTTCGTTTCTTATGTATCCAACTCTTATCAATCGGCATCGTTGGTGACATATAATAGCTGTTTGTTGCAAGGATATGTTAGTGATAAAATTTCCCTTTTTTTATTCAGTGAATTGTCCTACTATAACATGTCAAAATTAAGGAAAAGATTGGTAATAAAAGGACATTTTCAACATATGAATCCAAAAATGGTAAAATAATGATTTAACAAGTTAAAAGAAACTCCATCACAATCAGTAACAATCTTGCAATGGAGAATAGAACACCTTCAAAAAAACTCAAGAGCTAACATACCTTGAAGTACTATAAGCTGTTGTGTTTGTACCTATTTCAAATTTTGAAAGCTACTCACTGAACTATTGATTCCACAATCCTTGCTTTCAGATTGAGCTATGATCGCAGCTCTCAGATTGAGCTATGATCTATGGGAGGTAGACAAGAATAACGAAACTTTCGCAGCTCTCAGATTGAGCTATGATCGCATGCCAACGCATCTAAAACCTTGCTTCATTTATTGCTCCATGTTTCCTAAGGATTATGTGTTTGAAAAAGATGCGTTAGTCAGATTGTGGATGGCACAAGGCTACATTACACCTCAAGGTAGAAGAAGGCTGGAAGACATTGGCAATGAATATTTTAATGACCTACAAAGAAGATCATTGTTTGATTCCTTTGATGATGGGTTTAAGATGCATGATATAATACGTGATCCAGGAAAATCTATTGCAGGAAATTATAATACATTATAATTATAATCTTTAGACTTTATTGATATATCCTGTGATTTGTACAGTTTCTATTCCCTGTGGATTCTTTTAATGCTATCTGATATGACTGATCCCAACGTCATCAGGCAGGGTAACGGCAGTCAGTCATCTCCCCACCTCCGGCACCCCCTCGGGGTCGGGGTGGGGTCATCGTTTCCTAACCCCGGGGCCCCTACCAGCCTCGGGGTGAACGGTCATTTCCCCACCTCCGGCACCCCCTCGGGGTCGGGGTGGGGTCGTCGTTTCCTAACCCCGGGGCCCCTACCAGCCTCGGGGTGAACGGTCATTTCCCCACCTCCGGCACCCCCTCGGGGTCGGGGTGGGGTCGTCGTTTCCTAACCCCGGGGCCCCTACCAGCCTCGGGGTGAACGGTCATTTCCCCACCTCCGACACCCCCTCGGGGTCGGGGTGGGGTCGTCGTTTCCTAACCCCGGGGCCCCTACCAGCCTCGGGGTGAACGATCATTTCCCCACCTCCGGCACCCCCTCGGGGTCGGGGTGGGGTCGTCGTTTCCTAACCCCGGGGCCCCTACCAGCCTCGGGGTGAACGGTCATTTCCCCACCTCCGACACCCCCTCGGGGTCGGGGTGGGGTCGTCGTTTCCTAACCCCGGGGCCCCTACCAGCCTCGGGGTGAACGGTCATTTCCCCACCTCCGGCACCCCCTCGGGGTTGGGGTGGGGTCATCGTTTCCTTAAACCCAGGGCCCCTACTGGCCTCAGGGTGCATGGTCGACATGCTATTCAACCGCCAAAGAAAACAGCAACTGTCAGCATGTACGGTGCTCACGCATGATCTCCGGCACATGGCTGTGCCTTGCCGTAGTACCATTTCGTACTCCTGTAAAATGTGCCCCGGCACGGAGGGTCATGTCTCATAACGATGTTTGGCGCATTGCACGCCTCTGTGCGCCACTACGCCTTACTAGGATGTACGACTCGCCGCCTCTAGCAATAGGAGCCCAGCCACGTCCATCAATGACAGTACAAGAAAGGCCTTCCGAAGCTGCACGTCACGGTATTCAGACAGGTATAAAAGAGACATATTCAAGCTGTAAGAAGGATCTGAACTGACTCTCTGAGCTTTCTCCTTTTGATCAAAAACCCTAACTGCCCCAGCTTCTCTTGGCGGGGGGTGGTTCCTTGTCTGAACCCAAGCCATTAACTTGATCGTCGGAGGGTCCCCACCGGTGCTACCGGTCCCCGGGGGCTTTTCTTGCAGGATTTCCCGGAGCGAGACATCCGTCGTCCCCGACGTTCGAAGGCGGTGACTTGGCGTCATCAGATTGGCGCGCCAAATAGGGGGGGAGTGTAAGAGAGACTTCGAACCAGCGGCTTTCTTTCTTCGAGACCTTAAAGCCATGGTGACAACTCGAATGAAGGGAGCTTCAGCCGGTCGCACTGGGAGGCAGCGCTGCGGGGCTGGTCCACCCGCGGAGGCCCCCCCAGCTCTCGTATCTTGTTTCCCAGAGCCTCCGAACCCCCAGGAGGCAGGGCCTTCTGCTCCGCAGAATGGCGCCCCTGCATCCGCTCCACAGCCACTTCAAGAAGATCGATTCGCTGACCTGGCCACCCAGGTCCAGTCGCTGGCAGCGGCGGTCAAAAGCATGCAGCAGCAGCAACAAGTAGCCTTGCGACAGCCGGAGCCGAGCCCATCTGTCCCAGGGGCGGAGCAGCCCAGTCAGCACTCCTCCCGCCGAGGTCGCCCGTTCCTGCAGATCATTGCCACCGATCTCCAGCCAAGCCGCATTGCCGCGAGGCGTCCAAAAGGCCCCGGTCTCCTTCTCGCCACGCCAGCATCTCTCCTAAGCGACGGCACGGAAAGGAGGCGGAGCGCGCGCGCCGACATCGTCGCCTCCGCTCCTTCTGAGTCTTCAGGGGAGGGTTCCGTTGATGGCCGGATGCCTCGCCGAGCTGAGCGGCGACTCGAGGAGTGTAATCAGAAGTTGGAAGAACTTAGCCGTCGAATCACCCACCTGCCGGAGACTGATTACGACAGTCGGCCTCCCCTGTCCCGCCGCATCATGGAGGAGCCAATCTCTACCCGGTTCCGCCTTCCTCAGCTGGACCCTTATGATGGGACTACGGACCCCCTGGACCATTTGGAAAGTTACAAGGTGCTCATGCAGGTTCAGGGGGCCACAGACTCCCTTATGTGTGTGGCCTTCCCTGCCACTCTGAAAAAAGCTGCCCGGGCCTGGTACTCTCGCCTGCCGCCACGGAGCATCGACTCCTTTCGCCAGTTGGAGAGGGCTTTCCTGGCCCACTTTGACGCCTGCCGGAAGATCCCGAGGGTGGCGGACAGTCTATTTGCTGTCAGCAGAAGAATGGCGAGTCCCTGCGAGACTACGTCGCCCGGTTTAAGGAGGCCGCCCTGGAGGTATATAACTTGGAGGACTCAGTGGCTACCTTGGCTCTGAAGCGAGGGCTCCGCCCTTCCCGTTTCGCGTATTCTCTTGACAAGAAGCCACCGGGTTCCTACTCCGAACTCCTGATCCGCGCCCAGAAATACATCCGGGCAGATGAAGCTGACTTTTCTCGGCGTGAGGCCGGCGGGAACGTACCCCGGAAGCCAGCCCAGCCAGAACCTGCGGAAGCCCGCCCCAGGAGGCCCGAGCCTCCTCGTCGACCAGACAACCGCCCTCGACCTCCTGCACCAAGAGACGGGCCGTACACTCCGTTGCTTGCTCCCATATCCCAGATCCTGCTCGAGATCGAAGGGGAGCCTTACCTGCAACATCCTCCTCCCATCAACCCGAAGATCCCCGGAACAAGAGCCTCTACTGCCGCTACCACCGGGACCATGGCCACAACACCGACGACTGCCGGCAGCTGAAGAAAGCCATTGAAGATCTCATTCAACAGGGCCACCTGAGGAAGTTCGTCCAAAGGAACAACCCAGGAGCTCCGGCCCATCAGCGCCTGCACCGCCGATGATTGATAACGCCCCGACGGAGAAGACGGTAGCGATGATCTCCTGGGGGGCAGGGGGCCCGCCGAAGAGACCGAGGGGGGAGGGAGGAGCGGAGGCTGTAATTCCTTTTTTCGAAGGGCCTAGAGGGGGTTGTAAACAAAGATGATGATAGCGTCGTCGTATCCATGACGATTGCTAAGCACCCTGTAAAACGAATCCTGGTCGACAGTGGAAGTTCAGTAGATGTTTTAAACTACGACGCCTTTGTTCGCATGAACCTGTCGCATGATTTACTTCAACCTGTCGTCACGCCTTTGATGGGATTCACGGGGGATTCTGTGAGGGTCGAGGGGGAGATTACTCTTCCCGTGACAGCCGGAATGGCTCCGTGCCAGAGCACTGTCCTTATAAAGTTTTGGTGGTCCGTGTGCCCCTGGCGTACAATGCGATTCTTGGGAGGCCCGGGCTCAACCTCTTGGATGCCGTCATATCCACCAAGCGCTCCTAGTGAGGTTCCCAACCACCAGCGGGATCGGCGAGAGGCGAGCAGGACCTGCCGGCGCTATGCTATCACTTGGCCCCCAGTCCCCAGGGGGCAGTGCTTGCACCACCGTCGACCGACATCGAAACCTTGACCCACGAGACCTGGAGAGGAGGGGGGAACCGGCCGAGCGGCTGCTCACCTTTCCCCCTCGGGGAGGACCCCGCGCAGACGGTTCGAGTTCGGAGCCTTCGCTTCCGGACGAAGCCCGTGACCAGCTCCTAACCTTTCTGCGGGCCAACGCCGACGTCTTCGCATGGTCAGCATCCGACATGCCCGGGATCCCGGAGGAGGTGATTACACACCAGCTCAACATCGACCAGAGTGCCGGCCCATCAGGCAGAAGAAAAGGAGTTTTGCCCGGACCGGCAGAAGGCTGTTGACGAGGAGGTGCGGAAGCTGTTGGCGGCTGGCCACATTCGCGAGGTGCGCTACCCCGACTGGTTGGCGAATGTCGTGATGGTTCGGAAGGCCAGTGGAAGCTGGAGGATGTGCGTGGACTTCACCGACCTCAATAAGGCGTGCCCCAAGGACAGCTTTCCGCTCCCCCGAATCGACCAGCTGGTGGACGCCACCTCCGGGCACGGGACGCTCAGTTTCATGGATGCGTTCTCGGGGTATAATCAAATCAAGATGAGCTCAGCAGATGAAGAAGCAACCTCCTTTGTCACGGAGAAGGGGATCTACTGTTACAGGGTGATGCCCTTTGGACTGAAAAACGCCGGGGCTACTTATCAAAGATTAATGAACAAGGTTTTGAGAATCAGCTGGGGCGCAACATGGAGGTATATGTGGATGACATGCTGACCAAGAGCACCAGCGCAGAAGACCATGTACCGACCTCGAGGAGACTTTCAACAATCTGCGCCGGTACCGGATGAAGCTCAACCCCCACAAATGCGCCTTTGGAGTAGCGGCTGGCAAGTTCCTGGGTTTCATGGTGACCCAGCGCGGGATCGAAGCCAACCCCGACAAGATCAGAGCTATCCTGGAGATGCGGCCCCCGGTCAGCAAGAAGGAGGTGCAGCGCCTGACGGGGAGGGTGGCGGCCTTGAGTCGTTTCATGTCAAGGTCGGCGGAGAGGTGCCTGCCCTTTTTCAAGGCGCTGCGCAAGATTAACGGCTTCGAGTGGACGAAAGAGTGTCAGGGCTCCTTTGAAGAATTGAAGCAGTTTCTCTCCACTCCTCCGCTGCTGTCCAAGCCTGAAAATGGGGAGGAGCTCTTTTTATATCTGGCCGCTTCCCCGAGGCTGTTAGCTCGTGCTTGTGCGCATGGATACCGACGGAGCCCAGAAGCCAATCTATTACACCAGCAAGGTACTCCATGACGCTGAGACCAGGTATTCAAAAACTGAGAAGATTATCTTCGCCTGGTGGTCTCTACTCAGCGCCTTCGGCCTTACTTTCAAGCTCATCCCATCGTGGTGCTTACGGACCAGCCCCTGCGAGCTATCCTGTCTCGCCCCGACACCTCCGGCCGGCTGGCTAAATGGGCCATCAAGCTAAGCGAGTTCGACCTGTCCATCCGGCCAAGATCAGCCATGAAGTCCCAGGTGTTGGCGGATTTCCTAGTCGAGTGCTCCTGGACCGAGAAGGACGTGGAGGAGGCGCGACCGGAGGAGTTTGGGGACCCCCCTCATCTGGGAGGTGGAGGATTGGATCCTGCATGTAGATGGAGCGGCAAACTCTCAAGGGAGCGGAGCCGGACTCATTCTCGCAAGCCCGGAGGGAGACGTGGTGGAGTACGCTCTCAGATTCCAGTTCCCGGCGACCAATAATCAGGCGGAGTACGAAGCCCTGCTGGCGGGGATGAGACTAGCCAAGGAGCTGGGCGCGGGGCGCTTGAGGGCCTTCACGGACTCTCAACTCATTTCTGGACAAGTCGCCGGGGAGTACGAGGCTAGGGACCCACCATGTCCCGCTACTTGAGCAAGGTGCAGTCCAGGCGTCTCATTTTTCTTACTTCCGTGTCAGCTATATCCCCAGGGCAGAGAATGCCAGGGCTGACGCGCTGTCCCGCTTGGCCACTTCGGTCGACGGGACGTTGGGAGGACATACGTGGAGCATCTACAAGTCCCAAGCATTGAGGCCGCGGATGAAGCGTTGCCAGTGGAGCCGGAGCCCTCCTGGATGGATGCCTACATCCGTACTTGACCGACGGTACTCTCCCGGGGACCCGCGGAGGCCAAGCTGCTCAAGGCGAAGGGCCCCGAGATTCTTGATGATGGACGGGAAGCTTTATCGGAGATCATTCTCATATCCGGTCCTTAGGTGTGTGGGGCCAGAATCAGATTATATCCTTAGGGAGATCCATGAAGGCGTATGCGGGAGTCATCTGGGGGGCAGAGCCCTAGCTTACAAGGCCCTGCGCCAAGGGTACTTTCTGGCTGACGATGAAGGAGGACGCGGCCGAGCTTGTCAAGAAGTGTGATAGCTGCCAACGTCATGCCAATATCCAGCGACAGCCGACATCTCACCTGACCCCCTGGTGGCGCCTTGGCCCTTTGCCCAGTGGGGCATGGATATCTTGGGTCCATTTCCCCCGGCTTCCGGGCAGCGGAAGTTCCTCTTGGTGGCGGTGGACCACTTCACCAAGTGGGTTGAAGCTGAGGCTCTGGCCAAGATTACCGAGAGCAAAGTGAGATCTTTCTTCTGGAAGTCAATCATATGTCGGTTCGGGCTGCCGCGCACACTAGTCACTGATAATGGCCGCAGTTTGACAATGCGCCTTTCCGGGAGTTCTGCTCCGAGCTGGGTATTTTTCAGAGGTTTACTTCCGTCGGGCATCCTCAAACCAACGGGGCAGCTGAAGTGATCAACCGAATCATCCTCCAAGGACTGAAGTCTCGACTGGATGGCTGCAAGGGACGATGGGTAGAGGAGC
>UESW01004922.1:679221-864199 GCA_900491605.1 Calamus simplicifolius | reverse complement strand
TTAATGTTGGGTTTTCTATCATGCCATAATTCATAAGGTGTTTCTTTAAAATAGGTCTGATTAAGGCTCTATTTAGGATGTAACATGCTGTGTTAATAGCTTCCGCCCAAAAGTATTTCGGGAGTTTACTTTCACATAGCATGGTACGGCCATGTCTTCTAAAGTTTATTTTTCCTTTCAACTACACCATTTTGTTGTGGGGTCCTAGGTGCAAAAAAGTTATGATTAATACCATTTTCATTGCAAAAACTTTCAAATAAGTGATTTTCAAATTCAGTTCCATGATCACTTCTTAGAGACACTATGGTAGTATTTTTCTCATTTGTTACTTTCTTGAAGAATTTTATGAATATCGAGAAAGTCTCATCTTTGTGAGCTAAAAACATTACCCAAGTGAATCTAGAGTAATCATCTACTATCACAAGACCATATTTCTTTCCTCCTAGACTTGTGGTTCTAGTTGGTCCAAAAAGGTCCATGTGAAGTAGTTCTAATGGCCTAGAAGTTGAAACAATATTTTTAGATTTAAAAGAACTTCTTGTTTGTTTTCCAAACTGACATGCATCACATATTTTGTTATTTTCAAAATCTAATTTAGGTAAACCTTTTACTAAATCCATTCTAATTAGTTTTGAAATCAGGTGTGTGCTTGCGTGACCTAATCTTCGATGCCACAACCAACCAATCTCATTCATATTAACATTATAGCAACTAAGCAATGATTATAGTAGACAATTTGTCTAAGTCAATCATGTATACATTGCCATTTCTATTTCCAATAAAAATAATGCTATTATCAATGGGATTAGCTACAGTGCATAAAGAAGATTCAAAAGATACTTTAAAACCTTTGTCACATAATTGACTTATACTAATTAAGTTATGCTTTAAACCATCAACATAAAGTACATTCTCAATATATGTGGAGGGAGTTATTTGAATGTTACCAAACCCCAAGATTTGGCCTTTGCCATTGTCGCCAAATGTAACAACTCCTCCTTTCTTTTCTTCAAGGGTGATGAATTCTTCTTTGTCACCCGTCATATGTCTTGAGCAGCCACTATCAAGATACCACTTTCTCTTTGATCTCTTGGCCATAAGACATTCCTGCAATGATATCAAACTTTATGTTTAGGTACCAAAGCTTTCTTGGGTCCTTCATGGTTAGTACCAACAAATATTGTTCCTTCGGAACCCAAATTTTCTTCCCTTTAACATTTAAGTTTTTATTAGGTTTTAGAATTTTACATTCATAATTTATGTCCTTTTTGATTACATTTAAAGCATGTAAAATTACTTTGGCCAGCACGCATAAAAATATTTTTTAGTGATTTTTGTTTTCTTAAAGTGTTATACCCTAATCCGGCTTTATCAAAACTGCTTTTTGACTATTTAACAACATGTCTAATTTAGTTGAACTTAAGGTAAACTTATCAACTATGTTCTTATGTTTTTCAACCTCTTTCCTTATTTTATCATTTTCATTAGATATTGATTCTTTTCTTTTATCAAATTTCATTTTCAGATTTAAGTTTCTTAACTTCATTATTAAGATTTTCCTTTTCTTGAATGAAGGTTAAGTTTTCATTTTTCAAAATCTTGTATTTCTTTTTTAAAACCTTGAAATCCCCAATAAGTTCATTAAAAGCATCAAATAGTTCATCAAAAGCAAATTCATCGCAAGGGTTGTCGGAACTTACCTCATCGTTGTCGTCCGCCATAAAGCATACGTTTGCGACTTCCTTTTGTTCTTCTTCTTCGGAAGAATATTCCTCGCTGTCACTCCAAGTCGCCACATAAGCCTTTTTTTTTTGTAGGCTTTCTTTAATTTTGGACATTCATTCCTAAAGTGCCCCGGTTTATTACACTCATAGCAAGTCAAGGGGTCTTTCTCTTTTTCTTTGTCCTTGTCCTTGTTTTTATCTTTTCTCCTTCCCACTTAGTTCCAAATTTCTTCTTGTGGAAGGTTTCTTTCTCCTCATGAATCTTTTAAATTTCTTAGCTAAGAGAGCAGTCTCTTCATCATTATCATCATCATCATCACTGCTGCTCTCTTCTTCTTTTGCAGCTTTGAGGGCAATTACTTTCTTTTTCTTTGAGTCCTCTACATGCTGCCTCATAGTCAGCTCATGGGTCATAAGAGATCCTAGAAGCTCCTCTAAGGGTAAAGTGTTGAGGTCCTTAGCTTCTTGGATTGCTGTCATTTTGCTTCCCATGATCTTGGTAATGACCTAAGAATTTTTCGAACAAGTTCTGAATTAGTATATGTCTTACCAAGACTTTTCAAACCATTTACAATGTCTGTAAATCTAGTGTACATGCATGTAATGGTTTCAGATTGTTCCATGCTAAACAACTCATATTTATGAACAAGAATATTAATTTTAGATTCTTTTACTTGGTTGGTACCCTCATGGGTAACCTCTAGTCTATCCCAAATCTCCTTTGTAGAATTACAGTGAAGATTCTATTAAATTCATTAGCGTCTAAAGAGCAATATAGGACATTCATGGCCTTAGCATTGAGCTGTGCCATTTTTCTATCATTATCATTCCAGTCCCTTTCGGGCTTAGGAACAATAGTGCCATCAATAACATGTGTAGGTGTACTAGGTCCATTGATTATAACACCCCATAGCTCATAATCAGAAGCTTGAATGAATATCCTCATTCTAGCTTTCCAATATGAATAATTTGAACCATTAAACAGTGGAGGTCTATTCGTAGAATGACCTTCAGCAAATGATCCAACTTGTGTTGCCATTTGGAACTTTAGCTCTTGATCGTGTGATCAAAATCTAATGAGCACTAGCTCTGATACCAATTGTTGGCCCAGATGACAACCCAAGAGGGGGGGGGGGTGAATTGGGTTCTTAAAAAATTAGTCTTTTAAAATTGTTTGCTTAAGATGAATAAAGGCAATAGCAATGTAAATACAAAGTGCAGTGAGTAAAACAGAGACAGAGAAAGAGTCAATGAAAGCACGACAAACACAAAGATTTTATAGTGGTTCGGTGTATCCAACACCTACGTCCACTCCCAAGATTCACTTGGGTCCACACTATAATCTTCCTTGATTACAGCAGAGTTGTTTTACAAGCTCACAACTCAAACTTGTTGTTTTCCCGGGAACACAACTAACCCAGCTGGTTTTTAAGGGCTCACCAGCACAAAAACCCTAATACAAGCTTTACCAAGCTTGTACCGAGGTAAGACTACCTCCACTAGTTCAATCCCCCAGATTGAACTAGACATAAAGAATAGAAATATTGTTTTTTCAGTTACAAAGCTCCTCAATGAGCAGATAAACAAATATAAGAATAAAGTTTAGAAAAGCCTGATTTGCAGATGGTTGGCTTTTGAGCTTTTCTTCTTTTCTTCTTTTCCTCAACTCTTTTGAAGTGTAGAATCGGGCCTCAGCTCGGATTCTTCACGGAATGTACGTTGGAGTTGATTTGAGCTTTTCCTCTTTTCTTTGAGTGTTGAAAATCACTTGAGATGCTCTTGAATAGCTCTTGGATTTTCTTCTGAAGCTTCCTTGGATTGTTGAGCTTGAGCACAGAAGGAGCTTCCTTTGATTTCACTCTTTTTCTTTTACTCTAATTTGAATCTCGGATTTTTTTTCAACTAAAGCTCTGTTTTTTCGATTTTTCTCTTCTTTTCTCTTGAAGTGAATATCTCTCAATTTGTATATCTTTGATTTGAAAATGGCTTCTCTATTTATAGATTCTGCAAAAATATAGTCGTTAAAAACAAAGAAAAATAGCCGTTAATTAAAAATCTTACCGTTGACGCTGAGTTGGCATTCAGAAAAATTTTGCCCAGATTTGCTGGAGTCGACTCCTGCTTTTCGCGAGTCGGCTCGAAGTCGAGATACCAAAAATAGAAATTCTCAGAAAGTAAAAGGGTCGACTCATCAAAAATAAAGTGTCGACTCCTGACAGTCGGGGGTCGACTCATGAAAAGTTGGGGGTCGACTCGAGAAATGCTCAGAAAAACATACCTCTGGTGTCTGAGCGGAGTCGACTCACACAGTCATGGAGTCGGCTCGACAGAATCGAGGGTTGACTCAAGAAATCACATGGGTTGACTCGAGACAGACAGTCATTTCTGTATTCTGAGTGGAGTCGACTCTGAAACTCTAGAGTCGGCTCCGGAACGTATCAAAAATCAGAGAATTTTCTGATTGACTTGAAATCCGTTCCAGATTCATTTTAAATCATTATTTTGACTTGAATATAATAAAATTGACATTAGGAATCAATTCAAGAAATGTTCCAAAAACTCATTGATTATCATATGAAGTATAAAATTTCTTTTTGAAAGCTTAAACAAGGAGCTTGAAGTTACTTTCAAATTGATTAAAGTTATACTTTAACATTCTCATACATTGTTCTAAATAAATTCATTGCTCATGTAAATAAACTCATTACATCTCTTAATATACTCATGACTTTTGGTAATCATCAAAATCAATAAGATTGGGGCATATAATTTCTCAACAAACTCCCCAACAATACTCACTAGGAGTAGTGAGTAGATACCAATCTGATCCAGGAGAAAAACACTGTCAAGTTGTTAAGACAATCCTTAAGTATTTGAGAAATACTAAGGACCAGTGGTTAGTCTATGGAGAGTCTGATTTGAAACTGTTGGATATACTGATTCCAGTTTTCAATCAGATCATGATGATAGCAAAAGTGTATCAGGTTTCGTGTTTATCCTAAATGGTGGAGCTGTTTGCTGGAAAAGTTCCAAGCAACATACAGTGACAGATTTGGTGTGCGAGGCAGAGTACATCGCTGCATCAGATGCTGCGAAAGAAGCTGTGTGGCTGCGAAAGTTCATCTCCGAGCTTGGAGTGATACCTTCCATAGATGAACCAGTCCTGTTATACAGTGACAGCACTGGTGCCATAGCTCAAGCAAAGGAACCACGAGCACATCAGCGCATCAAGCATATACTTCGCCGATTTCATCTTATTCGAGAGATAGTAGACCGAGGTGACATAAATCTTCAGAAGATTGATGGAAAGGAAAACCTCGGTGACCCATTTACTAAAGCACTCAGCATCAAGGAGTTTGACAACTATAAGTTGAAGATGGGTATTAGATACTGTAATGAGTGGCTTTAGGCTAAGTGGGAGTTTGTTGGGAATTGTATCCTAAAGCCAATCATTTGATGATTGTGCTGATGTAAATTGTATATAAATTGATATATTAATAAAAGTTATTTGGCAGTTTATTCATTACAAGAACATCTTCTTAATACTCCTAAAAGTAATGAAGCCCTTAGGATCTTCCTCACGATAAAGGAGGATTTATCTTAGAAGGTCCTTAAAAGAGTTCGCGACCAAATGATATACTATGACAGGGCCATAGTACTATCAATTATAGGATGTTGTATATCACATTTGTTGGTTATCCTCTTAACCAAGGAGTGTAGAGACACTGGTATGACATACAGGTGAAAGTGTAGGAGTACATTTCACCGAACGTGACTCATTTCTGGATACTCTGCTGTCAAGAGTTAATCCGAGAAGATATAGGTATAAGTATCCTTCATACCTGAAGATCACAACTAGTGGCTTACAAGCAACTCATTGTACTTAGGTGCCGGACCACCTGGATTTCTAATCCAGGTACGAAAGGTTACTGGGTGCAGTCAAGTACTTGTGGTAGTCAGTTGTGGATCAAGATGAAATTTGACCTATCCCATTAAAAGGAGAAATGCTTGTGTTTCAATTTAGCAAGACCTTGGCCAAGGCACTTCATGTGAAAGTCACATGATTACTAAAGTTGAAATCACTTTATGTATTTGCTATTTAGAGTTGACAGGCTCTTAAGCCATCCTTAGCATTTGTGGTCAAGAGGATGAATTATACGGTAACTGTTTCTTAGGGTTCTTGGAGTTTGCTCGGCAACACTTCGACCTATCCGGACGTCGGGTTTCATTGCTAGATGGCACATCGATTAGTATAGAAAGTTATTTCTATGCTACCGGCTTAGGTTCGAACCTAGAGAGTCACACGCATAGAAGTTTCCTAGGATGATCTATTTGCTGATCAACGATTGAGAATCGTATATGATTTAATTAATCAATTTGATTGATTGAATTATCTCAATTGGGTTAAGTACAATTGAATAAGATTCAATTTGGATTAAGTCTATTAGAAGGACAAGTCAATTTCAAATATTGATTTGAAATTAGACTTGATTTGAATTTAAATAGATTCAGGACTAGCCAAATTTGATTTGGGCTTGGACCATGATCTATGTGGGTTAAGTCAAATAAATTCAGATCAGAACCCAAACCTCTCGAATATGGATCTCATATGATGAGATGGCTAAAATCTCATCTCATGAGATAGAATTTAATGCATGACATTTATTTACCGAACATCGGATTTATCCCTTGTCTCTTTGGTTTTCTCCGAACGATGGAACTAAACCAAACGCCGTGGACTCCTTGGTTTTCTCCGAACATCGGAATTAAACCAAGCGCCGCGTCTCTTCACTTTTGCCAAACGATGGATTCTTAAATGTCAGAATTAAATGTCAAGGTTAAATCTAGACTATAAATAGAGGGCATTCCCTCACCAGAGAATACAGAACAAAATAGAACAATAATACACGATTTGTCGTGGATTGTAATTCTAAATTGTCGTGGATTGTAATTCTAAAATGTTAGAATAAAAAATCCTAGTGATTCTGGTGTTAGCGGAAGCCTGGTGGATCTTGGAGGAAGATTCAAGTTAGAGGATTCAAGATCAGCAAAGCTATTTTTCCATGAGCTAGCACTCCTGGAAATCTGATCATTCGGGGCTTCGCGTGGATGATACTAGAGGCCAGACGATTGAACGGCCGCAGAGCAATAAGGATTTACCTACTGTTCTTAAGGTAAGTGATTTGATCCTAGATCTTAAGGCAGGCTTCAAGATAATAGTGTGACTAGTCATCTTGAAGATCAAGATATGATCTTGATGTTTTTATATGCATATTTTAGATCAAATGATCCTGAATATATAGGCAAAGATATGATCTTGATGCATATTAGATAGATTAATATGTAATCTTTTAATTTCCGCAATGATAATAGTTATCAATTTTTAAAAAAATGCATGCCTCGGAGACTATTTCTCCCTACACAAACCCCTCTTCTCCGCCACCTTTCGGCCCTGTTGGGCCGAACAGAGCCCTTCTGTTCGGCCATGGGCTCTACTTGGCCTAATAGGGCCGAACACAAGGGTAAGGAGCTGGGCTCTAGCAGAGGGGATTTGGGGCAAGGGGGTTGGGGCCAAAGCGATGCACTCGATGAGGGAAGCTGAGGTCGGAGGGAGGGTCAAGAAGAGCAAAGGGCTAAGGGAGGGGAGTCGGTGCCGAGGGGCTGGAGTGGCCAAGGCCGGAGAGGGGAGTAAGTGCTGAAGGGGAGGGGACGGAGCGATCGGGGCCAAGGAGGAGAGCCAGAAGCCAAGGGGGTTCAGGGCGAGGTGCTCGATCGACAAGGGCCGCTGCATCCGATCGCTATCGCCGCTTGCTGTTGCCGGTCGAGAAAGGAGAAGGAAAAAGGAAAAGGAAAGAGGAGATGAGGGTGTCGGCGGGTGGAGCGAAGGAGAGGGGTGTGGAGAGAAAAAAATGGGTGAGGGGAGGGATTCAAGGGTAGTTTAGGAAATTAATTTTTTTAAAAAAATTTGTGGGTGTGGAGAGTAATTTTTACTATCTATTTAGAACTTAAAAGCTCCCGGTAGTCTAGAAACTCAATAGTGGTGGTTAAGCATGTGGTCATTAAGTCCGTAACGTGTTTCCATTGTAACCCTTGCACAAAAATTAGACCAAAAGTGATGTCCCCAAGTGAGCTGGTTAAATGGTACAGAAGAAATCAACTCCTCGTTATAATTCCTCATTTTGTGTCTACGAGACTACCACTCAAATCTCTAGCATGTTCATTTAGGTAGTGTTTGAAATAGAGAATAAGAGGGGATATCCTTGGATATCCCCTCTATTCCATATCCCCTCTTATTCCTAAAAGCCATAACTATAAGGGATAGCTAGGAATAAAGTTAACCAAAGGGATAACCCATGGTTAACCAAAGGGATAATCCATAGTTAACCATGATTAACCATGGGTTATCCCCTCAATTTATTCCCTAGAAAATACAGGAATAGCTGGTTATCCCTCCAAATAAGAGTAAAAAAAAAGTTATCCTATGGATTTACCTTTTTGCATTTGATATGATCAATGAGATAGCCAAGGGATATCCCTAGGGATAGCCAAGGGGTAAACTCTATCCCGTGCACTTATCCATGGATAATATTTTTTCTATCAAACACTAGTGTTTGAAATAGGGGATAAGAGGGGATATCTAGGGGATATCCCCTCTTATTCCCAAAAGCCATAACTATAAGGTAGTGTTTGATAGAAAAAATGTTATCCATGGATAAGTGTACGGGATAGAATTTATCCCCTGGCTATCCCTAGGGATATCCCTTGGCTATCCCATTGATCATATCAAATGCAAAAAGGTAAATCCATGGGATAACCTTTTTTTACTCTTATTTGAAGGGATAACCAGCTATTCCTGCATTCCCTAGGGAATAAATTGAGGGGATATCCCATGGTTAACCATGGTTAACCATGGATTATCTCTTTGGTTAACTTTATTCCCTGCTATCCCTTATAGTTATGGCTTTTGGGAATAAAAGGGGATATCCTCTGGATATCCCCTCTTATCCCCTATTTCAAACACTACCTAAGGGATAGCTAGGAATAAAGTTAACCAAAGGGATAATCCATGGTTAACCATGGGTTATCCCTCAATTTATTTCCTAAAAAATGCAGGAATAACTGATTATCCTTTTAAATAAGAATAAAAAATGTTATCCTATGGATTTACCTTTTTGCATTTGATATGATCAATGGGATATCCCTAGGGATAGCCAGGGGACAAAATCTATCCCATACATTTATCCATGAATAATATTTTTTCAATCAAACACTAATCCTTTGACGAATGTTTCTTTTGGGAGCCGTTACTAATCCTTTGACGAATGTAATGATGAAAGATGATAGCTAATCCAGATTATTAAAAGATAAAATTAATTTGAAAAAAATCTCCTTCACGGCTCTCGTGCACGACAAAACGTTCAGTTCACACGTGTCCCTATACATCGCGAGCTCCGTTTCGCTTCCATTAATCTCCCAGCATACCGACAGACGATAGGCAAACGTTGGCCGCGTGAGCCTTGTTTCCTTTGTTCTTCTACACTTTGCTCTTCTTTCTCGTAATGTGTATGTTAAACTTCTACATCCGAAGCAGAATAATTACCCTTTCACCCATAAATTTCATACGTTTTTTTTTTTTTTCCTTTGTTTTCTTTTTCCTACGTCACATCTTCTGTTCGACTAATAATCCTAAGCTGGCAACTGCATGCAGGCGTTTCTTTTCTTATCTTTGTCGGGACGTGGCAATGCGAACTAACAACAACTGTGGTGAAAAACCTCATCGACTAATTAACAGCACCAGCGAAACTGCCACCTTGAAACAATAGTTACCGTTCTCTCCGTTCGGTTAAGTTTTAGAATACTTGAAATAAGAAAATTCAGTATATCAATAAAAAGTTGAAATTTTTATCATATTATCTTGCAAAAGGAAAATATAGTTGTGGTCAAAAGTCTCATCAAGTCGAAAGGAAATAGAGTAATTAAACAGTTAGCTATGTCATTATTTTCGTTGTCAGTATACGCTTTGTTTGCTTGGTATTTTCCACTTATTTCAATTAGTGTGAACATGTACAGTTTAAACATCTCAGACTACTCTTCTAGAATAAGATATGATATATATGTACGTAGAGACTATGATTCAGAACTTAATTTTATATTTGTTTATATATATATATATATATATCGGCTATAATATGGTGAATTATACTAAACTTTTATAAAAAAAAAAGCTAGAATTTTGAAAATTTCTAATATTATTCCTCTTATAAAATAATTTCCTCCCTTCATGACCTATAATAGTTGGCGAATTAATTTAGTTTATTAGTTGGGATGTTATTTGCTAACGTATCAAGTCTACAAGACTGGCATCTTTTGAGAATTGCAAGTGAATTTAAAGAAGCGGATTATCCTAAAAAGAGAGTTTATTAAGATCAAAATCACATGATTTGGGTCTCCATTGATGGCAATAAGACGGATAACAAATATCCTATAAATATGATTGATGACGCTCGATCATCCCTCCTGGACGTCGGGAACGGAGGCTCTTCTTCTTCACCGGATCGCCTGCAAAGAAGTCCCAAGACCGGAGAGGGTTCTCCGGTGGGACCCTCCGACGTCCAAGTTAGTGACAGAGGTCACAGCAGAGAAGGAGCTCGAGAGAGCTCTTGAGGAGGGAGAGGTCTCAGAAGGATCAGGTAGTTCCTTTGAGAGTTAGGGCATCGAGTGTGTAAAATGTGCGTTATAATGCCTTACCCGATTCCCGACGTAGTTTACCCTTTTATAGGGGGTGACGCTGGCGCGATCACGTGGGTCCACGTCCCATCAGCCGGTGGAGCCGTTGGATTGTTGGATCTGGCGCTATCAGCGGCGCATGTTGGCGCTGCGGCGCGCATCGGCGCTGTCGGGTGGCGCGCGTCGGGCGCTGTCGGGTGGCGCGTGTCAGAGGAACGGATTTTTGAATTGCTGGGGCTGATCTGGCAGGAACCGGGGGTCCCGTCTTGTTGGGGCCGAACTGGGTCGACCTGAGATGGCTGGGGCCTATCTCGTCGGCAAGGCCGTGCCGGGGTGGGGTCGAATCGGCGGGCCTGGAGACGATGGGCCAAGCCGGGCCAGCCTGGGACGGCCTTGGCCGACTCGGCAGGACTGGAGACGCCGGGGCCGAGTCGGGCCGGCCTGGGATGGCCTTGGTCGGCTCGGCGGGACTAGAGACGCCGGGGCCGAGTCGGGCCAGCCTGGGATGGCCTTGGCCGATTCGGCGGGACTGGAAACGCCGGGGCCGAGTCGGGCCGGCCTGGGATGGCCTTGGCCGACTCGGCGGGACTGGAGACGCCGGGGCCGAGTCGGGCCGGCCTGGGATGGCCTTGGCCGACTCGGCGGGACTGGGGATGCCGGGGCCGAGTCGGGCCGGCCTGGGATGGCCTTGGCCGACTCGGCGGGACTGGAGACGCCGAGGCCGAGTCAGGCCGGCCTGGGATGGCCTTGGCCGACTCGGCGGGACTGGAGACGCCGGGGCCGAGTCGGCCTGGGATGGCCTTGGCCGACTCGGCGGGACTGGAGACGCCGGGGCCGAGTCGGCCGGCCTGGGATGGCCTTGGCCGACTCGGCGGGACTGGGGACGCCGGGGCCGAGTCGGGCCAGCCTGGGATGGCCTTGGCTGACTCGGCGGGACTGGAGACGTTGGGGCTGAGTTGCCTGGAGATGTAGGGGCCGCCTGGCGCAAAGACGCCGGGGCCGGCTAGCTTGGAGAGGCCATGGCCGGCTAGCAATGTGCCGGGGCCGGCTAGCTTGAAGACGCCGTGGCCGGCTAGCAATGTGCCGGGGCCGCCTTGCTTAGAGACACCGGGGCCGGCTAGCTATGTGCCGGGGCCGGCTAGCTTGGAGACGCCATGGCCGGCCAGCAATGTACCGGGGTCGGCCTGTTTGGAGAGGCCATGGCCGGCCAGCAATGTGCCGGGGCTGCCAGTTTGGAGAGGCCGTGGCCGGCTAGTAATGTGCCGGGGCCGGCTGGCTTGGAGACGTCGTGGCCGGCTAGCAATGTGTCGGGGCCGCCTTGCTTGGAGACACTGGGGCCGCTAGCTTGGAGACGCCGGCCTTGGCTGGTGTTGGCCTTTGGTGTGCCGGTCTTATGGGCCGGCACTGGGGCCTGTCGTCCTTTGGCCAGCGCTGGATGCTGGTGCTGAAGGCCGACGCTGGAGCTGGCGGAGTCCGTCGGCCTTTGGCTAGCGCCGGAGGCTGGCGCTGGATGACGACGCTGGAAGCCGACGCTGGAGCTAACGGAGTCCGTCGGCCTTTGGCCAGCGCTGGGGGCCGTCGCTGGCGTTAGAGTCTGGGCCTTTGGGGCCGTCCAAAAATTTCATTTTTCATGGGGTCAACTGACCCCATCAAATGCCCCCCACACTCCTTGAGCTTGCGTGCCCCGCACCAGCCAAGCGAAAGGAGTGTAGCACTTTTACCTTGGCTGCCTTGGATGGACGTCTTGGATGGACGTCTGCGCGCCTTCTTTGGCTAGTTGAGGGCGGCCAGTGATTCTCTCCCAAAGCGGAGTCTGGGAGTCTTTTGAACCCTAGAGGGTGACCTGAGAGCTGAGTCGTCAGGTTCCTTTTGAACCGCCTTGGGGTGTGGAACCTCTGCGAGGGGCGACTCAGCCGGGTATGGAGCCTTTAGGGTCTTAACCAACTCGGGGGCACCGCCGTGCCGGAGCCGAGTGGTGTCCCGTGGGCCGCGATGCCAGTGAGCTCCTTTTGAACCAGCCTGGGGGTTTGTGTTCCGCCCAAGTGGTGACTCAGCCGGGTACAGAGCCTTTAGGGTCTTAACCACTCGGGGGCACGCCGTGCCGGGGCCGAGTGGTGTCCCGTGGGCCGCGATGCCAGTGAGCTCCTTTTGAACCAGCCTGGGGGTTTGTGTTCCGCCCAAGTGGCGACTCAGCCGGGTACGGAGCCTTTAGGGTCTTAACCACTCGGGGGCACCGCCGTGCCGGGGCCGAGTGGTGTCCCGTGGGCCGCGATGCCAGTGAGCTCCTTTTGAACCAGCCTGGGGGTTTGTGTTCCGCCCAAGTGGCGACTCAGCCGGGTACGGAGCCTTTAGGGTCTTAACCACTCGGGGGCACCGCCGTGCCGGGGCCGAGTGGTGTCCCGTGGGCCGCGATGCCAGTGAGCTCCTTTTGAACCAGCCTGGGGGTTTGTGTTCCGCCCAAGTGGCGACTCAGCCGGGTACGGAGCCTTTAGGGTCTTAACCACTCGGGGGCACCGCCGTGCCGGGGCCGAGTGGTGTCCCATGGGCCGCGATGCCAGTGAGCTCCTTTTGAACCAGCCTGGGGGTTTGTGTTCCGCCCAAGTGGCGACTCAGCCGGGTACGGAGCCTTTAGGGTCTTAACCAACTCGGGGGCACCGCCGTGCCGGAGCCGAGTGGTGTCCCATGGGCCGCGATGCCAGTGAGCTCCTTTTGAACCAGCCTGGGGGTTTGTGTTCCGCCCAAGTGGCGACTCAGCCGGGTACGGAGCCTTTAGGGTCTTAACCACTCGGGGGCACCGCCGTGCCGGGCCGAGTGGTGTCCCATGGGGCGCGATGCCAGTGAGCTCCTTTTGAACCAGCCTGGGGGTTTGTGTTCCACCCAAGTGGCGACTCAGCCGGGTACGGAGCCTTTAGGGTCTTAACCAACTCGGGGGCACCGCCGTGCCGGAGCCGAGTGGTGTCCCGTGGGCCGCGATGCCAGTGAGCTCCTTTTGAGAGACTTGCGCAAGGGAAGACAAACTGTGTCGCCAGAAAGGACCTTTTTCTTTATTGCTTATGCCCCTGGGGTACATCATTGATAATATCGGCGGAGGTTGTCCGCATTCCAGGTACGTGGAATGGGCTTCCCGTCAAGCTCTTCCAGTTTGTATGCCCCCCGATGGAGCGCCTCGGCGACACGGTAGGGGCCTTCCCAGTTGGGGGATAGCTTGCCCCCCTCGGTAGGCTTTGATACCTCGGCCTTTCGAAGCACCAAGTCTCCACGGAAAAAACCTTGGGACGAACTCGGGCGTTATAGTACTTAGCCGCTCGCTGGCGAAAGGTCGCCATGCGCAGTCTCGCCCTGTCATGCGCCTCGTCGATGAAGTCTAGGTTGGTCCGAATCAGCGCGGGGTTGTCTTCCTCACTGAAGGACTCCACCCGTGGACTGGGCAATCCGATCTCGACGGGGATGACGGCCTCGGATCCGAAGGAGAGGCTGAAAGGAGTTTCGCCCGTCGGGGTTCTGGGCGTTGTGTGGTAGGCCCATATCACACTGGGGAGCTCTTCTACCCAACGCCCTTTGGAGCCGTCTAGGCGAGTCCTGAGCCCTCTGAGGATGGTGCGGTTCATGACCTCAGCCTCCCCGTTGGTCTGGGGGTGGCCGACGGAGGTGAATCGGTGACGAATGCCCAGCTCCTCGCAGAAGGTCTTGAACGCCTCGTTGTTGAACTGGCGACCGTTGTCCGTGACGAGGGTGTGAGGCAAGCCAAAGCGGCATATGATCGACTTCCAGAAGAAAGTCTTAACTTTGCTCTCCGTGATTTTGGCCAACGCCTCGACCTCGACCCACTTGGTGAAATAGTCGATGGCGACAAGCAAGAATCTCCGCTGTCCTGAAGCTGGGGGGAACGGTCCAAGGATGTCCATCCCCCACTGGGCGAAGGGCCACGGAGCCGAGAGTGGGCTCAGCGGGGCAGGTGGCTGACGCTGGATGTGCGCGTGGCGCTGGCAGCCGTCGCACCTTTGAACTAGCTTGGCCGCGTCCTCCTTCATAGTGAGCCAGAAGTACCCCTGGCGGAGAGCCTTCTGGGCCAAGGATCTGCCCCCCAGATGATTTCCGCAAATGCCCTCGTGGATTTCTCTGAGGATGTAGTCGGCATCGGCGGGGCCTACGCACTTAAGCAACGGGTAGGAAAATGACCTTCTGTATAGGCGCCCGTCGAGAGGATGAACTTGGAGGCCCTCCACTTGAGCAATCTGGCTTCGTTGCGGTCGTCAGGGAGGGTGCCGTCGGTGAGGTAGCGGACATAGGCATCCATCCATGTAGGTTCCGGGGTGAGCGGGAGGACCTCCTCCCCGCCCTCTACACTGGGCCTTTCTAGATATTCGATGTAGGCATCCCTTGTTAGGCCGTCGGCGGAGGTAGCCAGTCGAGAGAGGATGTCCCTTTGCGTTTTCGCTCCGGGGGATGTAGCTGATGCTGAAGTAAGGCAGCGAGGAGGTCAAGAGTTGAACCTTTTTCAGATATTGCGCCATAACGGGGTCGCGCGCCTCATACTCTCCGTTGATTTGCCCGGAGACGAGTTGCGAGTCCGTGTAGGCTCTGAGGTGCTTTGCTCCAACCTCCTGGGCTAGTCTTAACCCGGCCAGGAGGGCTTCGTACTCCGCCTGGTTGTTGGTGGCTTCAAAAAGAAATCTCAGGGCGCATTCGGCTCTTTCTCCTTCCGGCCCGGCAAGAATGAGGCCGGCTCCACTTCCTTGAGAATTCGATGCGCCGTCCACGTGGAGGATCCAGGTCTTTCCATCGTCCCTCGGCCCGGGCTTGGGCTGCTCCCGGGGACCTCCTTGGGATCCTCTTCCGCCCAAGTGCACTCGACCAGGAAGTCGGCCAGGACCTGGACTTCAAGGCCGGTCGTGCTTGGAAAGAGATGTCGAACTCCCCCAGTTTGATGGCCCATTTGGCGAGTCGACCCGAAGTATCCGGACGGGCCAGGATGGCTCGGAGAGGTTGGTCCGTGAGCACCACGATGGGATGGGCTTGGAAATACGGGCGAAGACGCCGGGCGGAAACTATCAAGGCGAAGATGACTTTCTCTGTTTTGGAATACCTGACCTCGGCGTCATGCAGGACCTTGCTCACGTAGTAGACTGGCCTCTGGGTTCCGTCGGCGTCCAGCACCAGGACTGAGCTGACGGCTTCCGAGGAGGCGGCTAGGTAAAGGAAGAGACTCTCCCCGTCTCCCGGCTTGGAGAGGAGCGGTGGGGAGGACAGGAACGCCTTTAAGCCGTCGAAAGCTTCCTGGCAGTCGTCCGTCCATGTGAAACCGTTCACCTTCCGCAGGGCTTGAAGAAAGGCAAGCACCTCTCTGCCGATCTAGAGAGGAAACGACTCAGCGCGCTACCCTTCCAGTTAGCCGTTGAACTTCCTTCTTGTTGGATGGCGGCCTCATGTCAAGAATGGCGCTGATCTTCTCTGGGTTCGCCTCGATTCCGTGCTGGGTCACCATAAAGCCCAGAAATTTACCTGCCGTGACCCCAAAAGCGCACTTCTTAGGGTTCAGCTTGACTTGGAAGCGACGGAGGTTATTAAAAGTTTCTTCCAGGTCAGAGATGTGGTCGGCGGCACGGGTGCTCTTCGTCAGCATATCGTCCACATAGACTTCCATGTTCCGGCCGAGCTGGTCATGGAACACCTTGTTCATCAGCCGCTGATAGGTTGCTCCCGCATTCTTGAGGCCGAAAGGCATCACCTTGTAACAGTAAATGCCTTTCTCTGTCACGAAGGAGGTGTGCTCCTCGTTGCTGGGGTCCATCCTTATCTGGTTGTATCCGGAGAAGGCGTCCATGAAGCTGAGAAGCTCGTGACCAGAGGTGGAATCGACCAGCTGGTCAATTCTTGGCAAGGGGAAGCTGTCCTTTGGGCACGCCTTGTTGAGGTCAGTGAAATCTATGCATATCCTTCAGCTCCCGTTTGCCTTGCGCACCATGACTACGTTGGCCAGCCAGCTTGGGTAATGCGCCTCCCGGATGTGGCCGGTGCTGATCAACTTGTGGACTTCTTCATCAATCGATCTTTGTCGGTCGGGGGCAAAGCTCCTCTTCTTTTGACGGATTGGACGGTGGTGCGGGTCGATGTTAAGTTTGTGGGTGATGACTTCCGGAGAAATGCCGGGCATGTCGGACGCTGACCAGGCAAATACGTCCGAGTTAGCCGCAGGAAAGCTAAGAGGTGCTCCCGGTCCTCCAAGGGAAGGAGTCCGCCCACACGGACGGTCCTTGCTGGGTCATCGTTGAGAGGGAAAGTCAGGAGGTGCTCGGCGGGCTCCCCTCCTTTGGCGGAATCTCTAGGGTCAGACACCTCCAGGGCCGGGTCGGCCTCCAGAGGGCTCGACGCCGCATGGTAGCAAGGTAAGACCGGGCTTATCTCCCCACGCATTTCTCCAACTCCCTCGCTGGTGGGGAACTGCACCAATAGACGTCGGGTGGAGATAACCGCATCCAAAAGATTCAGGCCGGGACGCCCAAGAATGGCGTTGTATGCCAAAGGGACCCTCACAACCAGAATTTCATGATCACGGTGCTTTGGCATGGTGGGGTTCCGGCCGTCACGGGCAAGGATATTTCGCCCTCGACCCTCACAGAATCTCTAGTGAACCCAACTAGCGGGGTCGCCACGGGCTGAAGGGAGTCAACAGATAAACCCATTCGAACAAAGGTGTCGTAAGTAAGGATGTCAGCTGAGCTGCCACTATCAACTAAAATCCTTTTTACAGGGTGCTTGGCGATCGTCATAGCGACGACTACGCCTTCGTTGTTTACATTTTCCATTACAGCAGTCCCCCCTGGGCATTACATTATTTGGAGCATCCTCCCCCCTCGGCCGCTTGGACGCAAAGGCTGAACCCCAGGACACCATCCCGACAGTCGCTCCGTGGGAGTGTTGTCGACGGCAGCTTGAGCTGGTGGAGGCCCCATGATGGCCGGCAGCGGCTGTGGCGTCTTCTGGACGTACTTACCGAGGTAGCCCCGCTGGATGAGCTCCTCGATAGCCCGTTTCAAACTGTAGCAGCTGTCGGTGTCGTGGCCGTAGTCCTGGTGGAATCGACAGTAGCGGCTTCTGTCGCGGGATACACCTTTCTTCATGGGGGGAGGACGTTGAAGGTAGGGCTCGCCCTCGATCTCCATCAGGATGTGGGATCGAGGGGCAAGGAGAGGGGTGAGCTTACCCTCGTCGGGGACAGGGCTTCGGCGTCGGTTGTCGGACCGGCAAGGGGGGTCGGATCGGTGATGGCGAGGAGGTCCGCTCGGCTCAGGGCGAGTGGATTTGTGGCTGGAGCCCTTCGAAGACTCCCGGCGGGTGAGGTCGGCTTCATCTGCCCGGATGTACTTCTGGGCCCGGAGGAGGAGGTCGGAGTAGGAGCTCGGGGGCTTCTTGTCCAGGGAGAAGGTGAAGCGGGACGGAAGAAGTCCCCGCTTCAGCGCCAGGGTGGCCACCGCATCATTGAGATGGTAGACCTCGAGAGCGGCGGTTTTGAATCGGGACACAAAGTCCCGCAGGGACTCTCCTTCCTTCTGGCAGACAGAGAAGAGGCTGTCTGCCACCCTTGGGATCCGGCGGTAGGCGTCAAAGTGGGCCAGGAATGCCCTCTCCAGCTCCCGAAAGGAGTCTATGCTGTGGGGGGACAGGCGTGAATGCCACGCACGGGCGGCCTTCCGCAGGGTTGCAGGAAGGCCTTGCAGAGAAGGGCATCTGAGATGCCCTGGACTTGCATCATGGCCTTGTAGCTCTCGAGGTGGTCGAGGGGGTCGGTTGTACCATCGTACGGGTCCACCTGGGGGAAGCGGAACCTGGAGGGAACCGGTTCTTTCAGGATGTGGCAGGTGTAAGGAGGACGAGTGTCAAACTCTTCCTCCGGCTGGTGGTTTATCTTCCTGGCGAGCTCGTCGAGAGCCGGTTGTACTCCTTCAGGCGTTCCTCCGCCTGGCGGTTGATCGTCGGAGCCCTCCGGGATGGCTCGGAGGAAGAAGAAGAAGAGGAAGCAGAAGATGGAGACGGGAGTCGGGACTTCCGCCTGGGTTCCCCGTGATGATGGGGCTTGGGAGGAAGCTCGCTGGGGCCGTGGACGGGGGACTGTGGCCGCTTGGGAGGCTCGCGGCGAGGCTTCCTGGGGAAGCTCGATGTCGGCCGGTCCCTCGCCGGGGGAGCCTCCCCTCACCGACATCTGGCTGGCGGGGGGAGCAGTCTGGTGCTGGGTGGCCATGGACTGCTGCTGCTGGAGTCCGTGGACCATGGCAGTGAGGTTCTGAACTTGCTGGGAGAGGGTTGCCAACTGCTCCGCCGTCTGGACAGTGGCATCCGGCGGCGGACTGGCAATAGGAAGGCTGGCAACAGGGGGATTGGCCTCCTGCTGTCCAGCTAGTGGGATGAGCCCAGCCGGACAGCTGACAGAGGCATCCCGAGCTCGCGTCACCACCATGGCTTCTGGGAGAAAAGAGGGGATGACGGATGTAGCTTCGGGAGATCGTTCGCTACTTTTTCTTAGCGCCCCCCTACCTGGGGCGCCAATCTGATGACGCTCGATCACCCCTCCTGGACGTCGGGAACGGAGGCTCTTCTTCTTCACCGGATCGCCTGCAAAGAAGTTCAAGACCAGAGAGGGTTCTCCGGTGGGACCCTCCGACGCCCAAGTTAGTGACAGAGGTCACAGCAGAGAAGGAGCTCGAGAGAGCTCTTGAGGAGGGAGAGGTCTCAGAAGGATCAGGTAGTTCCTTTGAGAGTTAGGGCATCGAGTGTGTAAAATGTGCGTTATAATGCCTTATCCGATTCCCGACGTAGTTTACCCTTTTATAGGGGGTGGCGCTGGCGCGATCACATGGGTCCGTGTCCCATCAGCCGGCGGAGCCGTTGGATTGTCGGATCTGGCGCTATCAGCGGTGCATGTTGGCGCTGCAGCGCGCATTGGCGCTGTCGGGTGGCGCGCGTCGGGCGCTGTCGGGCGGTGCGTGTCAGAGGAACGGATTTTTGAATTGCTGGGGCTGATCTGGCGGGAACCGAGGGTCCCGTCTTGTTGGGGCCAAACTGGGTCGACCTGAGATGGCTGGGGCCTATCTCGTCGGCAAGGCCATGCCGGGGTGGGATCGAATCGGCGGGCCTGGAGACGATGGGCCGAGCCGGGCCGGCCTGGGACGGCCTTGGCCGACTCGGTGGGACTGGAAACGCCGGGGCCGAGTCGGACCGGCCTGGGATGGCCTTGGCCGACTCGGCGGGACTGGAGACGCCGGGGCCGAGTCGGGCCGGCCTGGGATGGCCTTGGCCGACTCGGCAGGACTGGAGACGCCGGGGCCGAGTCGGGCCGGCCTGGGATGGCCTTGGCCGACTCGGCGGGACTGGGAACGCCAGGGCCGAGTCGGGCCGGCCTGGGACGGCCTTGGCCGACTCGGCGGGACTGGAGACGCCGGGGCCGAGTTGCCTGGAGAAGTAGGGGCCGCCTGGCGCGAAGACGCCGGGGCCGGCTAGCTTGGAGAGGCCATGGCCGGCTAGCAATGTGCCGGGGCCGGCTAGCTTGAAGACGCCGTGACCGGCTAGCAATGTGCCGGGGCCGCCGTGCTTGGAGACACCGGGGCCGGCTAGCTTGGAGACGCTATGGCCGGCCAGCAATGTGTCGGGGCCGGCCTGTTTGGAGAGGCCATGGTCGGCCAGTAATGTACCGGGACCGGCCAGTTTGGAGAGGCCATGGCCGGCTAGCAATGTGCCGGGGTCGGCTAGCTTGGAGACGCCGTGACCGGCTAGCAATGTGCCGGGGCCGCCTTGCTTGGAGACACTGGGGCCGGCTAGCTTGGAGATGCCGGCCTTGGCTGGTGTTGGCCTTTGGTGTGCCGGTCTTATGGGCCGGCGCTGGGGCCTATCGTCCTTTGGCTAGCGCTGGATGCTGGCGCTGAAGGCCGACGCTAGAGCTGGCGGAGTTCGTCGGTCTTTGGCTAGCGCCGGAGGCTGGTGCTGGAAGCCGATGCTGGATGACGACGCTGAAAGCTGACGCTGGAGCTGACAGAGTCCGTCGGCCTTTGGCCAGCGCTGGGGGCCGTCGCTGGAGGCCGTCGCTGGAGGCCATCGCTGGCGTTAGAGTCTGGGCCTTTGGGCCGTCCAAAAATTTTATTTTTTATGGGGTCAACTGACCCCATCAATGATCTTTTATTTTGTTGGTGTGAGATGGAAACATATATCAACGTTCATATCATGAAGAGGAAAAACAAAAGCTCCTTAGTTGTCCAAAAAATGGTTTAAAAACTTTAGAAAAGAAAATAATTCATAATCTTATAATTATTTAGCTTAAAAAGATCAAGTTCTCTACGGTCTTAAACTTCTCCTGGCGGCGTTTTCTTACTTTCCTTCTTGTTTGTTCTTCTTTTCTTAAGATATGTCTGACAATTTAAGTACTGCAACCAGGTCTGCTGTGATAATGGACGACATATATTGTCTCTTCGCTGGATCTCTGAACAACCTTGGTGAGCTCCGTCGACACTATGGCCTTTGTCGGAACACAACCGAAGCTATGCTGGTCATTGAAGCATACAAAGTCTTACAAGACCGAGCACCTTACCCTCCTGATCAAGTCATCAAGGACTTTGATGGAAAGTTTATGTTTGTGCTGTTTGATTCCAAGAAGGGCACAATCTTTGCAGCAAGAGTAAGTTTCTAATTTCATGGTAGCACTTTCTGATTGCATTTGCCATAGCTATTGAGAAAGTGATGAAAGGAAATAGTGATTTATATGTATAATATCTTTAAGAATAAATTAGAAACATCTGAATTCATGAAATGAAAAAAAAAATTGTCATAACTTAGCATATAATACATTATAATCCCTGGAAAGTAAACTAGGATAAAATATAGGATGATTAGGTAAGGTTCGTTTATTTCATGGCTCAACAAGCGATGCAAGAAAAATTATTAAAACGTGGCTTATACCATATAAATTGAAGTTTTTTACCAAGGATATATATATATATATAGAGAGAGAGAGAGAGAGAGAGAGAGAGAGAGAGAGAGAGGATCCAGTTCACATGGTTTCGTTTCTTAACTCATACTTTTTTGTTCGACTTTTTTCTACCAAATATATGTTAATATTCTTTCAAAACTACTGAAGATTTTCTAGTTTCATATGTTTTCCCCTAACTCTATGCCCAGGATCAGTTGCCTAACGTTTCTCCAAACTTTAGTACCAAATGTTGTAACACTTTTATGATGCTTTGCCAAACATATATACTCTTTTCCACATGCTTAGGACCGTGATAGCGACTTGAACTTTGCATGGGGTAAGGCATTGAATGGATCACTTGCATTCTCAGATGACTACCAAATTATACTGGAAATTTGTGGGAGGTCAAGCACTTTTTTCCTGCAGGTAAATCCCTTGATTCAAGCAGATTAATATTGGATTAGATACAAATCTCTTTTCTGTATTCATAAATATTATGATATTACATAGTTTCTACAACAAACCATTGCAACTTAAGATGTCATGAATATATATAATTTTTTCGTCATGTCTGATATATCATTTATATACATATTGTTATGATAATCGTATTCTTTTAATATAATGATGATCTTTTTTTTTTTGGACAAGAGAATATGAAAAAATTGATATTCTTTTATCCCCAAAAAATGATCATCATAATTCTATTAAGATGAAATTACATGATCATGTAAAATATTTTCTTTCAGCACCTTTTTCTTCACTTGGTATGCATATCATATAGCAATCATTTCCATACTTATTCAAGAATTTTGTAACAAACTCCAGAAAAGAAAATTAGTTTTTTAAAACGTTATAAGGTTTTGTTTATTTGCTACTGTTCATCATTTAACTGACATCCTTGCTAGCCGTGACCAACTGGAAGTTCTCATCACGACTTTATATCGGAATTTATGCAGGGTGCTTCTATATGAATACTACTGGATTGGTTAGCTTTGATCATCCAATGCATAAGATGAAGGCGATTAAGTGCGCGGTGGAGGATGTTTGTGCACCTAGTATTGCCTTCGTGGTGGATCATCTAGATCGGCGACCTGCAGCCATTCCTCGTGTTGGGAGTGAATCTAACTGGAGAAACGTATGCAATCCCAAAGAAGATGACAATGAGGCGACACTCAGGTTTGGACGGGGTTGAATGAGATGGAGAGTCTGGAGTTGGAAGAGAATGACGCACTCTTGTGTGCCAGTGAAAATAATAAATTAAGTGAGAGATGATAATAAAGCAGACAGCTTTATTTCATGCATCATGGTTATTTTCATGGTGATACAAAAGTAAACTTTACCATGAGTGGAATGTTTTTAATCTGTGGGAATACAAAAGTAAACTGCAGACAATTTTTTAAATATTTTTATATTAATTATTTTTTAATCCACATCGAACTTCTCCCCATGAGAAAAGATTGCCAACCGGCAATAAACCTGCTAATGAGCCCAGTCGACCCATGACTCAACCTGGTCCCAACTTAATTAGACCCGATCTTATTCGTATTTAGAGACCCATCGGTTGGATTAAGTTCAAAAATTAGACCTAATATAAATTTTAGAATCAAATTCAACAATTAAAACCGATTTAAATTTTAGGTTGGATCATAATTTATTTATTTTTCAATTTAACCCATGACTTGACCTGTATATCATCCATATCTAATTTGAGTCAACAGAAAATGGACTCAATTCAATCTGAACCTGATTCAACCCGACTCATAAACTTCAGTTATACAAATCTTATACTCCTATACTCTAATTATCTTTATCAATTCATTAAATAAACTTCATTTAAACTAATTTATCTTTTCATCTTATTCACTAGATCTCCACTAATTTATTTTTACTTAATTATATTTAAATATTCATATTTCATCATTTATTTTGATGGATAAATATTTTAAAAATTATAATTTATAAACTTAAGGACAATCATTTACTTGGATAGAATTAAAATTTTTTAAATAAAATTTTAAGTTTAACCCAGCTCATTTTAAACTAATTTAAATTTTTACTGAATTTATATTTGATTATCAATTACTAAATTTTAGCTCTAAAATAATAGTTAGATGCTTGACTCCAATGAAAACACAATTTGATCCAATCCATCTTGAACTAAAATATTTCGGATTTAACTCGAGTCATCCTTAACGCCAAATGGAGCCAAATGACTCATTGGGTCCAATATTCTTTCATGGAACCAACCCAATCAAATAACAAATAAGTTTGGTCGAGGTCTAAAATTATGATCCAAATACGAAACCAAGTTAAACTGAGACCAAACATGACCCAATCCGACATGATTTGTTTGCAACCTTAACTAGTTGGCCATTAATTACCTCTTATACCTCTAAATTCTTTGCTTTGCTTTTTCTGCCTCCTTGATCCTTTTCCTCCTTTTGTAATATTTCCTTTTTCTACGTCCTTTCTCCTAATATACCATGCCTTGTATGCCTCCAATATCTATATTAGAGAAGTTTATAGTAATATATAATTGACATATAAGTATATGTGAATAATTCTTGTGAGGGATGAAAGCAGCAAATGCACATTAATGTTTAAAGCACTAAAGAAATTGATGATAGCATGATAGAGGTAGTATAAGTGGTGATGCTTTCTTATACATGGAAACTGATATTTTTATTACATAATACTATAATAAGACTATTGTAGTTTTAAAAGCCATTGCAAACAATCATTAAGATTACATATTGTCAATCTTTAATTAGTTTTGGCTTGAGAATTTTTTCATCGACCTAGGTTATCAAGAGTATGACTCCCTTAAATTGGAAGCCCAAATGAGTGATTTCAAGTATAGGCAGATTTCTCAAAGAGTCTGCACCTTTGAGGGCAAGAAACTCTTCCACCAGCCTCTAGAATAATTGAGGTTCACACCCATAACTACTATTGTGCTAGTCTAAGAACATGAATTGAGCACAAAGTGATCCAATATTACTGCAATAATTTAAAAATTATGCATGTCTTTGTTCTCAATAGAAGCAAACATAAATAAATCATTTGATTTTCAGCAGCCAAAGAGCACAAGATCCATATAACAATGAACAAGTTCAGCGAATGTTTAATGGGTATCCAATGCTGACCTCAATTTGCAGGATGAATAGAAGGTATTAAGCAGTGAATTAAGCAGAAACCATCATAGAAAGCAGTCTCAAGAGAGAAAAGCACTCCTCTCTAACTTTGTATTGTTTAGGATCCTGTCAGTTCACCTGATGACAACTAGATGTCAGTGACATGATCATCTAAATGGGCAAAAGGATACTATTGACCACAATGTAACAACATGATAAGAAGATAAATGCCTTCTTGCCTTAATGGTTAATTCAATGATTATCATCCTACCATATAGGATAATCAGATGTTATCTTTACCATCTAACTAACAAGGCATTAAGACAATCTTTTAGATCGTACAAAAGAACCAAAAAAGTCATTAAAGGTGATCAGTGCTCAACACTTGCCACAAGGGAGTGCCACAAAAATGATAGAGAGAACCAAAAGAGGTCTTTCCCTTGAATCTTAAATCTTTTTTTTTTTTTTTGGGGGGGGGGGGGGGGGGGGGGTCAAAACAACCTTGAATCAAATGGTAGCCTTGTTCATAAGTGGCAATATTTTGTTTTTATTCTTTCCTGGCATTTTAGCCATCAGTTCAGCGCAGAAACTTCGGTTTGCACAAATCAGCCAAGAGAAGCCAACAGAGCAGCAAGGGAACTTGCTTTGCTTGCGTTGAATTCCATACTACAAAGAAAAGAAGAGGAAAAAGGAAAAGAAAAAGCAAAAGTCACACCAAGAAATGTAAGTCTATAGTTCCAAAAGCATCCAGAGACCCTATATTTTCATAACCATAAGCATCCAAGAAATCAAGCGTAGAACAATCAGGTCCTTCACAGTTCAGCAGAAAAACATAAATGAAAAATAACAGAACAGAATGGTTTTCCTTGTTCATAGCCTCACATATTGATAAAGAAGTAGATCAGCATGCCAGTAGTCTGACAGAGCATGGAGCTTTTAACTGAACCACTATGATCTGGTCATCAAACTTTCCTTGACCTCTACCCAGCATTGCTGATGAAGATGAAAGCCATTGTATTAGAGTGATGCCATGGCTTCCTTTTCTTCCCTAAAACTAACTATATATATATATATATATAAAAACATAAAAAGCTAGGTGGTAGAAAGTTATACAGATGAAATCAAACTTCAAAACCAGAAGCTTACCTTTAGCGACAGAATTTTAGGCATCTCATCTGCTTTTGTAGCTGGTCAATATATCATTAAAAACGGAGTCTTGTTCCACATAGTGGTTTTCCTTATTCATAGCCTCACATATTGATAAAGAAGCCAATCAGCATGCCAGTAGGGTGACAGAGCATGGAGCGTTTAACTGAACCGCTGTGATCTGGTCATCAAACTTTCCTTGGCCTCTACCCAGCATTGCTGATGAAGATGAAAGCCATTGTACTAGAGTGATGCCATGGCTTCCTTTTCTTCCCAAAAACTAACTAACTAACTAACTAACTAACTATATATATATATATATATATATTATAAAAACATATAAAAAACCAGGTGGTAGAAAGTTATACAGATGAAATCAAACTTCAAAATCAGAAGCTTACCTTTTGTAACAGAAATTTAGGCACCTCATCATGCTTTTGTAGCTAGCCAATATATCATGAAAAGTGGAGCCTTGTTCCACATTTTATACTGAACTAGATTGTTTTTCTTTTCTTTTCTTTTCTTTTCTTTTTTTCTGATGTTCAACTCTGGTAGGCAGTTAACATAGATCCTGCATTACTGGATCCTCGCTAGTTAAGCATCCACTGGTATCATGTTTGTAAGAGACTGGCTGCTTCCATTGCTGCCAGAAACAGAGCCAGTACATCCATTTCTTTATTCTGTAACTAGCCAGTACAACATTTCTTAAAACAACCTAAATTTTAAATATATTTACAATAATTCCAATGCGAGTTAGGCATGTAGTAAATATCCATGATGATTTGGTTCAAGTGCCCAAAGAACTCAAAGATGCATACCAAGTCATGGCTTTCTTGTAATCATCACATACTTGGAGGGTTTCTAAGTATATCTGCTCTAAAATTGCATGCTCGGCTATTGAGATCATATTTCCAGTGACCATTCCATAGAACAAAACAGGAACAAAAAACATTGCTTATCATACAAGTAGAGATACATTTCTATGTTACAACCAAGAGTCTTAGAGCAAATACTTTACCTAACAATATTTTTTTTTAAAAAAAATGGAATAGCTTCCATACAGCTTTGGAGTTGGTGAAGAAGGGGATATTATGAGTGGATTTTTTATCTACCTGTTCCATTGGGCATCCAAGTAAGATGCAGATTTGCAGAAAATATCAATGGAATCTACAAAACCTATAGCCAGATCTTTCTTCCTTTTCCTCTTGGTGAGGAATTTGAAGCGTTAGTACCAGTAATACCTGTTCAAGAAAAGCCTTCTCTAGAAATCAAGAAAACTTAATATGAGTGCCAAAATGTAATGATGTAGAGTAGCATTGCAATGACAAGATATTCTAGGCATCAATGAAAACTATGAATGAGCAAGAATGCAATGTATTGATTGATGAATGTTATTAAGACTAAGTATAAAAAGTAAATAGTGAAAAAGAAAATAGCTTTAAATCTTGATAAAGATACAAGAAACTAAGCTGGGGTCAAAAGAAATCTAATTATAGAACTGCAAGCTCAAACTGATTGAGAGCAACTAAGCTCTCCTATCTGACAGTCTGACTCCACCAGTAAATAAAGCCAATCTGACCAATATTCTCCAGTCCTGGTCTAGGCCTTCTTCATATGTAAACTTGTCTACGTCCCAAATGACAGTGTACTATTGGATTTGTGAAATGAAGTTACTAACATCCTGCCTCATGCTAACAGCATACTTAGGATTAATGTTAACTTATTCCCATAAAAGAAAGAAAAGATTTACACTTTCAGATATTCATGTTAGGCAAAACGACTTTTAAGTATATCAGACATATAAAGTATATCAGCATTTCTATTGTAATCTGTAGTTGCAAATAAACACATGCACACACAGAAATGTTCCTCACATCATATCCACAAAGTGCCTGATAGGCTCATAACGCTAAAGTCATGTAGCAAATCAGTGCATGATTGATGTGTTTCTAGGCTTCAATGCAACAAAAACTCATTGAATCAGCAGGATTGGAGTAAATTCTCTTCCTTGCTCTCATTCTCACACTCACAATGAAGAGAAATCGAGTCAAATGAAATCGAAAAAAAAAGAGATGGAACTAAGGTTCGCCCTCTTGGCACTAACTCCTCTACTGTACTACACTAGTATAGTGCTGGTATGCCCGGTATGCGAGTTAGTTCAGCTTATCGAGACTCAAATACGTACTAATATTGAGTCTATTCAGTATTGGTGTAGTGTAGTATGTCCGGTATGGGCTGATATGCACAAATATGGCATACAATGGGTGGAACCACTTTTTCTTAACTCGATACTAACTAGCAAAAAGTGATTCTAGCAGCTCCTGATGAGTATTGCTCAATATAGAGCAGTAACCCTTAGCTCAAACTATTTTACCAAGAAGAAGTACCAGATTGGTACAGTTCAAAATGGGGTATACCATATCGAACAGCGATGCACCAATCAAATGGACCAGATGGTTCCAACCCATTAACTGCCCCATATCAAATGGGGCATACCGTACCGAATGGCGATGTACCGATCAGGCAGTGTGGAGCATACCGATGCATACCACATTGTATCGATGCCGAACCGAGACTTAGTATGAGAGGCATACTAAATCTTGGTAATACTAAATCGATCCGCATGGCTACCAACACTTTACCAGTTTGGTAGCAATACGGGATTTGATACTAAGATTGCAAACCATTCATAGGGTACTAGTATTGGACAAACCCCATTCTATCGTATGTTACTATTTGTTGTGTCGAGTTCAACTGTCTAACAAGCATTGACACATGAATGTAGCTCATTATATTGGTACATAATAAGACTAAAAATATTGATCGCAATTCTTTTCATTCCATCATAATCACATTTCCATTTCTAAGAAAATTTTATCCAAAAAATATTATATATCAAATATGGATATAATTAGTTTCCATAAATTTTTTAATCTTTTTCATCTAACTCTTGTGAGCATCAATGTTTAATATCCTTCTCATCATCATTCTCGCTATCTTGTTGTCCTTTTAGGCCTAACGAGATAAATTTTGAATTGTTATTTCTAACACTGATTAATATATGATGAGTCATGCAAAGATTAGGATACTAATGCTTTATAGGATAAATGGGCAAGTGCCTATATATCTCTCTTTTAATGAAGATAGATAGGAAGATGAAAAAAAAACTTAAAGAGGACAATAATTGAAAAAAGAAAGAAAGAAAGATTAGTAACCGATAGACGATAATTAAAGAAAAGAAATATAAAGAAACAATTTATCCATTTTGCTGGGTTTAAACAAACGGTTACAGTACTCATGCCTCTTTGCATAGATTGCCATGACTTTTGGTCAAGTTGACAACAAATAGACAAAAAGTTTCTATCCTTATATGATATCATTTCTTTCCATATTTGGTAGTTTGGCAAAACAATATCAAAATTCTACTGTATTTGTATATCTTTAAATGTAACCAAAGGCTCGTAATACGGTATTTTTTTAACAATGTAATTTTTTTTCCACATATGGCTATTAATTTACACAATATCATTATTAGCATTATTTTCTTAAATTGTTTTTCTCTACTTTGATTATTTGTGAAAATAAATCTTATCTTCTTACTTATTAGCTAATTCGGTTTGAAAAGGATTTGTTCACAATGTAAATACTAAAATAAAATTCAACATTTTCAAGCAATATCTATCATTCATTTATTCAAACAGACGTCTTTAGATTAAAATATGACAAGTAATGATTGTTCTGTTAAGCATACAGACCTTAGCATATAAAATTCATATACTACCATAATGCCTATGCATGCTACCTATTTTGAGTACAAATAAATAGAATTTCTAATGAATAGTGTATTTATGCTTGAGTTTATGGATTGAAGTGCAGGATATTGTACACTTATTGGTCCCAAGCATGTGACAAGGCTTGTGGTAGGAATAGCGATAGGGTAAGTCAAGAAAAGATTTGCCAAACCCTGCCCCATTGCCCCAACCCTACTATTTTTTTTTTAAAATGTCCTAAAACACACTTTAACAAATGATGGATATATTTGCAAATTTGATTCAAATCATGAATATTGCTAAAAAGTGAAAAATAGCTAGAAAAAAATGATTCTTAACTCTTAAATGAGCACATGTCAACCCATATTACTCCATACTGGAGTAGGTCAAATTGTCACACGCTAGCACGAATTGTTGCTAAAATCTTATGGTTCACTATCTGGATACAATCCAAGTCAAAATGGCCTGAAACGATATCTTTGGATCAGGACTATTACAAAGATAGGATTTAGATCTGCATTATGGATGGTGCAGTCCCTTAGACTATAAAATCCAACTTGACTATGATATTTAGATACTAATCAGACATACTTCATTTTCCATAATTTATTTTATTATATGACTTTTAAATTACTTATTAATAACGAGACTTGAATAGTAAAATTGACAAGCTTGTTGTTGGAGTTTATGGAGTCAAAAAAGGGGCAAATTTTGAATTCTCAACCATACATTAAAATCTTATTCTTGTTTCTTGTCTAAGACATTCAAAGTGAAGTAATAATTGAATTGGTAGGTAATATATGAATATCATGAATAACCATACACAATGCTTGTGTTGCTAGACATACTCTATATAGGTTTATGTTAAGGGAGACTAGACTTCTTATCATGCATTTAAATCCCATATCCTAGCATCCCAATTGACGCATCTTGCAAGTGCTAGGACAAGGTGGGACGGCGGCACATCCCATTCCATAAAAAAGCCAAGATGGCCTCATCCCACAACATTAAAAACCTTGCTTCTTATATTAATAGCTTTTTATTCTTTATTCATCTACCCCATTTAATTCGTATTTAATTTTTAATTTTTACATTTCTCAAACATTTTAACTTTAAAAAAGAAAAAAAAATTGACAATCCATGATTTAATCTTATCCAACCCACTCTACGGTTTACAACTCGATCCAGATCTTACCAAAATTGCCATCAAGAATTAATATTGGGTGACATGGATTGGCATGATCATAGAAGATGACAAACCATTACACCATGCTATTAAACTACTAGCATGAAATGCATGGTATTGGCGATTGATTTAGCTCAAGAACCCAAAATGACATATCATCAACATAACTAGGTAATAAAAAATCCCTTCATTCATCTTCCTGTTAGAAATGTTTAGTTTTAGTTCCCATTCCATTTACCATTAGAAAGAAGCACAGTAAGCTTTCAGCGCCTTGCAAACCCTCTCTAAGACAATGAAACTAGGACTTTGAATCGCCTCAAGATACAAATCTCTAGCAAAAATGAAAGTGAGCATAGTTCATATTATAGTTCCCCTCAACCACTTCAACTCTTTATGCTAAGGAAAACTCAGGCTTGGGTTCAAAACTTTGTAGAGAAATATCCACAATTATAATTAAAAATTGGGCAACATTTTTTTTTTCTTTTAAAGGTGGTCTATGCACAAACTTGCATTCTAAAGAGATGTATGCAAATATCATAAGGATCGATATGCAAACACAAACTATATTAGAAAGGTATTTACAATGAAGTGAAGAATTTTTTAATGTTTTTAAAGTATATTCTTAGCCTTTGTTGTTAGATATCTTCAACGGAAAATGCCAATGACTAATCATCTCTGCGTAGTGGGAATTGGACAGATGATTATGTCCTTCAAGATGGAAAATCAACATGAAAGATTTTTCAAGCATTTTATCTTGGTTGACAAAACAAGATGCAAACCCTAGTTAAAGACACCACCTACTAGAGTTTAGAGTTGAAATATTTTTATATAATCAATAAAATTTATGTTATCTTCAAGAATTATTGTACATTTAAATCTTCGAAAGTCATATGGGCAGCATTAGGCTTAAACAGTCCAGGATCAATACAAACAACTGAGAAAACAAGCTCAAGAAAAGTAAGGGGAAATCAAAAGAATGCCAAAAGATGATGTAGTGCGCCAAAGCTTAAGGATCATGGTTGTCTTCGGTGTTTCCAATAGGAAAAAGTGCAAATTGAGGCACATTGATGCCATAATATGAGGGTTTTAGAGAAGAAAAGAAGCGAACATTAGTTTGAAAAAATAATTGTAGAAAACAAAACCCACGAGACACCATATTAATACAATAACCATCAAGCCCTAACTATTTAGGGCCAGCCTTATGATTGCCAAAAAATCCTATGAGTGCTATCCTTGATGTCCTTTTAAGCTTTTCCATATATTCTTCCAGACCTTTGATTGTGGCATTTGAGGTCTTACCGTCCTCATCCAATCATTAGAGTAAAGATCTTTGTTCGTAGAAAGACAACGGATAACATTCACGAATATCATGTTTGGACCCACTGCACAGCTTTCCATAATTTTTGTGCTTGCTTGTCAACCTAACTTCCCCCTCCACCTTATTCATCTAGGATTATGATTGACAACAAAAGTACTCCATGCATCTCAAAAGATTTTTTTCCCCTAATCCATAAAGTTTAATACTTTTCATCAAGATTCGCCATCTTGGTACCAAACATTAGTATAATGTCGGTACCTGATGCAAGGGTCAGTTCAGCATACCGAGACTCAGTATGCACTAATACCGAGTCTTGATTCAATACCGATATGGTATGATATGCTTAGTATGTGATAGTACGCATTGATATGACATCCCATGCTTTTAGTGAATGGGCATCAAGACGGTACCATGTTGCTATAAAGGAAGAAGATTTCCTTTCCTACACAAACAAAAACCTCAATCATATTAAGATTTAGTAACCAATGCTAAAGGTATATTAATGGCCTAGGTCCTTAGTACTAACTAAATGGCCTTGCTTGGCCAAGAGAAAAAATCCTAGGAGAAATCTGGGAGCATTTGTCCCCTTCATACATCTACACGTGCAATTTTGACTTCAAATGTAAAATTGTTTAGTCCTAGTATCATATAATAAATCTTCAAATAGATTTTCTTAACTTCTTCTCTTTTCACAAAACACTAGTTAGCTGCTCATTTCTCCAAAATTTTGAGAAATCGTAGACAAATGATTGCAAGAGCATTTTAATTCAGCATCCAGATACTTCAGTATCCACCCTCCACGGAAGAGATGTTTGATTTGGAAAATGGAAATATGAAGACTTTGTTATAAACAACACTAGCAGCTACATGAAGCCGTGAAGCATAAAACTACTGGAATGACCAAATTAGACCCTAACCACTCAACTGGATTTGCAGTGTTATTAACTCCATAAATGTATATAGAGAAAGAAACAAAATTCAAAATCAAGTGACTACAATAGTTAATCCAATCTATCAAATCTAATACAACTCAAAATTGCTATCTCCAATGTTACATCTGGAACATGACCATCCAACTATGTCAATAAAAGTAAAGCAATCATGCTTGTAATATTAACTCCATTTTTCCCCTAAAGCAAAATGTCTAAAAGCATTTGTAGTGGGACGAAAAATAAGCAGCAGAATTCAACAACAAGAAATATATGATTTAGCTGAACAAACCATGGATGGTATAGCATGCTTTAGGAGAGATGTTAAAACTTTATTATCATATAGAAAACTTGTGTTCTTTCATATTTTGTCTAACCAAGATTTGCAATAACTTCAGCAAGCAATCCACCGTGACAATATAAGCGAAAAAGTATTGGGAGTTGTTTACCTAGCTTCACCTCCGGGGTATAGAACAGGAGTTATAAAGAGTGAAGGCTTAATAAACAGAGGGTTAAAGATTTCTTTCTCCCTCGAAGTGTGGAACGCCCCATTTGCCAAATCCTACATCCCCATTTCATCATTGTTGCGTTGTGAAAGATAACTGTAGTCAAAGTCTAGAAATAGATGAAAATTTTCTTGCAACCAGGAAATTCCTCTTGGGAACAGCTTCAAAAACAGTGCCATCTTCCCCAAATCCCTGGTCTCAGCCCACGTCCCCGTCTCATTATTCAGCTTATAAACTTCAATTCTGACCGCCATGCACGCGGGATCCCCACGGTCTGTCGGAGTAGAGGTCCGGAACCGAGGGACGTACAGAAGGGCTCCGTTGATTTCCACCAGATAATTCGGAATGCCTTGCGCCCATGGGTGGAAGCACACGCGATAGTTCTCAGGATGGGGCCAGCGAGGTCGCAGACCACGACGGCGGGATCGGTGGCGGCGGCGTAGAAGCGGCCGTTGTAGTGGACGAGATCGAAGTAGGTACCATGGTTGTCAATGATGACGGTCCATCTGGGATCGCCCAGGCGTAGAAGCTGGTTCGTCATCCGCGGAGAGAACAGCCTTGAAGAGGGAGAGGCCGCGGATGCAGTTGGAAGGGTAGACAGGGATCCAGGCGTAGGTGAAGGGGTGGAGGAGAAGCATGCCTCGGAAGCGGTCTAGGGTTCCTGGTTGCAAAAAAAATTTCATCCATTCTCTAGCTTTCGCTTTAGTTGTCTTCCGCTGCGCAACAATGAATAAATAGGGATTTACGATTTGGCAAATGACGTTCACATCCGATAAATTTTTTTTTTTTTTTTTTTAACCCTCTATTTGAACCTTCACTCTTTATAACTCGTGTTCTATACCCTCGGAGGTGAAGCTAGGTAAACAACTCCCCATACCTTTTCCCTAATATTGTCAAACAACTCCCATACCTTTCCCTTATATTGTCACGGTGGATTGCTTGCTGAAGTTATTGCAAATTTTGGTTAGACAAAATATGAAAGAACACAAGTTTTCTATATGATAATGTGTTAGTTGCATATAGTGGCTATCTAATAGATAAGACTGAGTTTAGAATTATACTCTATATCCTTAAGATAATTTCATCCCGCAACGATACTTACGGTCAGTATGACGATTGTCTTCAGAATACAACAGTTTTCTTCTAGTGAAAGCAGCACTACAATTCACCAAAAATATCGAACTAAGAATGCCTCTCTCTTTTTAATGCACTATTACTATACTACCCTTAGGAGAGTATGCAAATGCCTAAAAGAGAAAAAGACTAGGATTGATTCAGATTGAATCAGGAATGAATAAAAATGCAAGTGTCTTGGGTCCTATTTATAGGTTTTAGATGCCCTTTGGAAGTAACCCTACGATTTAATTTGAATTGATTTAATTGACCGGATTTGATCAAAGGATGCCTTTGATACACCGATTCATCCTGTGATCTAATGATCACGTTATCAGATAGGTGGTTGCATAGCTTTGATATGTCATTTCAAGATCGGAACTTTATCTTATCACAACGGCCTGATCAGAGGAGCGATGCCTTATCTCGGATGGGCGCCTATCACCAACATCAACAGTTGACCGGTTAGCCGATGGGTGTAAGCCATTGGATCGCGATCGCGATTGTAATTTGATCACCGCATCTTGACCCTTCATCCGATCGATCAACGATCAGTTTGATCCTGATCCGATGATCAACGGTTAATTGATCTCAGTCCCTTATCTTAATCCAATCAGTCTCCATCGTCGGATCCTTATGATCAAGAAAAAATTTAAAAGCCCCCAAGCTCCTCGCGACGATGCAAAGTACAAAGTGCGCCTACAAAGCGCCCTTCGCACAAAGTGCACCTACAAAGCGCCATTGCATATCTACAATCAATAACATAATTTTAAAGAAAACATATAACAAGACATTTAAAATAAAAAAATATGATTGCGTACCATGATTTTTGTGAACTTTTATCATAACCTTCAAAATTTATGTCGAAATCGTTGAATTGGTATTTCATGTCTTTGTACCATCTCTTCAAGAAGTACTTATCTGGTAAACGAAATACGTCGCTTTGATGAAAAACCAATAAGGCATGCCTACAAAGGTAACCCTTGAACTAAAAGGATCGACACTGGCATTGGACATCATCCAAAACTTTATCGTATGAATGACATAATCTTTTATCATTTCCTTGCCGATTCCATTGACTTCAATCCTTTCATACGACTTTACAGAATATACATCACAGTTGTCAGCTTCCTTGATTAATTTAGAATTTGATGCAGCCATTTCAAGGATCTCATTTTGAAACTTTTTGAACATGCGCCTTGTATACTTTCCTGCTGCTTGCCTCTCAAAAGGTGAGGATGTCTTTAGAAAGCATTCGTTTGCAATGTCCTATTATCTTCCTTATTTTCTACCTCATACCTTTTCTCCAAAGCATTTTCGTACTTGTCTATGAACTCCTTGAGTGTAGTCTTTGAATTAATAAATCCATCAAAGAAGTGATTGATACCCTCGCTCCTTTGTGAAGATGACATCCATGTATAATAATGTCAAAAAAAGAAGCATTAAGTATACAGATTTTCTTAGAGTTCTATAAAACATTAATATAAACTGAACATACTGACCTACAAACCTGTGAAGAATGTATCCTTAAGGTAAACTGGATCCATTTATCCCAACATTCGTAAAGACCATTTAACCAATCTATAGCCTTGCATTCTTCATATTTCTCTATGAGATGTGCTCACTTTTTTTCGAATGACTGGTGAATCATATATCGCCTCATCAAAATCAACCATAAATTTAGGATTTGTTGTGCAAATATGACCATCTTTTCAGGTATCTTCTTCAATATATGCCAAAGACAAAATTGATGTCGTGTGTTAGGAAAAACCTTCCTAACAGCAGCCTCGATTGCCTTATCTTAGTCAGTTTTTATAACATTAGGTGCTTGACCATCATTTGCATCCAGCCATGAATGAAAAACCATTTATATGTTCCAGTCCTCTCATCAGACAATAATGCGCAACCAAACAATGTGGACTATCCATGATGGTTGACTTCGACGAATGGCCAGTCCAAGCTTAGAACAACACCAAAGTATGTGCATGCCAATCTTGACCTTGGATGAATCCAAAGATAGACCTTAGCTGACCATTATCATTAAGGTCTAAGGTATAGAAGAAATTGAGATTTCTTACTTGCATTTCGGCGAAATGGATTACTAGTGCGGGCACCAGGATCAGGCAGAGGATTCTTAACCCTCTGTGAATATCTGATTAGTTTTGATTCAAGTCTTGAGTTGAAAAATTAGGTTTAGTTTATTTTAATTTGAGTCTCGTCCAGTTCAGTTTATTTTAATTTGAATCTTGTCCAGTTCAATTTATTTTAATGTGAGTCCTGTAGTAAGTTTATTTAGCTTACAAGAGGAGACACCAGTATGCAAGAAGAAGACAAGGCCTACACATGGAAGCAGTGAAGGGACCCAAATGCATGCCACCCAGATTTGAATTTTTAGCCCTGAATTGCAGCAGTGAAGGATGCCCATATTGCGCCCAGTTCTTTTAAAAATTTCAACCATGAATTCAACCCAAAGAAGCAAGTGAAGGACGCCCAATATGGTCACCCCAAATTAAAATTTTGAATTTTCTTTCATGTATTCAAATTCAAAGGGCGCCACTTAATCCATTTTAGAAAGAAAGTGGGAGCCAATTTTTAAATTATTTTGAATTTTCTTTCATGAAAAGGGGCGCCTTTTTATTTCCATATTTGTATTTACTTGGGCCCCAAGTCTCTTATCCTATAAAAAAGACCCTCTTGTATGAAAAAAAGTATCGAACCTTTCAATCAATCAATACAATCAATAGTTATTTTGAATGATATTTTCCTTGGTGTTCTTGTGTTCTTGCTCTTGTGCATTCCTGCATCCAAGCCGCCCAACCTTAAACCTTAGCCGCCTTTTGCCATCCACCAGTGGACATCCCAAACCCTAGCTACCCCTTGCACCCCTCCAAGCAGCCGCCCAAGAGACCTAGCCGCCGCCTTGCCCCATCCAGGGGACGCCCAAGGACCCTCGGCCGCCCCCATCTTTTTTACTTCTTCTTCATCTCTTTACCTTTATTCTGATTTTCTCTTTTCTTATTAGCCCTTGTATGGTGATCTTGCAGATCCCTCAGTAGCCACGAATCTAGGATTCAAGGTGATCGTCATCCAGGTCAGTGGATACTTAGCGAAGATCTGTGGGCTCGAAGCTTGGTCATCTAGGCGCATTCGCCAGGTAGAGCAACCCTTTTAGTACTTTGATCTTCCTCTCATGCCAGGTACACCCTCTCTAATCTACTAGTAACTTTATTGAAGAAGAGCAAGCCCTTTCAGCTTCTTAGCCTTGGCGGTCTTTCTTCTTTACTTTTCTATGGAACTGTTTCGCGTGCGGAGTGTGAGTTTTTCTAAATCCCTCTTAGGCTAGTACTTCAGAAGACTAATCAACTGCAATCATTAATCATATAAAATTTACTTGCATACGGTCCTGCATCAGTTTGGTATCAAAGCATGGTTAGGGCTTAATTTTTAATTCATGTTATTATCAGTATATCATCTGTTAATTGAATTGTTTCTATCTCATACATATCAAAAAATTGCAAAATTTGTTTTTTAGATTCATTATAATTTAAAGTATTTTTATTATTTTCTAAGAATTTAATTCAATCTGTGAATTAATTGCATGCCTGATTACTCATAAAAATATGAAAACTCCTAAGATTTTGTTAATCAAATTATTTTTGCCTGCATACACATCAAAAAATTACAAAATTTATTTCTGGATTCATATAATTGAAGGTATTTTTTATTAATTTTTGAGGATTTAATTCGATTTGTGAAAAAAAATTCTGAGATTTATTGCTATTTATAGATTTTTGAATTAGGGTTTGTGTTTTGCATGTCATTCATTTGCATTAAATTACTCTATAGGGCTCTCATTGATGTCAGATAGGATTGAGACCCCTTCCTTGGCCCAAAACAACCACCCATGTATTCCGATCCCAAGCCTCTAATCTAAAACTGAGTAGTAACTTAATTGACATTTGCCCTAGAGGGCTAGGGACACCAACAGTCGGCACTACTACAGAAATTTAATTAGACTACGTCTAAAAAACGTAGTCTTTATATATAGACTACGATTAAAAGTATTTTAAAATACGTAGTCTTTTTGAGTGTAGTCAAAAAAATATAGCATAGTTAAAAGTCCCTGGTTTAGACTACATTTTTAGACATAGTTAAAAGTAAAAAAAAAACGTAGTCTTTAAATACATTTAGACTACATTTTTATCAGAAATTGTAGTTAAAAGTTAAAAAAAACGTAGTCTTTATATACATTTAGACTAAATTTTTATCAAAAATTATAGTTTAAGGTGAAAAAATCGTAGTCTTTAAATACATTTAGACTACGTTTTTATCAGAAACTGTAGTTAAAAGGCAAAAAAAATGAAGTCTTTAAATACATTTAGACTACGTTTTATCAAAAATATAGTCTATTATGTACATTTAGACTACGTTTTGATATTAAAATATGGTATAATACCAATCCTGTCATACAAACATATACTTTCAATTCCAAAAAAATTCTAAAAATATTGAATTGAAATATCCAATATATCATACAAACATATTTCAAAAAATCTCAAATACATTGAATTAAAATATCAATTTTCTTCAATACATTTTCAATATCAAATACATTTAGTGCCAATTTTCTTCAAATGAAACCTTGCAAGTACTCACCCATTCTCCACGCATAATGTCGATCTCTTCTTGTTTATAAGTTTTCTTCTTAGCAAACTGCATATATACACATAAGTTACTCAGAAAAGAGCACTAAATGACACATGACACAAAAATCTAAAACCATAAAAAGTACTACTTATATATATATATATGAATCATGTGTGCAATAATAACCTACCTTTTCATCAATTGAAATGATATGATTCTCAATGATCTCCTTCATATACATGATGACATAATAGCCACATTCAACACCTGATGGTTGCTTAGGACACTTGAAAGATGAATTTAAAAGTTTTTATAAGACTTAAACAAATAAGATCTAATTTTATAAATTATAAAAAAGAATGTGCAAGTCAATATACCTTAACTGACTCCTAAGTAAATGTTTTTCTTGCAACTCGTTCAGCTTTAGCATTGTATATTTTGAGTGCACTAATATAGCAAAGTATAATAATAGTGTAGGACTCAAATGATATAACCCAGACAAATTACTATAAAATTAAAAAGAAATAAATACTTACGTATTAATAACACCTTTCAATTTTTTTTCAATTGAACGTCCAATAGAATCACAAAAATACACTTTGTCCCCATAAGGGTCAATAACCACCAAGGACCAGTGATTCCTTTATAAACATAATAACAATAATTAACATAATATCAAAAGTATCAATTTTCATTAAAAAACCACTTACCTAGAGTTATAAGGAGCTAGAAACAATTGATACATATTACAATGCTCTAATCTTTTAGCAATAAAATCTGATCGTACTCCAACCGATCCAGAGTGTATAGAGATCTGTGCAGGGTCTACGAAGCCATACATGTTGAGTAGTTTTGATTTCTTGAGTTGGTTGTACAAATAGCTACACAAATCAAATTATTCAATCCCACGGTTATTATTAGAAACTTGTAACATCTAGTGATTGCATATGAAACGCAAAAAATATAAAAATATCTTATTACCTCATATATAGCACAATACAACTACAACTAATCTCCTCATTGAGCAAAAGTTATCGATATCTTTCCGAATAATATAACAGATCCGTTCATGATCAAAGACACCAACATCCAATACCACAGTTATTGTATTTGTATCTCCTAAACTTTTTGCAACATGATTCTTTAAATATGACAAACTCCATGGACCCTTTTCTTTGCTTTTTATCTGTAACTTTTGTGGCCGAACAATCTTAGCCTGTTAATAATAATGAAATTCAATTCACAAATGCTATATAGCAAATAGATTATCAATATAAATTAATCACAAATTTATGGATAAGTTAAGAAGTTTCATATATCTGGATCATCAATAACTAATGATTGAGGCCATGCAACGTGAGAACCAACAAAATCTTTAACTTTCACAGGATCATCACCAATTGTTATTGGAAGGAGAGCATCATCGTCAAAACAAGCATCAATAGATACACGATAATTATAAATACCCAAAGGAACTCCATATACAGCAGAGTTTGGTGCTACATTCTCAATCACTGTACCATATCCAATTATATTATCAATAGATCCTATTGCCAATTTGCATGGTTTTCCCTTCAAAGCAATAACATTAGAAAATATAAGTACTATGAATTTAAATAAAATGCTACAAATATAAGTAAATATTAACATACCTTTTGCATGTTTCTTTGTCCAATGGTAACTAATTCTATACTTGCATCATTTTGTATATCAGAATTAGTAACAGTTTTATTTGGATGCGGTTTTTTAACTGAGCAGCAGCTACCTTTCTCTGAAACATATTGATGAGCACTTGCAGCAATTTTTGGAATTTCTCTCAACTTTCTATTTTCTTCATGAAGTTGATGTAGTTGATCAAGTAATGATTTTCTTTCCTCAGCATCTTCTCTTTGTTGTTGATTCAGTTTTTTTGTTCTTCTAACAATTGTTCTAAGATTTTGCTTGTTTTCGTTCTTCTCGAAGATTGAAATAGATTATAGGGGTAACCATATCTCCAACACCCCTTACTCGACCACCACATTCGGGATTTCCAATGCCATTCCTAGTACGTCTTTTTTCCCGATTCTTGTATTGATCCATCTTTCACCTTCATTGTATATTCATCCTGATATGTAGACAAAACGAACCATACATTATGAAGTTATAAAAGAATCTATAATTAGCTATTAAATGAAAATAACAGATTTACTTATAATCTTCTGTATGACTTCTTGGATGACTTCACTATCAGAACCATCACCTTTTGAATAAACAGCTTTCCATACAACACTTTGTCCAATGTCTTCATCGATGCCCATCTCTTTTTTCTATAATTAATAGACAACGAATATAAGCTTAAAAAATTAGCTAATAACTACTCAACAATGTAGAACTAAATATTCAAAACTTACTATCTTTTCTTCCACATTAACAAATCCATGCCTAGATGAACGATGTCGATACTCATTGCTTTTTGCTCTTTCACTTTGCAACCTACTCCATTCCTTGAAATTCTGGAGAACTATACCTGCTGACAAAGGCATTCTAAGCATCCTTTTTTATGAATGGATAGTTCTTAGGAGGGTTGTCAAATAAGGGTCGCCTATCCTTCAATGGATTCAAGAATTTTGTCCTCAACTTGAACTTAAATTGTCTCCATTTTGTACAAGCAGATGACAATATGTTTCTGTCCTTCAATTGGCACATTATAAGCTTTCTACAAAAACATAGAAATACATAAGAGCATACTAATAAAATCAAAATTTAATTAAAATAATTAATAAAAAACTTACCTTTATTTGCATCCAAATTTTGTTTTTCAGTTCTTCAGGAACTAAATGCCAATTTTTGAAATTAATAGGCAGTAGTTCTGGCTATAACACCTAGATAACTTTGCATTTTGTATTAACCTCCCCTAAAGATTGTCCTCTTTTATTGTAAGTCACCTCCTTTACTTCTCCATGAGACCTAGCTTTTACTACTCTAGGCATAATTATTGGACCCCTTTTTCTTTTGACCTTTTCTGCGCTTGACGCAGGTTCTTCATTCGCAGTCAGCAACCTGTACAATAAGAGTAAATTATCATTATTTTAACAAAAACCATAATATATAAAAATAAATATAATAAAATAGTAAAAACAAGCGAATATGATTAACAAAGATATTACCATTTCATGTTAATTATTGGTGTTGGCCAGATGGCAACACAAGAGGGGGGGGTGAATTGGGTTCTTAAAAAATTTAACCTTTTAAAACGATTGGCTTTGAATACACAAGATTAAGTGCAGGATAAATATTAACCACAAACAAAGAGATAGAGAGAGAGAATCAAAACACGGCAAACACAAGGATTTTATAGTGGTTCGGTGTATCCAACACCTACGTCCACTCCCAAGTACCACTTGGGTCCACACTATAATCTACTAGATTACAGCCGAGTTGTTTTACAAGCTCACAACTCAAAACTTCTTGTTTCCACGGGATCACAACGAACCCAGCTGGTTTTCGGGCTCACCAGCACAAAACCCAAACCCAAGCTAATCTAGCTTGACCCGAGGTATACTACCTCCACTAATTCAATCCCCCTGATTGAACTAGCAAAAACAAATGAGAATAGAGTTTACAATAACAAACAGCTCCTCAAATGAGCAAATATTCAATATAAATAAACAAGGTTAGTAAAGCCTGTTTGAAGCAAGTTGATTTGAGCTTTTCTTCTTTTCCTTTCTCCTTTGAGATGTTGAATCAGGCCTCAGCTCGGATTCTTCACAAAGATTGCAGATGAGAAGTTGGAAAAAACAGGGCTTTTGGCTCTCTTTTTCTTTACTTGAGAAATACTCGATTTTGAACTTGAATGCTTTGGATTTCTCTCTAAGCTTTCTGAAGTTGATGGATTTGAACTTTGACTCTTTCCTCTTTGATTTCTTGCTCAAGACTTCTGGATTTTTCAATTTGTTTTCTCTCTAATTTTCGTCTCCCATTTTTTTTTTCAAACGGACGGACTCCCCTTTTATAGATTCTCCTTAATCCAAGATTAGGTGAAAAACTAGCCGTTATTTCTATCCTTGGATTCCTCCTACACACCAAAAAAGTATCCGTTAGAGATTAGGTGAGAAAATATTACCGTTGGAGGCCGTTCTGACACTTTGAAAATCCGTTCCTGACAGGTTGGAGTCGGCTCCAACTTTTCAGGTGTCGGCTCCAAGTCGTGTATCCAAAAATAGAAAGTAAAAGTTCGTTGAGGAGTCGGCTCCAAAAAGGTAAGTGTCGGCTCGTCGCATTTGGGAGTCGGCTCCGAAAAACTGTAAGTGTCGGCTCCAGAGTAGTCCAAAAACATGCTTTCTGTTCTTGTATTGGAGTCGGCTCCAGAGACTGTAAGTGTCGGCTCCTGAAATCTAGGTGTCGGCTCGAAACTCTGAGTGTCGACTCCTGACCGTGCCAAAAATCAGGAAAGCATCTGATCCGCCATGGGGTCGGCTCCAGACCTTCTAGGTGTCGACTCCAGGCTCTGAATTTTGAAACATACTTCTGGCAATTGATTCAAAAATGTATTTCTTTATCTTTTTGATTGATCAAATCTTTTTAAGCCCTGAAACACTTGTTAAATCTATTAGTAATAAAATGAATATACTCATATCTTTTTATTAATCATCAAAATCAATAATTGGGTCAACAATCTCCCCCTTTTTGATGATTATAAAACATTGAGTATATGCATGAGTAAACAATAGGATTCTCACTCCAATTTTCTCAAATGTTTGTCCCTCACAGGTAAGCTCCCCCTGAATGAGGTAGCTCCCCCTATAATGTTCAATTTAACAATTGTTCTTCCTTTTAACAAAAAATTTTAATGGTTGATACCAATTTTAATTGCCTCTCCTTATGTGCAGTTAATTAGATACCAATAAATTAAGCTTAATTGAGCTTACTTGATCCAATGCATATACAAAAGCTAAATATTTCTCCCCTCTTTTTGTTTTACATTCAATGCATATACGATTAGGAAATGCTTACATAACTCTCCCCCTTTTTTGTAATCAACAAAAAGATCAAGAAGGGTTAAGTAAAATGACAAAATTGATAGATTTTTCAAGGATCAAAAGATATTCATTAAGTATAAGATAAGTTCATTACATCAAAGTCAAATATTACAACATGAAACTCTACTATATCAAACATCAAGCTATACATCATTACATTAAAGCTTCAAGATAAATCAACATCAAACTAGACTAATTATCAAAGACACTTCATTACAAGATAATCAAAAATGAGTTCTAAGAAGTCTTTGCAATTCTTCTACAATTTTTCCCATCCCTTCACTTTGAGTCCTAACAAATTCCTTTAATCTTCTATCAACAAATGCACATGCAGTCATAATCTTGTCCTGAAGCTCAGCATTGCATTTGGAGTAAGTCTCTGAGTCTCCACCAATATCCTTAAGCTCTTCAAATATGTTCTTGAGATCATTCTTTAAGGATTCACAGAGGAACCAAGGGTAGACTCAATCATTCTAATGCGATCATCCAAAGAGTAAAGGGTTTCTTTCAAATTCATAAATTGGCTATCAAACTCTGTCTTCATTTCTTCTTTTTGAGCAGCAAATAAACTTTTGAGTTGCTCTAACTGAATATCTAAAATCCGACAGATGACATAGGTGGCGGTACAGGAACTGGAGCAGGAGCAGAGCAGGAGGTGGTGAAGATCTGCTAGGCTCTGGTGAAGGATGCCTCGCTGATGGACCAACCTCAGATGGTGCAGAAGTTCTAATCTCAGCGGCTCTCTCATCCAGATGACCTTTCCTCTCCCATTGACCATTAACCTTCACAAAGCCCATCCGGTGCACAGTAGCCAAGCTATAGTAATCAGTGTGTCTAAGGTTCTTTGATGGCTCATTATCAGAAATTACAATACCTTGACTTCTAAACACCATAGTCAAAATCATACCATAGGGCAGTGAAGATCTCCTTTTGCCCCCAGCCTCAGCCATGTAGAAAATCATCATCCCAGCAAGGTTAATAGGCTGACCAGTCAGAACACTGTCCATAACTATAATGTCTCGCTCGAGNCATATAGAAAATCATCATCTCAGCAAGGTTAATAGGCTGACCTGTCAGAACACTGTCCATAACAACAATGTCTCGCTTCGAGACATACTCAAATCGGCCAGTCTTAGGGAATAAAATCCTACTGCAGATGTTGTGAAGTAATCTAAGCTCCAAGGGCAACTGATTAGCCCTAATTTCTTCAAATTCAGATACTTCTCTTCCTAACATTCTTGATAATGCATCAGACCTCTCACTATGAATGTCAGCAACTAATCCAGTGATAGGGATGCTCAAAGATTCCTAAACTCTGAAAGGTAAGGTGAACTCTTTTCCCTCTACAAAACTGATAATCCCACCGTCTCCTCTTGATAAATTAAAATAGACTTCCTTAACAAGGGCCGGATAAGTGGGAACATCCAAGAGCAAACCTTGTCCCAGCCTAGCTCTTTGATTTGTCTTCCAATCGAAAATCCCTCGGACTCAAAGAAATCAAAATCAACCTTTCTACCCATAGTAATAACTCTCCCGGCTAAAGTGTCTACCTGTGGAGATGAGGGACCTGGATTATCCGAAGGGTGGAGAATCGTGCTTGGAGATGGCTCACGGATGGGATGCCGTGCCGTACGCTTCCCGTGGTTATGGGAGCTCCAAGAACTGATCCTCTCCGCTTAGGAGCCATAGAAATCCTTGGGAGTGTTCAATTTGAGGAGAATTTGGTTTGGGGAGGTTTTGAGAGAGTTTGGAGAGAGTTTGGAAAGGGATTGGAAACGATAAAAATGATGGAGGTGTCGACTCTGCCCTAATAAAGTCAACTTAGGACCACCAGGTGTCGACTCCCGCAAAGTCGGGTGTCGACTCCAAGTCGCTAACACAGTTAGCGCTCGAACTGGAGTCGGCTCCACTTATACCGGTGTCGGCTCCAAGGTCAAGGACCGAGAGCGACACAGGAGAGGTGTCGACTCCTCAAATTGAGGTGTCGACTCCACTGACAGTTTCAGAGAAAAATAGATGAGTTTCAAACATCTGAAACTTGTCAAAATAATCAATAAATTTTTGAAAAAATCTTTGAATATGAAGAGTCAAATTAATCAATGACTAGATAAATTGTCCTTAAAAATTATGAAAGGAATTTCAAGAAAATAGAAATCTAGATAGTCATTCCTTAAGAGTTTCAAAATCATTCCAAAGGGTCACAAATCCTAATTCACCTCTAAGATACAAAATCTCTCTTCACTCAAAGGTTTGTAAATATATCAGCTAATTGTTCTTCAGTATTAACATATTCAAGACAAATTTCATTGTTAGTTACATGTTCTCTATAAAGTGATATCTAATTTCAATGTGTTTAGTTCTTGAATGTTGAATTGGATTTTTAGTTAGATTGATTGCACTTGTATTATCACATTAATAGGTATTTTATCAAGTGTTATGCCATAATCTTCAAGTTGTCGCTTAATCCAAAGGATTTGAGCACAGCAACTTCCAGCTGCAACATACTCTGCTCAGCAGTGGATAATGCAACCGAATTTTGCTTTTTGCTAAACCAAGAGATTAAGTTACTTCCTAAAAGTTGGCATACCCCACTTGTACTCTTTCTATCTAATTTACATCCAGCATAGTCAGAATCAGAATAAGCAATCAATTTTAAGGTTGAGTCTCTAGAATACCATAATCCTACATTTTTAGTTCCATTTAGTATCTAAAGATTCTTTTAACAGCAAGTAAATGTGATTCCTTAGGATTAGATTGATATCTTGCACATAGACAGACAGAAAACATGATATCTGGCCTACTTGCAGTTAAGTAAAGAAGAGATCCAATCATACCTCTGTAATGCTTTGATCTACTTTCTTACCATCTTCATCTTTGTCCAGCTTGCATGAGGGACTCATTGGTGTACCAAGAGGTTTGCAGATTCCATACCAAATTTCTTGAGTATTTCCTTTGTATACTTTGTTTGGTTAATGAAAATCCCTCTTTCTTTGTTTGATTTGAAGTCCAAGGAAGAAGTTTAGTTCTCCCATCATGCTCATCTCGAATTCTCCCTGCATTAGCTTAGCAAATTCTTGACAAAGAGATTGTTAGTAGCACCGAATAATGTCATCAACATAAATTTGTACGATTAATAAATCCTTTCCTTTTCTTTTCAAAAATAGTGTTTTATCAACATTTCCTCTAGAAAAGTCATTTTCAATAAAAATTTACTTAATCTATCATACCAAGCTCTAGGTGCTTGTTTTAAACCATAAAGTGCTTTGTGCAATTTGAAGACGTGATTTGGAAATTCATGATCTTCAAAACCAGGAGGTTGTTCAACATAAACTTCCTCATTTATAAACCATTTAGAAATGCACTTTTAACATCCATTTGAAATAAGTTGAAATTCATATGACATGCAAATGCAAGTAGTAGCCTAATGGCTTCTAATCTAGCAACAGGTGCAAAAGTTTCATCAAAATCTATACCTTCTTCTTGATTATATCCTTTTGCAACTAGTCTAGCTTTGTTTCTAATTACTATGCCATTTTCATCTAATTTATTTCTAAATACCCATTTAGATCCTATTATAGGAATGATTTTAGGTCTTCAACTAGGGTCCAGACTTGATTTCTAGTGAATTGGTTTAATTCTTCTGCATTGCTAACATCCAATAACTATCTTTTCGGCTTCTCTATAGTCTTAGGTTCTATATGAGATACAAATGCAAGATGATTATTGATATCTCTCATTGATGATCTAGTCCTTACACCTTGAGATGGATCACCTATGATTAATTCCTTTGGATGACCATAAGCATATCTCCAATCTCTAGGTAGATCTTGATCATTTTGAACAGTATCAATACCATCATCCTTAGGTGAGTCATCATCCTTAACTCAGGTTCATGATCTGAAGATACATTTAATTTTTCAATATCTCTTTCAATAGATGTATCTTCCTCATCATCAATTTTATCTGAACTTGATGCTAAAGACTCATCAAAAACTATATGAATGGATTCTTCTACAACTAAGCTTTTCTTATTAAATACTCTATATGCTTTGCTAGATGTAGAATATCCTAGGAAGATACCTTCATCAGACTTTGCATCAAACTTTCCAAGATTATCCTTACCATTGTTATGAATAAAACATTTACAACCAAATGCATGAAAATAACTTAATTTGGTTTCCTATTGATCCAAGTTCATAGGGAGTTTTCTTAAGGATAGGTCTAATTAGGGCTCTATTTAGAATGTAACAAGCTGTGTTTATAGCTTCCCGCCCAAAATATTTTGGAAGTTGGCTTTCACATAGCATGGTACGGGCCATGTCTTCTAAAGTCCTATTCTTCCTTTCTACAACTCCATTTTGTTGTGGTGTTCTAGGTGCAGAGAAGTTATGATGTATGCCATTTTCAAAACAGAATTTTTCAAATAAGTGATTTTCAAATTCAGTTCCATGATCACTTCTAATAGACACTATGGTAGTGTTTTTCTCATTAGTGACTTTCTTAAAAATTTCATGAATATTGAGAAAGTCTCATCTTTGTGAGCAAAAACATTACCCAAGTGAATCTAGAGTAATCATCTACTATCACTAGACCATATTTCTTTCCTCCTAGACTTGTGGTTCTAGTAGGTCCAAAAAGGTCCATGTGTAGTAGCTCTAGTGGCCTAGTAGTTGAAACAACATTTTTAGATTTGAAAGAAGTTCTTGTTTGTTTTCCAAATTGACATGCATCACATATTTCGATTATTTTCAAAATTTAGACTGGAATACCTTTAACTAAATCCATTTTTAATTTTGAAATTAGGTGTGTGCTTGCATGACCTAATCTACGATGCCATAGCCAACCAATCTCATTCATTTAGCATTAGCAACTAAGCAATGATTACTTGGAGATAAATTGTCTAAATCAATTAAGTACACATTGCCATAGCGTTTACCAACAAGAATAATGCTATTATCAATGGGATTAGTAACAGTGCAAACAGAAGCTTCAAAGGAACTTTGAAACCTTTGTCACACAGTTGGCTAATACTTATTAGATTATGTTTAAGTCCATCAACATATAAAACATTATCAATATTATGGAGGAGTTATTTGAATCTTACCAAATCCCATGATATGGCCTTGACCATTATCACCAAAAGTAACTACTCCACCCTTTTTGATTCAAGGGTGATGAATTGATCTTTGTCACCCGTCATGTGTCTTGAGCAACCACTGTCCAGTACCATTTTCTTTTCATCTGATGGCTGCAAGACACTCCTGCAAAAATTATGTCTTATTTTAGGTACCCAAGTCTTCTTGGGTCCTTCATGGTTAGTAGCAAAAAAGATTGTTCCTTTGGAACCTGATGACGCCAAGGCACCTTCTTCGAACGTCGGGGAAAACAGACGTCTCGCTCCTGGAAATCCTGCAAGAAAAGTCCCCGGGACCGGTGGCACCGGTGGGGACCCTCCGACGATCAAGTTAGTGGCTTGGGTTCAGACAAAGAACCGCTCCAGCGAAGAGGAGCTGAGGCGGTTAGGGTTTTTGCTGGAGGAAGAAAGCTCAGAAAAACCAGAGTTCAGATCCCACTTACAGCGCTAGCTCCCGTCCTTATATTGGCCTGAATACCTTATCCTACAATCTGAGGAGATTGCCCTCGTACTATAGCCGTACGTGCCGGAGACATCCCCGTACCCCTTGTGGATATGATATTTTACGTGTCCACGCGATGCGGTGCGCGCCGCCAGCTGATGGGACCAGCACAGTTGCAAGCAGTAGCGTGTCGTACGCTGCAGTAAGGTATGGCCATGCACAGGGACATGCAATGCCCCATACGCCGTTTATGAGGCACGGCCCTCCGTAACGGGTGCAATCACGGAGTACTGAGAATCACGTGGAAGTACCACGCGGCCTGTGGCCGTCGTCCCCCTCGATGGCTAAGTTGCATACTATCGCCGACAGCCTCCCACCGAGACCGGGGAGGGTCTCAAGGGAGCGAAGTGCTAGAACATCTCGAGGAATTCCATGGTAGCGGTCCCGCCCCTGACCCCGAGGGGGTCTCGGGAACGGGGAGATGATAGTGGACCCAGAGGCCGGTGGGGGCCCCGGGGTTAAGAAATGATGGCCCCACCCCCGACCCCGAGGGGGTCCCGGGGGTGGGGAAATGACAGTGAACCCCGAGGCCGGTGGGGGCCCCGGGGTTAAGAAATGATGGCCCCACCCCCGACCCCGAGGGGTCCGGGGGTGGGGAAATGACATGAACCCCGAGGCCGGTGGGGGCCCCGGGGTTAAGAAATGATGGCCCCACCCCCGACCCCGAGGGGGTCCCGGGGTGGGGAAATGACAGTGAACCCGAGGCCGGTGGGGCCCCGGGGTTAAGAAATGATGGCCCCACCCCCCGACCCCGAGGGGGTCCCGGGGGTGGGAAATGACAGTGAACCCCGAGGCCGGTGGGGGCCCCGGGGTTAAGAAATGATGGCCCCACCCCCCGACCCCGAGGGGGTCCCGGGGGTGGGGAAATGACAGTGAACCCCGAGGCCGGTGGGGGCCCCGGGGTTAAGAAATGATGGCCCCACCCCCCGACCCCGAGGGGGTCCCGGGGGTGGGGAAATGACAGTGAACCCCGAGGCCGGTGGGGCCCCGGGGTTAAGAAATGATGGCCCCACCCCCCGACCCCGAGGGGGTCCCGGGGGTGGGAATGACGGACCCCGTTACCTTCTGACGACTCTGGGATCAGTCATATCAGATGCCCCCTCGCCCCTGGGGTGAAGCGGGTCCCACCGCTGAGGCTCAAGGGGCGTTCTCCACGTGGCTGATCCCCAGCCTTGTCTTTTATGCGGACGGTACGGGGGATGCAAAGAGACGGCCTTCCGTACACCATGCCAGCCACGATCGCCCTCGAAAGTGAGGATGGCTCTTCGAAGTCCGCGCGAAAAGGCGCATAATGATTTCTTCTCATTACGGCGACGTCAGCGGGGGTCCCACCATCGTTGGGGGCGTGCCGCGCCACGCGCCGGGGCACTCCTCGAGGCGAGCCGGCGTATGGCAAAGGGCCGCGTGGCCGACGAGACATGGCGGGACGTTTTGAAAACCCAACAAAGCCAGGTGAGGGGGACGAACTGACGCCGCACCCTCGCCATCGTCTTCCTCTTTGCCTGCTCACCATTTCCCTGCAACCTGCAAGCTCGTGCCTAGCTTTCTTTGCCATCCAGGTTAGCCTTTTCGTCTTAATTTCCTTTATTCATGAGTTCACCTTCCTGGACCTCGGAGGACGGTTCTGAGGACCGTCCTCCCTCTGTGAGGCTCAGACTCCTCCTTCTCCTTCTCCTCCAATCGAGTGGTCCTCTGATTCAGAGGACCACGTCCCTTTGGCCCGGCGACGGGCCGCCGGTGGAGCCCCGTTGAGGGGCCGCCGGCCGGGGGTCGGGACCTCCTCGAGGGCAGAGGAATCCCCAGGGGGGTGGCCTCCTCGATGACGCGGTCGGATCTGGAAAGGATCCGGGCCCGTTATCGGATCCCTCGGGAGATCGACTTATTCCTGCCGACCCCCGACGACCGGGTTATCTCCTCCCGACCCGGTCGCGTAGCCTTCTATGAGGTCTGCCTACAGGTAGGCCTCCGTCCTCCTTTCCATCCTTTTTTCGTCACTCTCCTTGACTTCTACTCTTTGACCCTTCCCAGCTAGTCCCGAACTCTTGTCGGGTAATTAGCGCTTTTGTCATTCTCTGCCATCGCTTAGGTATTACCCCTAGGGTCAGTTTATTTCGCAATTTCTATTCCCTTCGGGCCCAAAAGGGATGGTGGCTGTTTCAGCCCCGACCCAATAGGGTCCTAAGCTTCTTTTGCCTTCGTCAATCAAGGGGTGGAAACCCCGTTTCTTTTTTGCCAACATTGACCAAGTCCGGCCCCGGTGGGGGGACCCCGACCTCCGGGGGAACACCGTGGCTGTCCAGCCTGGGGATCGGGAAGCAATGGGGATTATTGCTGACCCGAGATTCCCCGGTACACCCTACTGCTAGCGGAGGACAACTTCGAGTTGGCGGGCCTCGTCTCCCATCGGGGTAAGTCTTTTTCGCACTTAGTAGAAATTCTGCTTCTTCTTTCTTCTTCTTCTTCTTTTTTTTTTTTTTTTTTTTACTGTTCTGAAAATCTGACTTGCGTTATGCAGCGATGAAAGTTCCGAGGGCGAAGTTGATAAAGGCCGCCAAGAAAAGGGGCCGAGAAGGCCGTCCAGGGGGCAGCAAGCCCCGGCCCCAAAGCGCCCGGGCCTCCCCTCCAGCACTGGCCTCCCCTCCCGGGGCTCCGCAACACGTCCCAGTCATCGCGGAGGTCGACCTTACGGCCGACACTCCACCGGAGGTGGGAGCGCAGCGGGAGCTACCGCCATAGAGTCAGTAGCGGGGGAGCCTGCGCCAACCGAAGGGCTCCCGGTCCCCGAGGGAGCGACCCCATCTGGCCTAGCAGGGACTGGGGTGAGGGACCATCTGGTCCCGCCAGTCCATCCCCCGAGGGGTCGGTTAGGGGCGACCCGCATACAGAGCCGGGGGACTGAGGCGGCAGAGGGAGGTGGGGGCGTACCCAGGCCGCCCCTAGACTCCCTGGGCGATGGCCACTGGGCCGAGCGGGTCCTGGGCCCGGTCCTGGATCCTAGGATCATCGAAGGTCTTGGTCATCAGAAGACGGGCGAGTTCTTCCGGGAATCTTACGCCGCAGTGGTCAGGTAAGCAACCTTCTTGCGTTTTACCCTTTATCGTTCATGTATACACATACTTTACTGACTTGGGGGCTTGTGTGCAGATTGCGCACTCCCTAAAGGCGCCAGGGAGGTGATCCGCGGGGGAAAAACTTCTCCGGGAGGCGCAGGACGCGCGGAAGCAGCAGAAAGGGCGCTGGAGAAGGTCAAAGAGTCCTGCGCTAACGAGGTGAGAGCCGCCGAGAGCAGGGCGGAGATCGAGGCCAACCGCGCGCGCGCAGCGATCTCCCAGATGACAGAGTCCGAGAGCGCGGTCATGGCGAGGGATATTCATATCTCGGAGCTGACCTCGGCTCTTCGGGAGGCTGAGGAACGGGCGGGAGCGGCGTCGGAGGAGGCCAGAGTGGCGAGGGAAGAGGCCGGAGTGGCAAAAGAGGAGGCCGCCGGTATAAGGAAGAGACAGGTCGCGCCAGAGAAGCTGAAAGGGCCGCGGCGGAGGCCCTCGCTGCGGAGAAGCTCGAGCTGCCGGGCTCGTCGAGGAATACAGGTCGTCTGAGCGTTTCACAGACGACCTGGCCGAAGCTTCAGGCCGCGTTCCTCGACGGGTTCCAGTACGCCAAGGAGAGGGTGGCCAGGGATCTAAATTTCCCCCGCGCACTGGAGGTCGAGCTAGAACAATCGTCGGACCTGGCCCCTTCCGATGATGAGCCCGCACCGGCGGAGCCTTGAGTTTGCGCCCGTTATCTTTTGTCTTTTCTTTTTCTTTTGTAAGCCCGACTATGTCGGAGTTTTGTAATCCTTCTCCGTTAATGAAAATACCCTTCTCAATGATTTTTGAACTGTTGTTGACTTTGTTGATTGATATGTGGCCCCACGACTCTATTCGTCCCGACGATTCGGGGGACACCTTCCCACCTACGCCACTCCGCCTTAGTTACATGAACCCGCGAGTTAGAGCTAGGTAGGGTTGAATCTTGGGAGCGGGGGCACCGCTGGTCGGGGATTAGGCCGGTAGGCTCCCTCGGAGCTATAGGCGTAATGCCCGGTCAAGTATTGGACCTGGTGTTGGTCTGGCGCGCAGCTTGATGCCCGCGGGACTTAGCTTTGGTTTGACCGGCAGGGTGTCGGGTCTTGACTGTGAAGAATCATGGTGCACGCTCCGCCGGCGGTTAGCCGGGCTTTATGCCTGATTGCAGGGCTTTGAGTGCCGACCGGGCTTTTGTTGTTGAGAGCCAGTGGTACACTGCTCTGCCAGTGGTACACTGGGCTTTATGCCTGGCTGGTGCAGGGCTTTGAGTGCCGACGGGGTGCCGGGCTTTTGTTGTTGAGAGCCAGTGGTACACTGCTCTGCCAGTGGTACACTGGGCTTTATGCCTGGCTGGTGCAGGGCTTTGAGTGCCGACGGGGTGCCGGGCTTTTGTTGTTGAGAGCCAGTGGTACACTGCTCTGCCAGTGGTACACTGGGCTTTATGCCTGGCTGGTGCAGGGCTTTGAGTGCCGACGGGGTGCCGGGCTTTTGTTGTTGAGAGCCAGTGGTACACTGCTCTGCCAGTGGTACACTGGGCTTTATGCCTGGCTGGTGCAGGGCTTTGAGTGCCGACGGGGTGCCGGGCTTTTGTTGTTGAGAGCCAGTGGTACACTGCTCTGCCAGTGGTACACTGGGCTTTATGCCTGGCTGGTGCAGGGCTTTGAGTGCCGACGGGGTGCCGGGCTTTTGTTGTTGAGAGCCAGTGGTACACTGCTCTGCCAGTGGTACACTGGGCTTTATGCCTGGCTGCAGGGCTTTGAGTGGTTTTGTTGTGAGAGCCAGTGGGCTCTGCCAGTGGTACACTGGGCTGCCTGGCTGGTGCAGGGCTTTGAGTGCCGACGGGGTGCCGGGCTTTTGTTGTTGAGAGCCAGTGGTACACTGCTCTGCCAGTGGTACACTGGGCTTTATGCCTGGCTGGTGCAGGGCTTTGAGTGCCGACGGGGTGCCGGGCTTTTGTTGTTGAGAGCCAGTGGTACACTGCTCTGCCAGTGGTACACTGGGCTTTATGCCTGGCTGGTGCAGGGCTTTGAGTGCCGACGGGGTGCCGGGCTTTTGTTGTTGAGAGCCAGTGGTACACTGCTCTGCCAGTGGTACACTGGGCTTTATGCCTGGCTGGTGCAGGGCTTTGAGTGCCGACGGGTGCCGGGCTTTTGTTGTTGAGAGCCAGTGGTACACTGCTCTGCCAGTGGTACACTGGGCTTTATGCCTGGCTGGTGCAGGGCTTTGAGTGCCGACGGGGTGCCGGGCTTTTGTTGTTGAGAGCCAGTGGTACACTGCTCTGCCAGTGGTACACTGGGCTTTATGCCTGGCTGGTGCAGGGCTTTGAGTGCCGACGGGGTGCCGGGCTTTTGTTGTTGAGAGCCAGTGGTACACTGCTCTGCCAGTGGTACACTGGGCTTTATGCCTGGCTGGTGCAGGGCTTTGAGTGCCGACGGGGTGCCGGGCTTTTGTTGTTGAGAGCCAGTGGTACACTGCTCTGCCAGTGGTACACTGGGCTTTATGCCTGGCTAGTGCAGGGCTTTGAGTGCCGACGGGGTGCCGGGCTTTTGTTGTTGAGAGCCAGTGGTACACTGCTCTGCCAGTGGTACACTGGGCTTTATGCCTGGCTGGTGCAGGGCTTTGAGTGCCGACGGGGTGCCGGGCTTTTGTTGTTGAGAGCCAGTGGTACACTGCTCTGCCAGTGGTACACTGGGCTTTATGCCTGGCTGGTGCAGGGCTTTGAGTGCCGACGGGGTGCCGGGCTTTTGTTGTTGAGAGCCAGTGGTACACTGCTCTGCCAGTGGTACACTGGGCTTTATGCCTGGCTGGTGCAGGGCTTTGAGTGCCGACGGGGTGCCGGGCTTTTGTTGTTGAGAGCCAGTGGCACACTGCTCTGCCAGTGGTACACTGGGCTTTATGCCTGGCTAGTGCAGGGCTTTGAGTGCCGACGGGGTGCCGGCTTTTGTTGTTGAGAGCCAGTGGCTGCTCTGCCAGTGGTACACTGGGCTTTATGCCTGGGTGCAGGGCTTTGAGAGATAGCTAAAATTGAATCTTGTTAGTATTAAATAGGGGTGAAACCCCAACAAATACAGGGATGATGAATCATGAAAGAAGGAATACATTACTGATAATACCGGCGGAGGTTATCCGCATTCCACGTCCTAGGGAGTGGTGTCCCGTCAAGTTCTTCAATTTTATAAGCTCCGTGGTAGTGCTCGGTGATCCGGTAAGGTCCCTCCCAGTTAGGGGCTAGCTTGCCTCCCTCAGTTGGCTTTGAGACTTCAGCCCGTCGAAGGATTAGGTCTCCTGGTAGGAACGTCCGGGGGCGCACGCGAGCGTTGTAGTATTTTGCGGCCCGTTGCCGATAGGCTGCCATTCGAAGCCGCGCCGATCTCGCACTTCCTCCACCAGGTCGAGGTTGGCTCGCAGTTGGTCAGGGTTATCTTCTCACTGTAGGCTTCTACCCGAGGGCTGGGCGCCCCGATCTCCACAGGAATGACAGCCTCAGAGCCAAAGACCAAGCTGAATGGCGTTTCGCCAGTGGGGGTTCGTGGCGTTGTATGATAAGCCCATAGCACGTTGGAGAGTTCTTCTACCCATCGTCCCTTGCAGCCATCCAGTCGAGTCTTTAGTCCCTGGAGGATGATCCGGTTAGTCACTTCAGCTGCCCCGTTGGTTTGAGGATGCCCGACGGAGGTGAACCTCTGACAGATGCCCAGCTCGGAGCAGAACTCCCGGAAAGGTGCGTTGTCAAACTGCCGGCCATTATCAGTGACTAGAGTGCGTGGCAGCCCAAACCGACATATGATTGACTTCCAGAAGAAAGATCTCACTTTACTCTCGGTAATCTTGGCCAGAGCCTCAGCTTCAACCCACTTGGTGAAGTGATCCACCGCCACCAGGAGAAACTTCCGCTGCCCGGAGGCCGGGGGAAATGGACCTAAGATATCCATACCCCACTGGGCGAAGGGCCAGGGTGCCACCAGAGGAGTTAGGTGAGACGTTGGCTGTCGCTGAATATTGGCATGACGTTGGCAGCTATCGCACTTCTTGACAAGCTCGGCCGCATCCTCCTTCATTGTCAACCAGAAATACCCTTGGCGTAGGGCCTTGTATGCTAGGGCTCTGCCCCCCAGGTGACTCCCGCATACACCCTCGTGGATCTCCCTAAGGATATAATCTGATTCTGCTGGCCCCACACATCTAAGGACCGGATATGAGAATGATCTCCGATAAAGCTTCCCGTCCATCATCAAGAATCTCGGGGCCCTTCGCCTGAGCAGCTTGGCCTCCGCCGGGTCCCCTGGGAGAGTACCGTCGGTCAAGTATCGGATGTAGGCATCCATCCAGGAGGGCTCCGGCTCCACTGGTAATGCTTCATCCGCGGCCTCAATGCTTGGGACTTGTAGATGCTCCACGTATGTTCTCCCAACGTCCCGTCGACCGAAGTGGCCAAGCGGGACAGCGAGTCAGCCCTGGCATTCTCTGCCCTGGGGATATAGCTGACACGGAAGTAAGAAAAATGAGACGCCTGGGACTGCACCTTGCTCAAGTAGCGGGACATGGTCGGGTCCCTAGCCTCGTACTCCCGGCGATTTGTCCAGAAATGAGTTGAGAGTCTGTGAAGGCCCTCAAGCGCCCCGCGCCTAGCTCCTTAGCTAATCTCATCCCCGCCAGCAAGGCTTCGTATTCCGCCTGATTATTGGTCGCTGGGAACTGGAATCTGAGGGCGTACTCCATCACGTCTCCCTCCGGGCTCGCGAGAATGAGTCCGGCTCCACTCCCTTGAGAGTTTGCCGCTCCATCTACATGCAGGATCCAGTCCTCCGCCTCTCCCGATGGGGGAGAGTCCATAGGCTCCTCCAGTCGCGCCTCCTCCACGTCCTTCTCGGTCCAGGAGCACTCGACTAGGAAATCCGCCAACACCTGGGACTTCATGGCTGATCTTGGCCGGATGGACAGGTCGAACTCGCTTAGCTTGATGGCCCATTTAGCCAGCCGGCCGGAGGTGTCGGGGCGAGACAGGATAGCTCGCAGGGGCTGGTCCGTGAGCACCACGATGGGATGGGCTTGAAAGTAAGGCCGAAGGCGTTGAGCGGAGACCACCAAGGCGAAGATAATCTTCTCGGTTTTTGAATACCTGGTCTCAGCGTCATGGAGCACTTTGCTGGTATAATAGATTGGCTTCTGGACTCCGTCGGTATCCATGCGCACAAGCACGGAGCTAACGGCCTCGGGGGAAGCGGCCAGATATAAAAAGAGCTCCTCCCCATTTTCAGGCTTGGACAGTAGCGGAGGAGTGGAGAGAAACTGCTTCAATTCTTCAAAGGAGCCCTGACACTCTTTCGTCCACTCGAAGCCGTTAATCTTGCGCAGCGCCTTGAAGAAGGGCAGGCACCTCTCCGCCGACCTTGACATGAAACGACTCAAGGCCGCCACCCTCCCCGTCAGGCGTTGCACCTCCTTCTTGCTGACCGGAGGCCGCATCTCCAGGATGGCTCTGATCTTGTCGGGGTTGGCTTCGATCCCGCGCTGGGTCACCATGAAACCCAGGAACTTGCCAGCTGCTACTCCGAAGGCGCATTTGGGGGTTGAGCTTCATCCGGTATCGGCGCAGATTGTTGAAAGTTCCTCGAGGTCGGTTACATGGTCTTCTACATTGGTGCTCTTGGTCAGCATGTCATCCACATATACCTCCATGTTGCGCCCCAGCTGGTCTTCAAAAACCTTATTCATTAATCTTTGATAAGTAGCCCCGGCGTTTTTCAGTCCAAAGGGCATCACCCTGTAGCAGTAGATCCCCTTCTCCGTGACAAAGGAGGTTGCTTCTTCATCCGCCGGGCTCATTCTGATTTGATTATACCCCGAGAACGCATCCATGAAGCTGAGCGTCCCATGCCCGGAGGTGGCGTCCACCAGCTGGTCGATTCGGGGGAGCGGAAAGCTGTCCTTGGGGCACGCCTTATTGAGGTCGGTGAAGTCCACGCACATTCTCCAGCTTCCGCTGGCCTTGCGAACCATCACGACGTTCGCCAACCAGTCGGGGTAGCGCACCTCGCGGATGTGGCCCGCCGCCAGCAGCTTCCGCACCTCCTCGTCAACAGCCTTCTGCCGGTCCGGGGCAAAACTCCTTTTCTTCTGTCTGACGGGCCGGCACTCCGGTCGAATGTTGAGCTGATGTGTAATCACCTCCTCCGGGATCCCGGGCATGTCGGACGCAGACCATGCGAAGACGTCGGCGTTGGCCCGCAGAAAGGCAAGGAGCCGGTCCCGAGCCTCGTCCGGAAGCAAGGCTCCAACACGGACCGTCCGCACAGGGTCCTCCCCGAGGGGGAAGTGAGCAGCTGCTCGGCCGGTTCCCCCCTCCTCTCCAGGTCTCGTGGGTCAAGGGCCTCGGGTGTCGGTGCAGATGGTGTGCAGGCGCCGCCTCCTGGGGACTGGGGGCCAAATGATAGCAAAGTGCCGGTAGGCCCTGCTCTCCTCGCATCTCGCCGACCCCCTGCGGTGGGAACCTCACAAGGAGCCGCTTGGTGGATATGACGGCGTCCAAGAGGTTGAGCCCGGGCCTCCCAAGAATTGCGTTGTACGCCAGGGGCACACGGACCACCAGAAATTTTATAAGGACAGTGCTTTGGCACGGAGCCGTCCCAGCCGTCACGGGGAGAGTAATTTCCCCCTCGACCCTCACAGAATCTCCTGTGAACCCCATCAAAGGCGTGGCGACAGGTCGAAGTAAATCATGCGACAGGTTCATGCGAACAAAGGCGTCGTAATTCAAAACATCTACAGAGCTTCCACTGTCGACTAAGATTCTTTTTACAGGGTGCTTAGCAATCGTCATGGATACGACGACGCTATCATCATCTTTATTTACAACCCCTCCAAGTCCCTTTTGAAAAAAGGAATTACAGCATCTACCCCTTCCTCTCCCTTGGCTTCTTTGCCGGGCCTCCTGCCCCCCAGGAAATCATTGCCACTGTCTTCTCCGTCGGGGCGTTGTCGATCACCGGTGGCGCGGGCGCTGAGGGGCCAGGAGCTCCTGGGTTATTCCTTTGACAAACTTCCTCAGGTGGCCTTGTTGAATAAGGTCTTCAATGGCCTTCTTCAGCTGCCGGCAGTCGTCGGTGTTGTGGCCATGGTCCCGGTGGTAGCGGCAGTAGAGGTTTTTGTTCCTGGGGATCTTCGGGTTGATAGGAGGAGGGCGTTGCAGATAAGGCTCCCCTTCGATCTCGAGCAGGATCTGGGATATTGGAGCAAGCAGCGGGGTGTAAGGCCCGTCTCTCGGTGCAGGAGGTCGAGGACGGTTGTCTGGTCGGCGAGGAGGCTCGGGCCTCCTGGGGCGGGCTTCCGCAGGTTCTGGCTGGGTTGGCTTCCGGGGTATACTCCCGCCGGCTTCACGCCGGGAAAAGTCAGCTTCGTCCGCCCGGATGTACTTTTGGGCGCGGATCAAAAGTTCGGAGTAGGAGCCCGGCGGCTTCTTGTCAAGAGAATATGCGAAGCGGGAAGGGCGAAGCCCCCGCTTCAAAGCCAGGGTTGCCACCGAGTCCTCCAGGTTGTAGACTTCCAAGGCGGCCTCCTTGAACCGGGCAACGTAGTCCCGTAGGGGTTCGCCGTTCTTCTGCTGCACGGCAAACAGGCTGTCTGCCACCCTTGGAATCTTCCGGCAGGCGTCAAAGTGGGCCAGAAAAGCCCTCTCCAACTGGCGGAAGGAGTCGATGCTTCGTGGCGGCAGACGTGAATACCAAGCCCGGGCAGCTTTTTTCAGGGTAGCCGGGAAAGCAACACACATGAGCGAGTCAGTGGCCCCCTGAACTTGCATGAGTACCTTATAGCTCTCCAAATGGTCTAGGGGGTCCGTGGTCCCGTCGTAAGGGTCCAGTTGAGGAAGGCGGAACCTGGTGGAGATAGGCTCTTCCATGATGCGGCGAGACAGAGGAGGCCGACTGTCATAATCAGTCTCCGGCAGGTGAGTGATCCGACGGCTGAGCTCCTCCAGCTTCTGGTTGCACTCCTCGAGTCGACGCTCAGCTCGACGAGGCATCCGGCCATCAAAGGAGCCCTCCCCCGAAGACTCAGAAGAAGAGCGGGGGCGGCGATGCCGGCGCGTGCGCTCCGCCTCCTTTCCGTGCCGCCGCTTAGGAGAGACGCTGGCGTGGCGAGAGGGAGACCGGGGCCTTTTGGATGCTTCGCGGGGATGTGGCTTGGCCGGGGATCGGCGGTGATGATCTGCAGGAACGGGCGACCTCCGGCGGGTGGAGTGCTGGCTAGGCTGCACCACCCCTGGGACGGACGGGTTCGGCTCCGGCTGCTGCAAGGCCGCCTGCTGGTGCTGCAGACCTTGAACCATCGCAGTCAACGACTGGACCTGCGTGGCCAAGGCTGCGAGTCGATCCTCCTGGAGTCGCTGCGAAGCAGGCGCGGGGGCGTCCTTTGACGGAGCAGAAGGCCCTGCCCCCTGGAGATTCGGAGGCTCTGGATAGATGGATGTGAGAGCCGGGGGGGCTTCCGCGGGTGGACCAGCCCCGCAGCGCTGCCCCCCAGCGCGACCGGTTGAAACTCCCTTCGTTCGAGTAGTCACCATGGCTTCAAAGTCTTGAAGGCAGGAGAAAGAAGAAGGCAGCTGGTTCGATGTCTTTCTTGCACCCCCCCTTCCTGGCGCGCCAATCTGATGACGCCAAGTCACCTTCTTCGAACGTCGGGGAAAACAGACGTCTCGCTCCTGGAAATCCTGCAAGAAAAGTCCCCGGGGACCGGTGGCACCGGTGGGGACCCTCCGACGATCAAGTTAGTGGCTTGGGTTCAGACAAGGAACCGCTCCAGCGAAGAGGAGCTGAGGCGGTTAGGGTTTTTGCTGGGAGGAAGAAAGCTCAGAAAAACCAGAGTTCAGATCCCACTTACCGCGCTAGCTCCCGTCCTTATATTGGCCTGAATACCTTATCCTACAATCTGAGGAGATTGCCCTCGTACTATAGCCGTACGTGCCGGAGACATCCCCGTACCCTTGTGGATATGATATTTTACGTGTCCAGCGGCCGCGAAGGCATGCGGTGCGCGCCGCCAGCTGATGGGACCAAGCACAGTTGCAAGCAGTAGCGTGCCGTACGCCGTAGTAAGGTATGGCCATGTACAGGGACATGCAATGCCCCATACGCCGTTTATGAGGCACGGCCCTCCGTAACGGGGTGCAATCACGGACGTACTGAGAATCACGTGGAAGTACCATGCGGCCTGTGGCCGTCGTCCCCCTCGACGGCTAAGTTGCATGCCTATCGCCGACAGCCTCCCCACCGAGACCGGGGAGGGTCTCAAGGGAGCGAAGTGCTAGAACATCTCGAGGAATTCCATGGTAGCGGTCCCGCCCCCTGACCCCGAGGGGGTCTCGGGAACGGGGAGATGATAGTGGACCCAGAGGCCGGTGGGGGCCCCGGGGTTAAGAAATGATGGCCCCACCCCCCGACCCCGAGGGGGTCCCGGGGGTGGGGAAATGACAGTGAACCCCGAGGCCGGTGGGGGCCCCGGGGTTAAGAAATGATGGCCCCACCCCCGACCCCGAGGGGGTCCCGGGGGTGGGGAAATGACAGTGAACCCCGAGGCCGGTGGGGGCCCCGGGGTTAAGAAATGATGGCCCCACCCCCCGACCCCGAGGGGGTCCCGGGGGTGGGGAAATGACAGTGAACCCCGAGGCCGGTGGGGGCCCCGGGGTTAAGAAATGATGGCCCCACCCCCCGACCCCGAGGGGGTCCCGGGGGTGGGGAAATGACAGTGAACCCCGAGGCCGGTGGGGGCCCCGGGGTTAAGAAATGATGGCCCCACCCCCCGACCCCGAGGGGGTCCCGGGGGTGGGGAAATGACAGTGAACCCTGAGGCCGGTGGGGGCCCCGGGGTTAAGAAATGATGGCCCCACCCCCGACCCCGAGGGGGTCCCGGGGGTGGGGAAATGATAGTGAACCCCGAGGACGGGGGGCCCCGGGGTTAAGAAATGATGGCCCCACCCCCGACCCCGAGGGGGTCCCGGGGGTGGGGAAATGACTGGACCCCGTTACCTTCTGACGACTCCGGGATCAGTCATATCAGAACCCATATTTTTTTTCCTTTAACAATTAATTTCTTGTTACTATTTCTTGTATTACATTCATAGGATTTATGGCCTTTCTATTGCAATAATGACATAAAACTTCATTTTATCCTATTCTTTTCTAAAGAAGTTTTTGACATACTTTTGTTTTATGTTAGGCCTATAACCTAATCCAGCCTTATCAAATAGCTCTTTGATTGCTCAATAATAAATTAAGTTTTTCAGAACTATATGTAAATTTATCAACTATATTTTTATATTTATCAACTTCCTTCTTTAATCTATCTTTTTATTGGAAAATGATCCTTTTTCTTCAATCAAAGCTTCATTTTCTGATTTCAATTTTTCAACTTCATAAGTAAGATTATCTTTTAAATCCTTAACTTTAAGTGTTAAATCATTTTTCTCTTTACATAGATTTAAGTTTTCATTTTTCAAAAACTTATTTTTTTTTTCAGAATTTTAAAATCATTGACTAATTCATTGAAAGCCTCATAATTCATCAAATGTAAATTCATCATTGAGGGTTTCGGTACTTACTTCGTCGTTGTTGTTTTCCATAAAGAAAATGTTGGCAACTTCCTTTTGTTCCTCCTCGGAAGAGAATTCTTCTCTATCACTCCATGTTGCAATATAAGCCTTCTTCTTCTTCTTGTAGACTTTCTTCAGTTGAGGATAGTCATATCTGAAATGCCCCAGTTTTTTAGACTCATAGCATATCAAGGGCTCTTTTTCTTTTTCTTTGTCATTCTCTTTCTCTTTTTCTCCTTCCATTTTTATTCCAGACTTTTCTTGTGGAAGGGTCTCCTTCTTTGCATGAATTTTTTAAATTTTCTAGCAAGGAGTGCAGTCTCCCCATCATCATCACCATCACTGCAGCTTTCCTCACTCTCTGCAGCCTTGAGAGCAATTGTTTTCTTCTTCTTGACTTCCTCCTCTTGATGTTGCTTCATAGTTAACTCATGAGTCATCAAAGATCCAAGTAGCTCCTCCAAAAGTAAAACGTTTAAGTCCTTGGCTTCTTGGATTACAGTCACCTTCTCTTCCCATGATCTTGGAAGTGACCTAAGAATTTTACGCACAAGTTCAGAATTAGTATAAATCTTACCAAGACTTTTCAACCCATTTACAATATCAGTGAATCTTGTGTACATGCATGTAATTGTTTCAGTTTGTTCCATGCTAAACAGTTCATATTTATGCACCAAAATATTAATTTTTGATTCTTTAACTTGATTTGTACCCTCATGGGTAACCTCTAATCTATCCCAAATTTCTTTTACGGAATTACATATAGAAATTCGATTAAATTCATTAGCATCCAATGAACAATACAAAACATTCATGGCTTTAGCGTTGAGCTGAGCCAACTTCTTATCATGTTCATCACATTCCGTTTCCGGTTTAGGAATCACCATGTTGTCTACTCTAATTATGGGTGTGTGTGGACCATTAACTATGATTCCTCAAAAGTCATAGTAAGTGCTTGAATAAAAATCTTCATCCTAGCTTTCCAATAACTATAATTAGTTCCATTAAACAAAGGAGGTCGATTAGTGGATTGACCTTCTAAATAAGATGAACTAGCTTGAGCTGCCATTTGGATCTTTAGCTCTTGATCGTTAGACCAAAATCAAATGAGCACTTGCTCTGATACCAGTTGTTGGCCCAGATGGCAACCCAAGAGGGGGGGGTGAATTGGGTTCTTAAAAAAAAATTAACCTTTTAAAATGATAGGCTTTGGAATATACAAGATTAAGTGCAGGATAAATATTAACCATAATAAAGAGATAGAGAGAGAGAATCAAAACACAGCAAACACAAGGATTTTATAGTGGTTCGGTGTATCCAACACCTACGTCCACTCCCAAGTACCACTTGGGTCCACACTATAATCAACTAGATTACAGCCAAGTTGTTTTACAAGCTCACAATTCAAAACTTGTTGTTTCCCATGGGATCACAACGAACCCAGCTGGTTTTCCCGGGCTCACCAGCACAAAACCCAAACCTCAAGCTAATCTAGCTTGACCCGAGGTATACTACCTCCACTAATTCAATCCCCCTGATTGAACTAGCAAGAACAAATGAGAATAGAGTTTACAACAACAAACAACTCCTCAAATGAGCAAATATTCAATATAAATAAACAAGGTTAGAAACGCCTGTTTGAAGCAAAGTTAATTTGTGCTTTTCTTCTTTTCTTCTTTTCCTCTTCTCCTTTGAGATGTTGAATCAGGCCTCAGCTCGGATTCTTCACAAAGATTTGCAGATGAGAAGTTGGAAAAACAGGGATTTTGGCTCTCTTTTCTTCTTTGAAAATCCTCTGATTTTGAAATTGAATGCCTTGGATTTCTCTTTAAGCTTTCTAGAGTTGATGGATTTGAACTTTGATTCTTTCCTCTAGATTTCTTGCTCAAGACTTTTTGGATTTTTCAAATAGTTTTCTCTCTATTTTTTGTCCCTTTTTTCAAACGAACGGGTTCTCCTTTTATAGATTCTTCTTAATTCAGGATTAGGTGAAAAACTAGCCATTATTTCTGTCCTTGGATTCCTCCTACACACAAAAAAAGTGTCCGTTAGAGATTAGGTGAGAAAATATTACCGTTGGAGGCCGTTCTGACATTTTGAAAATCCGTTCCTGACAGGTTGGAGTCGGCTCCAACTTTTCAGGTGTCGGCTCTAAGTCGTGTATCCAAAAATAGAAAGTAAAAGTTCGTTGAGGAGTCGGCTCCAGAAAAGGTAAGTGTCGGCTCACTGCGTTCAGGTGTCGGCTCCGGAAAACTGTAAGTGTCGGCTCTAGGGTAGTCCAAAAACATGCTTTCTGTTCCCGCATTGGAGTCAGCTCCAGACACTGTAAGTGTTGACTTCAAAACTCTGAGTGTCGGCTCCGAAACACTGGGTGTCAGCTCCAGACCGTGCCAAAAATTAGAAAAGCATTTGATTGGCCATGGGGTCGGCTCTAGACTTTCTAGGTGTCGACTCCATGCTCTGAATTTTGAAACATACCTTTGATATTTGATTCAAAACACGTTTCTTTATACCTTTTGATTAATCAAACATTTTTAAGCCCTGAAACACTTGTTAAATTTATTAGTAACAAAATGAATATACTCATATCTTTTATTAATCATCAAAATCTATAATTGGGTCAACAGAAGTCCATTTATGGACTTAAGCAAGCATCTAGGAATTGGAACATACGATTTGATAATGTGATCAAATCTTATGGCTTTGTTAAGAATAAAGAAGAACCTTGCATTTATAAATGGGCTAACAGTTCCGTTATTGTATTTCTTGTATTATTGTGGATGATATTCTCTTAATCGGGAATGATATCCCTGCATTACAAGGAATAAAGACATGGTTATCATCACAATTCTCCATGAAAGATTTAGGAGAAGCATCCTACATCCTAGGGATGAAGATCTATAGAGATAGATCTAAGAGAATGCTTGGTTTATCCCAAACTACATACATTGACACCGTGCTAAAGAGGTTTAGCATGAAAAATTCTAAGAAATACTACCTTCGATAGGCCATGGAATTCATCTTTTCAAGAAGGATTGTCTAACAACTCCTAATGAAAGAGAACGTATGAGTCAAATTCCATATGCCTCGACAGTGGGATCGATTATGTACACCATGACATGTACAAGACCAGACATGGCATACTCACTAGGAGTAGTGAGTAGATACCAATCTAATCCAGAAGAAAAATACTGGCAAGTTATTAAGACAATCCTTAAGTATTTGAGAAATACTAAGGACCAGTGGTTTGTCTATGGCTAGTCTGATTTGAAGCTTGTTGGATATACTGATTCTAGTTTCCAATCAGATCATGATGATAGCAAAAGTGTGTCGGGTTTCGTGTTTATCCTGAATGATGGAGCTGTTTGCTAAAAAAGTTTCAAGCAACATACAGTGGCAGATTCAATGTACGAGGCAGAGTACATCGCTGCATCAGATGCCATGAAAGAAGCTGTGAGTGGGACCTTCCATACATGGACCAGTCCTGTTATACAGTTACAACACTGGTGTCATAGCTCAAGCAAAGGAACCATGAGCACATCAGCGCACCAAGCACATACTGCGCCGGTTTCATCTTATTCAAGAGATTGTAGAATGAGGTGACATAAATCTTCAAAGATTGACGGAAAGGAAAAACCTAGGCGACCCATTTACTAAAGCACTTAGCATCAAGGAGTTTGACGACTATAAGTTGAAGTTGGGTATTAGATACTGTAATGAGTGGCTTTAGACTAAGTGGGAGTTGTTGGGAATTGTATCCTAAAGCCAATTATTTGATGATTGTGCTAATGTAAATAGCATATAAATTAATATATTAATAAAAGTTATTTGATAATTTATTCATTACAAGAACATCTTCTTAATACTCCTAATAGTAATGAAGCCCTTAGGATCTTCTTTTACAATAAAGGAGGATTTATCTTTGAAGGTCCTCAAAAGAGTTCGCGACCAAATGATATACTATGACAGGGCCATAGTATATCAATTATAGGACGTTGTATATCATATTTGTTGGTTGTCCTCTTAACCAAGGAGTATAGAGACACTGGTATGACATACAAGTGAAAGTATAGGATTATATTTTACCGAACGTGACTCATTTTGGATACTCTACTGTCAAGAGTTGATCCGAAAGATATGGGTATAAGTATCCTTAAGACCTGAGGATCACAACCAGTGACTTGCAAGCAACTCATTGTACTTAGGTGCTGAACTACCTGGATTTTTAATCCAACTACAAAAGGTTACTGGGTGCAGTCAAGTACTTGTGGTAGTCAGTTGTGGATCAAGATGGAATTTGACCTATCCTGTTAAAAGGAGAAATGCTTGTGTTTCAATTTAGCAAGACCTTGAGCAAGGCACTTCATGTGAAGGTCACATGATCACTAAAGTTGAAATCACTTTATGAATTTGTGTTTAGAGTTGACATGCTCTTAAGCCATCCTTAACATTTATGATCAAATGGATGAATTATACGGTAACTATTTCTTAGGGTTCTTGAAGTTTGCTCGGCAACTATTTGACCTATCCGGACGTCGGGTTCCATTGCTAGATGGGCACATCGATTAATATAGAAAGTTGTTCCTATGCTACCGGCTTAGGTTCTAACCTAGAGAGTTACACGCATAGAAGTTTCCTAGGATGATCTATTTGCTGATCAATGATTGAGAATCGTATATGATTTAATTAATCAATTTGATTGATTAAATTATCTCAATTGGGTTAAGTACAAGTAAATAAGATTCAATTAGGTTTAAGCCTATTAGAAGGACATATCAATTTCAAATATTGATTTGAAATTAGACTTGATTTGGATTTAAATAGATTCAGGACTAGCCAAATTTGATTTGGGCTAGGACCATGACCTATGTAGGTTCAATCCAATAAATTCAAATCAAATTAAACCAAAACCCAAACCCAAACCCCATGTGTGAAAAAAAGTTTTCTCGCATGAGGATCTCACATGATGAGAGAGTTAAAATCTCATCTCATGAGAGATTAAATTCTCATGCAGAATTTAATGTATTAACTTAATCTTCTCCAAATGGTTTCCGTTGGAATTATAAGTGTTAGAATTCATATGGAATTAATATACCTCTTTGAATCAACTAGATGAAATTCTAAGTGTTAGAATTCACATCTCTTTCATTTTCACCGAATGTCGGAATTAACAAAACGTTGGAATTCTAAGTGTTAGAATTCATAGGTTTTCACCAAATGTCAACGTTGGAATTCTAAGTGTTAGAAATCATGTCTCTGGTTTTCACCAAACGTCAACGTTGGAATTCTAAGTGTTAGAATTCATATCTATGTGTTGACCCAATTAAGGATTTTGATGATTAACAAAACTATTTGAGTATAACATTTGATGTTACTAATGATTTTGATTAAGTCTTTCAGTTTATAAGTCTAATTAATGATCAAAATCAAGAAAGAAAATCAAGTTCTGGTTTGAATCTAATGTCAAGGTAAGACTGCAGACATTAGAGTCGACACATGAAATCGCAGAGCCGACTCCGAAAAATGGCACGGACTTAGAGTCGACTCCGGGACTGTGAGAGCTGACTCTATCAGAAACAACAGAACGTTGGATTTTTAGGCCATGACTTAGAGTCGACTCCCGAACTGTTAGAGTCGACTCCAGAAGAATTTTGTGTCGACCTCAGAAAAGTCAGAGACGACTCCAGATCGAGCGGATTAAATTATTTCGAGTTAGAGCCAACTCCAGAAAAGCCAGAGCCGACTCCAGAATGTCAGACACGGCTCCAGAACTGTCAGAACGACTCTAAACTTTAACTTTATCAATTTTAATCCCAACGGCTATTGTTATTTATGGATCTAATCCTTTTTCACTTGCTTCTAACGGATAGTTTTGCACTATTTGTGGATTAATCGAATCTATAAGAAGAGGGGTGATTGCATCCCAAATGAAAAGAGAAAAAAGACAAGAAAGAGGCAAAAAGAAAAGAATAGAGAAAATCCTTGAGATCCATCAGAAAAGAAAAGAGGGAAAACCTGTAAGGAAAGATCATACTCATTCCCCAAGAGAAGAGAAAGAGATTCCAAGCCTTTGCTGTTCTACTTAGAAGAAATCTCAAAAGAAGGGAGAAGCCCTAGTTTTTCAATCTTCTGAACCTCAAGAGCATATCCAAAGGAAGATCCATTCAAAGGAAGAGATGGAAGAAGCCACCAAGATCTTCGAATCAGGCTTTGGTTCCTAATCTCTATTTATTGTTTCATTATTGTATATTTGCTCATTGAAGGAGCAGTTTGCTTTTGTAAACTCATTATACTGTTTGCTGGGTCAATCTGGTGATTGATTCAGTTGAGGCAGTTAGCCTTGTGCAAGCATTTGCTTGTGGTTTTAGGTTTTGTGCTGGTGAGCCTTGAAAACCAGCTGGGTTCGTTGTGCGCCCGGGAAAACAACAAGTTTGAGTTGTGAGCTTGCAAAACAACTCTGCTGTAATCAGTTTGATTATAGTGTGGACCCAAGAGGTACTTGGGAGTGGACGTAGGTGTAGGTACACCGAACCACTATAAAATCTATTGTGTTTGCCGTGATTGTCTCTTTATCTTCAACTCTTCATTTATAGTTGCTTAGTTTTAAATCTGTGAATCTAAGTTTTTATTTCCGCTGGGGGTTATCTATTCAAAAGAGTTTAATTTTTGAAAAACCCAATTCACCCCCCCTCTTGGGTTGCTATCTGGACCAACAATTGGTATCAGAGCTAGTGCTCATTTGATTTGATCTAACGATCAAGAGTCAAAGATCCACATGGCAACTCAAGCTGGTTCATCTTTTTCCGAAGGTCATCTACTAATAGACCACCCTTATTTAATGGTTCTAACTATGGTTATTGGAAAGCTAGAATGAAAATATTCATTCAAGCACTTGACTATGATCTATGGAGTATTATAGTCAATGGACCACACACACCCACTGCTAGAGTTAATGGCATGGAGATTCCTAAACCAAAAACGAATGGGATGAACATGATAGAAAATTGGCACAACTCAATGCCAAAGCAATGAATGTCTTATACTGCTCATTAGATGCAAATGAATTCAATCGCATATCTATTTGCATTTCTGCTAAGAAATCTGGGATAGACTTGAAGTTACCCATGAGGGAACAAATCAAGTCAAGGAATCCAAGATTAACATGCTAGTTCATAAATATGAATGTTTAAAATGGATGCATGTGAATCTATTGCTGATATGTTTACAAGATTTACTGACATAGTTAATGGTTTAAAAAGTCTTGGTAAATCTTATAATAATTCTGATCTTGTGAGAAAGGTCTTGCGTTCCTTGCCTAGGACTTGGGAAGCTAAGGTGACGGCAATACAAGAAGCAAAGGATCTAAGTACACTACCCCTAGAAGAACTGTTGGGATCCTTGATGACTCATGAGCTTCAAATCAAGCAACATGTTGATGAAGATGAGTCAAAGAAGAAAAGAAATATGGCTCTTAAGATTTCTGAATATATGGAAGAGCCTCATGAATCCGAGGATGAAAGTGATGATGAGGACATGGCACTCATCACAAGAAAATTTAAAAGATTCATGAAGAAGAAGAAGTTTGAAAAGAAAAAGCCCTTTGCAAGAAAAGATGAGGACAAGGGCAAAGAAAGGAAGTTATTTGTTTTGAATGCAAGAAGCCGGGTCACTTTAAATCTGAATGCCCTCAACTAAAGAAAGGCACCCGGAGGTTCAAAAAGAAGGCAATGATGGCCACATGGAGCGATTCGGAAAGTACAAGTTCCGAAGAAGAAGAAAAGAGTGAAATGGCCAATCTATGCTTCATGGCGGACAACGATGAGGTAAGTCCGAGTTTTCTTGATGACTTCACTTTTGATGAATTACATAGTGCTTTTTATGAATTAATGGATGATTTTGCAAACCTAAGTTCAAAGAACAAAGATTTGAAAACTCAAATGCAAAAACTATCATTAGAAAATGAAAAGCATGTTATTGATAAAGAACTTTTAATAAAAGAAAAAGAAAGTTTGAAAAATGAAGTTGATAGACTTAAGCCTATAGTTGATAAATTTACTAAGCTCTATCAAACTTAATATGATTTTGGAAAATCAAAGGCTATTTTTGATAAAGCTGGATTAGGATATAATCCACTTAAAAAGCAAAAATCATTGAAAAACATTTTTGTACATGCTGAAAAATCATTAAACATTACTTGTTTTAAATGTGGAGACAAAGGACATAAATNTTTTGGAAAATCAAAAGGCTATTTTTGATAAAGCTGGATTAGGATATAATCCACTTAAAAAGCAAAAATCTTTGAAGAACATTTTTGTACATGCTGAAAAATCATTAAACATTACTTGTTTTAAATGTGGAAACAAAGGACATAAATCATATATGTGTAAATCTTCACATAAAAGAAAAAGATGATTTGGGTTCCCAAAGGAACAATTTTAATGCATCTAACCATGAAGGACCCAAGAAGGCTTGGGTACCTAAAATTAAGACATAAATGTTTTGCAGGAGTGTCTTGCAGCCATCAGACTGAAAAGAAAATGGTACCTGGACAGTGGTTGCTCAAGACACATGACGGGTGACAAAGATCAATTCATCACCCTTGAATCAAAAAGAGGTGGAGTAGTTACTTTTGGTGATAATGGTCAAGGCCATATCATGGGTATTGGTAAGATTCAAATTACTCCATCTACTCATATTGATAATGTTTTATATGTTGATGGACTTAAACATAATCTAATAAGTATTAGCCAACTGTGTGACAAAGGTTTCAAGGTTTCCTTTGAAGCTTCTGTTTGCACTGTTACTAATCCCATTGATAATAGCATTATTCTTGTTGGTAACGCTATGGCAATGTGTACTTAATTGATTTGAGTAATTTATCTCCAAGTAATCATTGCTTAGTTGCTGATAATGCTAAGATGAATGAGATTGGTTGGCTATGGCATCGTAGATTAGGTCATGCAAGCACACACCTAATTTCAAATTATTGAAAATGGATTTAGTTAAAGGTATTCCTAGCTAAATTTTGAAAATAATCGAATATGTGATGCATGTCAATTTGGAAAACAAACAAGAACTTCTTTCAAATCTAAGAATGTTGTTTCAACTACTAGGCCACTAGAGCTACTACACATGGACCTTTTTGGACCTACTAGAACCACAAGTCTAGGAGGAAAGAAATATGGTCTAGTGATAGTAGATGATTACTCTAGATTCACTTGGGTAATGTTTTTGGCTCACAAAGATGAGACTTTCTCAATATTCATGAAATTTGTTAAGAAAGTCACTAATGAGAAAAACACTACCATAGTGTCTATTAGAAGTGATCATGGAACTGAATTTGAAAATCACTTATTTGAAAAATTCTGTTTTGAAAAAGGCATACATCATAACTTCTCTGCACCTAGAACACCACAACAAAATGGAGTTGTAGAAAGGAAGAATAGGACTTTAGAAGACATGGCCCGTACCATGCTATGTGAAAGCCAACTTCCAAAATATTTTTGGGCGGAAGCTATAAACACAGCATGTTACATTCTAAATAGAGCCCTAATTAGACCTATCCTTAAGAAAACTCCCTATGAACTTGGATCAATAGGAAACCAAATTTAAGTTATTTTCATGCATTTGGTTGTAAATGTTTTATTCATAACAATGGTAAGGATAATCTTGGGAAGTTTGACGCAAAGTCTGATGAAGGTATCTTCCTAGGATATTCTACATCTAGCAAAGCATATAGAGTATTTAATAAGAAAAGCTTAGTTGTAGAAGAATCCATTCATATAGTGTTTGATGAGTCTTTAGCATCAAGTTCAGATAAAATTGATGATGAGGAAGATACATCTTTGATTGAAAGAGATATTGAAAAATTAAATGTATCTTCAGATCAAGAACCTGAAGTTAAGGATGATGACTCACCTAAGGATGATGGTATTGATACTGTTCAAAATGATAAAGATCTACCTAGAGATTGGAGATATGCTTATGGTCATCCTAAGGACCTAATCATAGGTGATCCATCTCAAGGTGTAAGGACTAGATCATCAATGAGAGATATCAATAATCATCTTGCATTTGTATCTCATATAGAACCTAAAACTATAGAGGAAGCGAGAAAGATAGTTATTGGATGTTAGCAATGCAGGAAGAGTTAAACCAATTCACTAGGAATCAAGTCTGGACCCTAGTTGAAGACCTAAAAATCACCCTATAATAGGATCTAAATGGGTATTTAGAAATAAATTAGATGAAAATGGCATTGGTAATTAGAAATAAAGCTAGATTAGTTGCAAAAGGATATAATCAAGAAGAAGGTATAGATTTTGATGAAACTTTTGCACCTGTTGCTAGATTAGAAGCCATTAGGCTACTACTTGCATTTGCATGTCATATGAATTTCAACTTATTTCAAATGGATGTTAAAAGTGCATTTCTAAATGGTTTTATAAATGAGGAAGTTTATGTTGAACAACCTCCTGGTTTTGAAGATCATGAATTTCCAAACCACGTCTTCAAACTACACAAAGCACTTTATGGTTTAAAGCAAGCACCTAGAGCTTGGTATGATAGATTAAGTAAATTTTTAATTGAAAATGACTTTTCTAGAGGAAATGTTGATAAAACCTTGTTTTTGAAAAGAAAAGGAAAGGATTTATTAATCGTTCAAATTTATGTTGATGACATTATATTTGGTGCTACTAACAATCTCCTTTGTCAAGAATTTGCTAAGCTAATGCAGGGAGAATTCGAGATGAGCATGATGGGAGAACTAAACTTCTTCCTTGGACTTCAAATCAAACAAGAGAAAGCGGGAATTTTCATTAACCAAACAAAGTACACAAAGGAAATACTCAAGAAATTTGGTATGGAATCTGCTAAACCTCTTGGTACGCCAATGAGTCCCTCATGCAAGCTGGACAAGGATGAAGAAGGTAAGAAAGTAGATCAGAAGCATTACAGAGGTATGATTGGATCACTTCTTTACCTAACTGCAAGTAGGCCAGATATCATGTTTTCTGTCTGCTTATGTGCAAGATATCAATCTAATCCTAAGGAATCACATTTATTTGCTGTTAAAAGAATCTTTAGATACTTAAATGGAACTAAAAATGTAGGATTATGGTATTCTAGAGACTCAACCTTAAAATTGATTGCTTATTCTGATTCTGACTATGCTGGTTGTAAATTAGATAAAGAGTACAAGTGGGGCATGCCAACTTTTAGGAAGTAACTTAATCTCTTGGTTTAGCAAGAAGCAAAATTCGGTTGCATTATCCACTGCTGAGGCAGAGTATGTTGCAGCTGGAAGTTGCTGTGCTCAAATCCTTTGGATTAAGCGACAACTTGAAGATTATGGTATCACACTTGATAAAATACCTATTAAATGTGATAATACTAGTGCTATCAATCTAACTAAAAATCCAATTCAACATTCAAGAACTAAACACATTGAAATTAGACATCACTTTATTAGAGAACATGTAACTAACAAAGATGTTTGTCTTGAATATGTTAATACTAATGATCAATTAGCTGATATTTTTACCAAACCTTTGAGTGAGGAAAGATTTTGCTATCTTAGAGGAGAATTAGGAGTTTGTGATCCTTTAGAATAATTTTCTGAAACTCTTAAGGACAACAACTATCTAGACTTCAATAATTTCTTGAAAATCCTCTTTGTCCAATAAGGAAATTATCTAGAAATTTGATTCATTGTTTCCCCAATTATTAAGGAACACTTATCTAGAGTTTGATGATTAATTTGATCAGTTTCAGATCCTTGAAATTTGATTTTTTTGAAACTATTGTGGAGTCGACACCTGCAGTTTGTGGAGTCGACACCTTCTTATTTTGATGTTCTGTCTGGGCAATTAGAGCCGACTCTGGCTTCTGTAGAGCCGACTCTAATTCGGGCGCTGACAGATTCTCTGGTTCGGAGCCGACACCTCGTTTTCGGGAGTCGACTCTAAGTGGAACTAGGTCAAAATAAAAAGGGCGGAGTCGACCCCAAACGAAACCTATCGTCTCCTAAACCTTTCTAAAGCTGTTCCAAACTGATTCCAAACCCTCCAAATCCCTCAAATCCTTGATTACTCATTCCAATCGAATCCCATGGCTCCCAAAAAGCGTGCTATCATTGGTGGTTCGACTGTTCCGACGAAGCGCCGTTCAAATCGGAGGCAACCTTCGTCATCTTCTTCATCTGCCACTCAAGATGACTCTCCACCCTCACCATCTTCTCCTCGAGTCGACCAATTAGCGGGTAAGGCCATTACTACCGGAAGAAAAGTTGATTTTAACTTTTTTGTTTCGGAGGGCTTTGCTATTGGGCGTTGTTGAAAGAAATGGGATGGGAGAAGGTTTGTTCTTTGGATATCCCTACTTACCCTGCCCTAGTGAGAGAATTTTATAATGATTTATGTAAGGAGAGGGAGGCTTAGTGAGTGTTGTAAGAGGAACAAAAGTAATCATCACAGCCGAATCCCTTGGTAATCTATTGGAAATGCCTACCGTTGGCCTTGTTGAATATCAACATGAAGATAGAGGAGGTGCACTATCAAGGATGTTAGGGAGAGAAGTTTCTGAGTTTGAGGAAATCTTGGCAAATCAACTTAATTTGGAACTCAGATTACTTCACAATATCTGTGGAAGAATTTTTTTCCTAAAATCGGAAAGTTTGAATATGTCTCGGAGCGAGACATCTTATTGATGGACTGCATTCTCACTGGTAGACCTGTCAATCTTGCTGGTATGATGATAGGCTATATGGCGGAGGCAGCTACTAAGAAGAGATCTACATTGCCATATGGTATGGTTTTGACATTGGTATTCAGAAGCCAAGGTGTACTTATAATGGATAATGAGCCACTAAGAAAATTAAGGCATACAGATTACTATAGTGTCTCTACAATTCACCGGATGGGCTTTAGAAAAGAAATGGAAATTGGATAAAAAGAGGACATGAGGCCAGAGCTGAAGAGGTTAGAGTTGAGGAAGTCAGAGGAGAAGACATTCCTGAACCATCTGCTGGACCCTCAGAGGCTGGACCTAGCTCTCAACTTCCACATCAGTCAGCATTGGCATCTGAAAGATTTTCTGAGGAGCAAATAGGTCAGCTCAGAGCTTTACTGGCTGAGTATGACAGTCAAAGAACAAATGATATGTGTAAATTAAGAGAGGAGTTCAATCAATTAAAGGATGAGATCAATTCAAGACTTGACATGATTTCTTTTTCAATTAGCAATTCCGTTGAATCCTTTAGCACTGATCTTCATAAAATTTTTGAAAGGATGGAAGGCATTGCAGACGGTTCTGGAACTTATCTTCATGCTACTAGTCAACTGAAGAAAGATATCGACCTCGCCGTCTCTCAAATTGAAGCTTGTCTTGAAAGTTTTAAGAAGACTCAAAAAGATGATGTTATGGAAATGATTGGACATTTAAAGAAAATTGTGTATAAGCATATTTGATTTTGATATTCAATCCTAGGTTGTATCTTAGGATTTCTTGCTTTCTTGCTTTCTTAGCATGTATCTAGGAATTACATACTTAAATCTGTCATTTTAAAATACATGTAATGAATCTTGCTTTGGAATACAATTACACTTTTTTATCTATTTGTTTGATTGAATGTCAATGAATGAGTTTCCTATCTTTATGACTATTCGAACCAACATCCTCGCTCTGATAACATTCTTTATTGCTTTTAAATTCACCTTATTGTTGATAACAAAAAAGGGGGAGAGATAAGTGTATATGCATATAAGAAAGAAAAAGAGAATGAAGAGAAAGAAAATGAAGAACAATTTGAGATAGAGAGAGAGAGAGAGAATTTCTTTTAAAAAAATTTTAGTTTATCTACATAGGGGGAGCTATTCAATGCAGGGGGAGCTTAATAAATTTCTCCATATAAAAGTTAAATCATCTTGATTGATGTCAAGTTTTGTTTATTTTTATTCATTTTGAATATTGGCATCAAATTCTCTATTAGGAAGTCTCTAAGCTTTAACAATGTCTATAATTCTCAATTCAAATGAATTTTTTAATGCATATACTCAAAGTTTTTGTCATCATCAAAAAGGGGGAGATTGTTGACCCAATTGAGGATTTTGATGATTAACAAAACTATTTGAGTATAACATTTGAAGTTACTAATGATTTTGATTAAGTTTTTCAGATTATAAGTCTACTTGATAATCAAAATCAAGAGTCAAATCAAGTTCTGGTTTGAATCTAATGTCAAGGTAAGATTGCAGACATTAGAGTCGACACATGGAATCGCAGAGTCGACTCCGAAAATGGCACAGACTTAGAGTCGACTCCGGGACTGTGAGAGCCGACTCTATCAAAAAAACAGAACGATGGATTTTCAGGCCACGACTTAGAGTCGACTCCCAGACTGTTAGAGTCGACTCCAGAAGAATTTTGTGTCGACCCCAGAAAAGTCAGAGACGACTCCAGATCGAGCGGATTAAATAATTTCGAGTTAGAGCCGACTCCAGAAAAGTTAGAGCCGACTCCAGAATGTCAGACACGGCTCCAGAACTGTCAGAACGACTCTAAACTTTATCTTTATCTATTTTAATCCCAACGGCTATTGTTATTTATGGATCTAATCCTTCTTACACTTGCTTCTAACGGATAGTTTCAAACTATTTGTGGATTAATCGGATCTATAAGAAGAGGGTTTGTTGCATCCCAAAAGAAGATAAGAAAGAGGCAAAAAGAAAAGAATAGAGAAAACCTTTGAGATCTATCAGAAAAGAAAAGAGGGAAAACTTGTAAGGAAAGATCATACTGATTCCCCAAAAGAAGAGAGAGAGATTCCAAGGCTTTGCTATTCTATTAGAAGAAATCTCAAGAGAAGGAAGAAGCCCTAGTTTTTTTGATCTTCTGAGTCTCAAGAGCATCTTCAAAGGAAGATCCATACAAAGGAAGATCCATTCAAAGGAAGAGAAGGAAGAAGCCACCAAGATCTGCGAATCAGGCTTTGATTCCTATCTCTTATTATTGTTTCATTATTGTATATTTGCTCATTGAAGGAGCTTTTTTTTGTTATAAAATCAAATAATGTTTGCTGGGTCAATCTGGTGATTGATTCAGTTGAGGCTGTTAGCCTTGTGCAAGCATTAGCTTGTGGTGATAGGTTTTGTGCTGGTGAGCCTTGAAAACCAGCTGGGTTCATTGTGCGCCCGGAAAAACAACAAGTTCGAGTTGTGAGCTTGCAAAACAACTCTGCTGTAATCAGGTTGATTATAGTGTGGACCCAAGAGGTACTTGGGAGTGGACGTAGGTGTAGGTACACCGAACCACTATAAAATCTCCTGTGTTTGCCGTGATTGTCTCTTTATCTTCAACTCTCTAATTGTGGTTGTTTAGTTTTAATTTGTGAATCTAAGTTTTTATTTCCGCTGGGGGTTATCCTTCAAAAGAGTTTTAATTTTTGAGAAACCCAATTCACCCCCCCCCCCCTCTTGGGTTGCTATCTGGACCAACACTCGTCCATCATATGGTTGAGCCGTTGGCCTAGCCTATTTATGTTCAATTATATTATAATTTATGTATATAAATTTTATGAATTATGCATGCTTAATTGAGCATAAAATTTAAATAATGTCTAAATGATAAATACATTGAATAATTAAGGAGTAGCCACATCATCCTTAATTATAGAATTATATAATAAAGTTAATAAATCATAAATAATAGACATTAATTATAATAATTATATATATATAATAAATTTTATCTTATAATAATTTTTATTATATTTATATAATTGATTAGGGTAAAATATCAAATTATATTTTTCTAATCTATCCATAGGAATTAGAAAGAAGGAAAATAATTTGATAGTTTTATCATACAGACTTAAGTGAATCTAATTGAATTAGAGCTTTAGCCCATAGGCAAGTTTTATGTCAATAGATTTACTATTTTATATTTGTATAATTTAATTAAGATAAAATATCAAATTATATTTTTCTAATCTATCCACAGGAATTAGAAAAAGGAACATAATTTGATAGTTTTATCATACAGACTTAAGTGAATCTAATTGAATTAGAGCTTTAACCCACATGCAAGTTTTATGTCAGTAGATTTACTATTTTCTAAATGCATGATTTACATTGGTAAATCATTTTTATTAGCCTCAATTTTTCATAATAAGCATGTATATTTAATTTTGCAGTTATGTAACTTGTAAATTTCTCTGGTATAAAATGTGACATACCTGAATTGAGGGGTGATAACTATAAAGTTTGGAAGGAGAGAATTCCCCTTCATCTGGGCTGGATGGACATTGATTATGCTATAAGGAAGGATGAACCACCTTCAGTAACTCAGACCAGCACTTCTAGTGCGATTGCGATTTATGAACGTTGGGAGCGATCTAATCGCTTGAGTATAATGTTCATAAAGACAAAAATCTCTGTTGGTATACGTAGTTCAGTCGATAAGCATGAGAATGTCAAGGAGCTACTAAAGGCCATTGATGAGCAATTCAGTACTTCAGACAAAGCTCTTCCAGTACCCTAATATTGAAGTTATCATCCCTGAGGCTCACTGGAGTGAGAGGTGTGCGTGAGCACATTATGCAAATGAGGGACATTGCAGCTCAACTGAAGACTCTTGAGGTTGAAATGTCTGAGTCCTTTCTGGTGCACTATATTTTAAATACCCTTTCATAGCAGTATGGACCATTTAAGATATCTTATAACACACATAAGGAAAAATGGTTAATCAATGAACTTTTGGCCATGTGTATTCAAGAAGAGAGTAGTCTGTTGATGGAATTGGGTGAGAGTGCAATACTGACCACAAATGGAAAGGATCGGGCACGGGCTAAGAAGAAGGGTAAAAGTAAAATACCACCCCAATCTGACATTAAGAAGGAATCCAAGTGTTTTTTTCTGTAAGAAGAAGGGACACTTGAAGAAGGATTGCATCAAGTTCAAGACTTGGCTTGAAAAAAAGGGTATGCAAAACCTAAGGAAGCCAATGGAAAGTGAGCAGTATATCTCTACAGGAAACAAGATGCGCTCACATGTGGAAGCTATAGGGACATGCACTTTAGTTCTTAGTAGTGGTTTTATTTTAAATTTGGAAAGGACCTTTTATGTACCTAGTTTCTCTAGGAACTTAATTTCAGTTTCAAGACTTGTACCTTTGGGTTATTCCTTCAACTTTTCAGATACTTCTTCTGATTTATATTATAAATCTGAACTTGTTGGGAATTATACTTTGTATGATAGTCTTTTCTATATTAATTTGCAAAATAATACCACTCATGATGTGATGCATGTTAGGGTTGGCATAAAAGGATGTGTTGTAAATGATAACTCTTATATGTTGTGGCATCGAGATTGGGACATATCTCCATAGATAGAATCAAGAGGTTAGTGAATGAAGGAGTACTCAATACTTTGGACTTCACTGACTTTGACACTTGTGTGGACTGCATTAAGGCAAGCAGACCAATAAGTCAAAGAAAGGTGCCAAGAGGAGTTCAGACCTATTAGAGATCATACACACGGATATTTGTTGTCCAGATATGGATTTTCATGGTTTGAAATACTTTATCTGCTTCATTGATGACTACTGATTTATGTATCTCTACTTGCTTCATAATAAGAACGAAGCATTAGATGCCTTTAAGGTATTCAAGACAGAAGTAGAGACACAATGTGGAAAACAAATCAAAATTGTAAGAGCTGATAGAGGATGTGAGTATATGGGAGATACACAGAGGATGGACAAATGCCTGGTCCATTTGCGAAGTTCCTTCAAAAATATGGGATTATTGCCCAATACAGTTTACCTGGTCATCTGAGTAGAATGGTGTAGCAGAAAGAAAGAACCGAACATTGATGGACATGGTGAGGAGCATGATTAGCAGCTCCAAACTACCTAAGTCCTTGTGGACAGAAGCTCTCAAGACGACTATGTACATATTGAATCGAGTTCCAACCAAGGCTGTTTCTAAAATGCCATTTGAGTTATTTAAAGGTTGAAAACCAAGTTTGCGACATGTACGCGTATGGGGATGCCCATGTGAAGTGAGAGTATACAATCCATAAGAGAAAAAGCTGAATCCTAGGACCATTAGTAGGTATTTTGTTGGAAATATTGAGAGGTCTAAAGGATATAGATTTTACTGTCCATCCCATATAACTAGGATTGTGGAATCAAGAAATGCCTAATTTCTTGAGAATGACTTGATCAGTGGGAGTGATCAATTGTAGAGCATGACTCCTGAAAGGGAACATTCTGATGCTCAACCTTCCACTTCAAGTGACAGACTGATTGTCGTTCATAGTGCCCCTCAAGATCAAACGGGCATTATACAACCATCGTTGAAATTCTATAATTTGCTGATAATGAACTAGTAGATCTAGTCTCTCATGAGTTACTAGAGATAGTTGAACAATCAACTTCATCGGAGGAGGTTGTTACAACATTAACAAGATCTACAAGAGAAAAGAAATCAGTAATTTCTAGTGACTATATTGTGTATCTTCAAGAGTCAGACTATAATATTGGAGCTGAAAATAATCCTGAAATGTTTTTATAAGCCATGAATTGTAAGGAATTCAATTTATGGTATGATGCTATGAAAGATGAGATGGATTCTATGGTATTTAATGGAGTCTGGGATCTTGTTGAGTTGCCTGATGGAGCAAAAGCCATTGGCTGTAAATGGGTCTTTAAGACCAAGAAAGACTCATTAGGCAATATTGAGCGATATAAGGCAAGACTCGTTGCTAAGAGATTCACTCAAAGGAAGGGAATTGATTACAAGGAGACATTTTCTCATGTATCTAAGAAAGATTCTTCTGCATTATCATGGCATTTGTTGCGCATTTTGACTTAGAGCTGCAACAAATGGATGTGAAAACTGCATTTCTCAATGGAGATCTAGAGGAAGAGGTTTATATGAAACAACCTAAAAGTTTTTCCTCTAGTAATAATGAGCAACTAGTATGCAAGCTTAAGAGATCTATATAGATTGAAACAAGCCTCTCGACAATGGTACTTAAAATTTCATGATGTGATTTCTTCATTTGGATTTGTAAGAACATCATGGATCAATGTATATACCATAAGGTCAGTGGGAGCAAAATATTTTCTGATCCTATATGTAGACGATATTTTACTTGCAACCAATGATAAAGGTATGTTACATGAGGTGAAACAATTTCTCTCTAAGAATTTTGACATGAAAGATATGGGTGATGCCTCTTATGTCATTGGCATTAAAATTTAGAGAGACAGACTTCAAGGTGTTTTAGGTCTATCTCAAGAAACCTATATCAATAAAATCTTAAAGAGATTTCGGATAAAAGATTGTTCATCGAGTATACTCCCATAGTCAAGGATGACAGATTCAATTTGAATCATGCCCAAGAATGACTTTGAGAGGAAGGAAATGAAAAACACTTCATATGCCTCAGCTATTGGTAGCTTGATGTATGCTCAGGTTTGTACAAGGCTTGACATAGCATTTGCAGTTGGGATGTTAGGAAGATATCAGAGTAATCCAAGTTTAGACCACTGGAGAGCTGCTAAAAGGTCATGAGGTACATATTTGACTGCTACCTCTACTCTATATATATATATATGCAAGTAGAGTTCATTGCTTGTTTTGAGGCTATATTGCATGGTGTATGATTGAAGAGTTTCATCTCAAGGCTTAGAATTGTTGATTCTATTGCTAGGCTAATTAAATTGTACTATGACAATTCAGCTGCTATATTTTTGGCTAAAAACCACAATAGTGATAGTTGAAGTAAACACATCGACATTAAGTATTTAGCCATAAGAGAATGTGTTAAAGAAAATAAAGTGGTCATAGAACATGTTAGCACTGAATTGATGATAGCTGATCCTTGACTAAAGGCATGCCAATTAAGAATTTTAAGGATCATGTGGTACGAATGGGAGTTGGTCCCACGATATAATTTAGTTGCATGGACAACTACTTGTACAATGAAACTCTTTTATGGTTGTGATGTTTTTTCACATTCAGTTATTTAGTGTATACATTTATTTGTGATGAGCATCATTAAGTTAGACCTAGAATAAACATGGGGTTTATTCATTAAGTTATATGAGTTTATGTTTGGGAAATATAATACATTGTGATATATGATAAACAATACTCGATTTTAAGAGGACCTATTGCTATGATCCATGTATTTTTTTCTTACTATAGTAATAGAATATATGGACCAAGTGGGAGAATATTGGTTTTTTTTCCATTAAGCGTATCGGTTAGATACGATTAAGGTAGTCCTATATTCAATATCGAGGGGATACGTGAATTCAAAATTTGAATCCATGATTAAGATAAACATCCCTCAACCATATCCATTTAAAGCACCCTCTGTGATGGACAAATAAGGCATAAAGAAATATAAAAATGAGAAGGTCCATGTGCCTGGTCTCAATGAAAAGTTTACACCATCGCTGAGAGAGACCGTAAGGTATGGAAAAGCCTTACACTCATCTGGAAGAAAAGTCAACCGTAAAGCAATGGCTGGAGGTATTTATGTATCGATCATGATTTACTTTATTTTTTATGATAAATATATTGGTCCTATATTTCCACATATATGATAGGGATCAATATATTTAATTTTAGTCTATTATTCTAAACTCATTTCTTTCTATTTGGTAGAAGGAAGTCGAGAGAATTTTATTCGTAAGGTACCTATTGTTCCTCAAGTGAAAGATGATCCTAAAACCTTTAAAGAAGCAATGGCTTCGAGAGATTCTATTTTTTGGAAGGAAGCTATTCAAGATGAGATGGATTCTATTATGTCAAACCATACTTGGAAGCTTGTCGATTTACCCAAAGGTTCTAAGCCTATTGGTAGTAAATGGGTGTTTAAGAAGAAGTATCATAGTGATGGTACTTTAAACACTTATAAGGCTAGACTAGTAGCTAAAAGTTTTTCGACAAAAGAAAGGAATTGACTATTTTGATACATATGCACCTATAGTTAGAATAACAACAATTAGAGTATTGTTTGCATTGGCTTCATTGCACAACCTTTATGCTCATCAAATGGATATCAAAACAGCATTCCTAAATGGTGATCTCGATGAGGAGGTCTATATGGAACAATCAGAGTGGTGCGGGCACCAGGATCAAGCAGAGGATTCTTAACCCTCTGTGGATATTGATTAGTTATTATTCAAGTCTTGAGTTGGGAAATAAAGTTTAGTTTATTTTGAGTCTCGTCCAGTTCATTTTATTCTAAATTGAGTCCTATCCAGTTATTTTGATACATATGCACCTATAGTTAGAATAACAACAATTAGAGTATTGTTTGTATTGGCTTCATTGCACAACCTTTATGCTCATCAAATGGATATCAAAACAACATTTCTAAATGGTGATCTCGATGAGAGGTCTATATGGAACAATCAGAGTTGTGCGGGCACAGGATCAAGCAGAGGATTCTTAACCCTCTGTGGATATCTGATTAGTTACTATTCAAGTCTTGAGTTGAGAAATAAAGTTTAGTTTATTTTGAGTCCCGTCCAGTTCATTTTATTCTAAATTGAGTCCTATCCAGTTCAGTTTATTTTAATGTGAGTCCTGTAGTAAGTTCATCAGCTTACAAGAGGAGACATCAGTATTGGAGCAGAAGACAAGGCCATCACAGTCAGTCAGAGCAGCTGCTAAATTCAAGTTGGTGCCACACCTACTTCAAATAGCCCACATGCCACCTAGCAGAGCAAGCAACCTTTCCGATCTGGATGATCATTTTTCTCATCTGATGACACAGATTTCATGCTGAATCCAGCTGCCGCTGATTGCATCTAGAAGATCACCTTCCTCATCTGGACGCTACAGTTCATACCAAATTAAGCTGCCGCTGATTGCATCTCAATCATATCTAGAAGATCACTTGCCTCATCTGGATGCCACAGATTTCATGCGAATCCAGCTGCCGCTGATTGCATCTAGAAGATCACCTTCCTCATCTGGACGCTGCAGATTTCATGCCAAATTTGATTAGGGCACCTTTTTTCTTTTCTCTCTTTCCATATCTGTATTTTCTTGGGCCCAAGTCTCTTGCTCTATAAAAGAGACCCTCTTGTATGAATGATGTATCTTTTATTATTAATCAATCAATCTAAGTTTTGAGTTATTGTGATTTTTGTTAATTGGTTCTCTGGTGCTCTTGTTTCCCTCCTCCTGTGCGTGCCAACATCCCAAGTCTTCAGGAGAAACCCTGCCGCCACCTTTGTCTTCCAATAGTGGACGCCCAAGAGCCCTTGGCCGGCCTCCCTTTTCTCTACTCCTTCCTTATCTCTTTGCCTCTATTCTAAATTTTCTCTATTATTCTTTAACCCTTGTATGGTGATCTTGCAGATCCCTCAGTAGCCACGAATCCAGAATTCAAGGTGATCGTCATCCAGGTCAGCGGATACTTGGCCGCAGATCCGTGGGCTCAAGGCTTGGTCATCTAGGGCGCATCCGCCAGGCAGAGCAACCCTTTCAACACTTTGATCTTTCCCCTCTTGCCAGGTACACCCCTCTAATCTACTAGTAACTTTATTGTAGGAGAGCAAGCCCTATCGGTGCTTCTTAGCCTCGGCGGTCCTTCTTCCTTAATTTTTAGGAACTGTTTCGCGTGCGGATTTACTGTGAATTTTCCTGAATCCCTCTAAGGCTATTACTTTGGAAAGAATAATCAACTATAATTATTAATCATTAAAAAAAAAAAGAAAAAAAATACTTGCATGCGAATCGGTCCTGCATCTGTTTGGTATCAGAGCATAGTTAGGGCTTAATTTTAATTCACGTTATTATCAGTATATCATCTGTTAATTGAATTGTTTCTGCCTGCATATATCAAAAAATTACAAAATTTATTTTTCTAGATTCATTATAATTTAAAGTATTTTTTTTATTTTTTGAGAATTTAATTCGATCTGTGAAAAAATAAAAAAATTCTGAGATTTATTGCTATTTACAGATTTCTGGATTAGGGTTTGTGTTTTGCATGTCATTCATCTGCATTAAATTACTCTTAAGGGCTTTCATTGATGTCAGATAAGGGAGGGATTGAGACCCCTTCCTTGGCCCAAAATAACCACCCGTGCATTCGATCCCAAGCCTCTAATCTAAAACTGAGTAGCAACTTAATTGACATTTGCCCTAGAGGGCTAGGACACCAACAGTCGGTTTAGTGTACTGGAGGAGACTAGTACAAATCAATCTGGCGTGTGCTCTGAAATTGGTGTCTAGAAGGGAGGTCAAATGTCAAACGACTTAAGCGGAGTGTTGGGGTTATTCTAATTAGGCACCTACAATTTGCGGACGAGCCTCCCCCCTTCCACCTGTCCCAACTGGCCAATTGAAGAGTTACTGTTAGATTGGCTTGCATTAAGCCAAATCCTTTACTCTGGATGACTAGGTCTAGCATACCGTAGTCCAAGTCAGTCTGAGTCTTGTATGCTTGATTGTGCTTGCATGTGCACTAGATCAGGAGCATCTTTTCGCCCGTCACCACCTCCATTACAGGCTGAACCCATGGCTAATCAAAGCATTAATGATCACTTAAGGATCATCACTGAATAACTAGCCCGAATGAACCAAGACATCAAGCAATCTGAGGCTAGATTAGGGTCCAGATTTGATTAAGTCGAAACTAGGTTGGGCATCCTAGAAGAAGCCCGTGAGCCCCACACCGAGTCTGATCATGAGACCCCACCTCATCTTAGGAGAGCCCAACAGCCTGACCTCTACATAAGGCCAAACCCTAGGAGACCACTTTGACCTGATCCAGTCCTAGATGTCCCCTAGGAGACCCAATCATGAGGCAGTAGATCAAAAGAAAGAGCCCTTAGAAGTGTCAGACTTAAAGCACCTACTTTCGATGGCTCTATGGACCCTAAGGACTACCTAGATTGGAGGAAGGGATGGACCAGTACTTTGACTGGTACGACATGTCTGAAGAGCGTAAGTTTAAGTTTGCCAAGCTCAAGTTAGTACGACAGGCTAGTTATACTGGGCCACTTTAGAGCGAAGGCAATTATTAGAGGAAGAGACCCCATAGTCACCTGGCACACCATGAAGGCTAGACTTAGGTCCAATTATGTCCCCACATCGTATGAACAGAGCCTATTGGACTAGTGGCATGGATTAATTCAGGGTAGTAAAACTGTGAATGAATACATTGCTACATTCCAAGAGTATCATGAGGTGTAATATCGTTCAGTCTGAGGAAGTCACCCTATCCAAGTTTAGGTATGGCCTAAGAGCATATTCAAAGAGAACTCTACCTAAGAAGGGTACACGATTTAGAAGAAGCTTACCAAGTTGCTAGGGATTATGAACATTTTCAGAGAGGGCCACCCTATCGTAGATCAGAGGCTACCAAGAGCCCTAGCCCATATCCAGGATCTAGCCAGGCCTATCCTAGTCATCCCAGACCTACCCAGTACTTAGACCCCCACCAGACTTTTCTGAGTCAACCCAACACTAGCCGACCCAGTACAAGCCGAACTGAGTTGAGTCGACCCCAAATAGTACCCCTATACCCAGAGAGAGGATAAGGGCAAATATGTAGAGGTCCAAAGAAATTCAACCCCCAGATCAAATGCTTTAGATGCAACAAACCGGGACATATGATCAGCCAGTGCCCAGTCAGATCCCTTCATATAGATGAGTTACCTGAGACTGAATCCGAGTCCCTAGTTGAGCCTGAGGGAGAGGTCTATGAGGCTAATACTTATCTGATAGATGAGTACGATGGAGAGGAGGAAACATTTGAGTCTGAAGACCTACTAGGAGTGGTTAGATGTATCTTGACCCAGACTCAAACTAAGACCAGGAAGATTGGCGTAGAACTAACATCCTACAGACTTTTGTTAAGATAGGGGATAAGGTGCTCAAGATCATAGTGGATAGCGGGAGTTGTGTCAATGTGTCTCTACTAATACAGTTAAGTCATTAGGATTGACCACAGTTCCCCATCCTAGTCCCTATAAGGTCTCGTGGGTAGATTCCACCTCTATCCCAATCAAGTTCAGATGCCAAATACTAATCAAATTGCAAAATTATGAGGAAAAGGTCTGGTGCGATGTAATTCCTATGGGTGTTAGTAGTATTATATTAGGTCGACCTTGGCTTTACGATCACGATGCCACCTTGTTTGGTCGATCCAACATCTGCTCTTTTAAACACAATGGGAACAAGTATGTGATACATCCAACTCCACCTAGGGACCCAATCAATAAAGGATCTAGCAACCTTAAGGATAGCAAGCCAAGAGTTAATCTGATTAAAGTTAAGGAATTAGAAAAGGACATCACTGAGGGTAATCTGTTTGGATTTTAACCACTAAAGAGATCTATGAATCGGTCCAAAAGGAACAACCCCCAGAAGTAATTGAGATCCTAGAGGAGTTTAAGGATGTCTTCCTGAAGAATTGCCTGATCAGTTACCACCCCTGAGAAACATCCAACATGCCATTGACCTGATCCCAGGATCCACCCTCCCAAACCTTTCCCATTATAGGATGAACCCCACTGAGCATCAAGAACTACAAAAACAAGGGGGAGAATTACTTAGGAAAGGTTTCATTAGGGAGAGCTTAAGTCCTTGTGCAGTTCCTGCACTATTAACCCTAAGAAGGATGGTACCTGGAGAATGTGCATGGATAGTAGGGCCATCAACAAAATCACTATCAAGTATAGGTTCCCTATCCCCAGACTAGATGACATGTTGGACATGATGGGGGTGCCACTATCTTTTCCAAAATAGACCTTAAGAGTGGCTACCATCAGGTTAAAATTAGACCAGATGAGTGGAAGACTGCATTTAAGACTAGAGATGGTCTGTTTGAGTGGGTCGTGATGCCTTTTGGGCTGTCAAATGCACCTAGCACATTCATGAGAATCATGACCCAGGTCCTGAAAGAGTACACGAAAAAATTCTTAGTGGTCTATTTTGATGATATATTAATTTATAGCAAGACCAAAGAGGACCATCTTAACCATCTCAGATTAATCTGTCAGACCCTTAGAGAGAATAGCCTATGCAAATTAAGAAGTGTGATTTCATGACGCATAGGGTTATCTTTCTAGGTTTTGTAGTAACCCCAGAAGGTGTTTCAGCGGATCCTGAAAAGGTTAGGTCGGTCGTAGAGTGGCCAGTACCTATGAACGTCCACGATGTCCGCAGCTTCCAAGGCCTAGCAACCTTTTACAGGAGATTCATTAGGGATTTAGCACCATCATCGCACCCATCACTGATTGTATTAGGAAGGGTAATTTTGAGTGGACTAAGTCAGCTAATAAGGCCTTCCTAGGGCTTAAGGATAGGATGACTCATGCACCCATACTTAGACTTCCAACTTTTCTAAGGTGTTTGAGGTTGCGTGCGACGCATCGGGAGTAGGCATAGGTGGAGTGTTAAGCCAAGAAAATCACCCCATAGCTTTCTTTAGTGAAAAACTAAATGAAGCTAAACTTAGATATTCCACCTATGATAAGGAATTCTATGCGGTAGTACAAGCCTTAAGTATTGGAGACATTACTTACTACCGCAGGAGTTTGTTTTATTTTCTGATCATGAGGCACTCCGATTTCTGAACTCCCAAAAGAAGCTAAATTCTAGGCACAACAAATGGGTTGAATACATTCAGGCATACACTTTTGTCCTGAAACACCGTGCCGGTATAGAAAATAAGGTAGCAGATGCCCTAAGCCGTAAGTCTTTGTTGTTGAGTACTGTTAGCACCGAAGTTATAGGATTCGACCGGATAAAAGATGAGTATGAGACTTGTCATGACTTTGGTGAAATTTATAAGATCCTTCAGCTAGGGCCATCCAGTACCAGTGGAGATTATACCATCCAGAATGGTTACCTTTTTAGGGGCAATAGACTTTGTATCCCTAGGATGTCACTTAGAGAATTCCTAGTCTGAGAAATGCATGCTAGGGGATTAGCTGGTCATTTTGGAAGAGATAAGACTATTCTAGTGATAAAGGACCAATTTTACTGGCCAGGATTAAAAAGGCTCGTTGCCCTGATAATAGCCCGATGTCGAACTTGTGCCATTGCAAAATAGCAGAAGCAGAACACCGGTCTATATACTCCTTTGCCCGTGCCTGATCGTCCTTGGTAAGACCTCAGTATGGACTTCATTCTAGGATTACCTAAAATCCAGAAGAAGCACGACTCCATCTTTGTAGTGGTCGATAGGTTCTCTAAGATGGCTCATTTCATCCCTTGTTCGCAAACCTTTGACGCATCTAGGGTAGCCCGACTTTTCTTAGACAGCGTGGTCAAGCTCCATGGCCTACCTAAGACCATTGTTTCTGATAGGGATGTTAGGTTCACCAGCTACTTTTGGAAAATGCTATGGCATCTGTTAGGGACCAAACTTAATTTTTCATAGCCTTTCACCCCCAAACGGATGGGCAAACTGAAGTGGTGAACCGTAGTCTAGGAAACCTTCTTAGGTGCCTTGTAGGCGAACACCTAGGGACGTGGGATTTATTATTGCCTCATGCAGAGTTCGCCTACAATAGCTCAGTGAACAGGTCCACGGGCAAGAGTCCATTTGAGATAGTCCATGGGTACAAGCCTAATCGTCCACTTGATCTAATTCCTTTACCCCTCACACACGAGTCTCAGAGTCCGTACAAGCATTTGCACAGCATATCAAAGACTTACATAAGGACATTAGCCAGAAAATAAATCTAAGTAATGAAACTTATAAAAGACTAGCTAACTCCCAAAGAAGAGCCAAAGAGTTCAGTGTAGGGGATTATGTCATGGTTAGGCTTAGGCCTGAACGGTTCCCACCAGGTACTGTTAAGAAACTTCATGCTCGCGGAGCTGGTCCCTTTAAAATAATAGAGAAGGTAGGACCCAATGCCTATGTGCTAGATCTGCCCTCGGATTGGGGCATTAGCTCTACCTTCAATATTGCAGACCTAGTAGAATATAGGGAACCGGCAGCGATTCCTAGTGAGTACTTTGGACCTAACCCTCCTTTCATGAGCGAACCTACCCAAGAGTGTCCATCACCAATTTTACCTGAGTGAGGAGAGCGGATCGAGCGTATCCTAGACGATCAAGCCATTACGATCCGGAACTGGTTATCAACGCTACCTGATCCGATGGCAGTCGCCCCGAATCTGACAATTCATGGATTACTCGAGAGGACTTGCAACACCTCGACCCAGACCTACTAGAGAGATACTAGAGCCAGAATGAACCATACTCGACGGGGTCGAGTTCTTCCCACCCTGAGAGAATTGGTGCAGGCACCAGGATCAAGCAGAGGATTCTTAACCCTCTGTGGATATCTGATTAGTTATGATTCAAGTCTTGAGTTGGATAAAGTTTAGTTATTTTAATGTGAGTCCTATAGTAAGTTCATCAGCTTACAAGAGGAGACATCAGTATTGGAGCAGAAGACAAGGCCATCACAGTCAGTCAGAGCAGCTGCTAAATTCAAGTTGGTGCCACACCTACTTCAAGCAGCCCACATGCCACCTAGCAGAGCAAGCAACCTTCCGATCTGGATGATCATTTTTCTCATCTGGACGCCACAGATTTCATGCCGAATCAGCTGCCACTGATTGCATCTAGAAGATCATCTTCCTCATCTAGACGCTGTTCATGCCAAATTAAGCTACCACTGATTGCATCACAATCATATCTAAAAGATCACCTGCCTCATCTGGATGCCACAGATTTCATGCCGAATCCAGCTGCCGCTGATTGCATCTAGAAGATCACCTTCCTCATCTGGACGCTGCAGATTTCATGCCAAATTTGATTAGGGCACCTTTTTTTCATTTCTCTCTTTCCATATCTGTATTTTCTTGGGCCACAAGTCTCTTGCTCTATAAAAGAGACCCTCTTGTATGAATGATGTATCTTTTATTATTAATCAATCAATCCAAGTTTTGAGTTATTGTGATTTTTGTTAATTGGTTCTCTGGTGCTCTTGTTTCCCTCCTCTTGCACATGCCAACATCCCAAGTCTCTAGGAGAAACCCTGGCGCCACCTTTGTCTTCCAATAGTGGACGCCCAAGAGCCCTTGGCCGCCTCCCCTTTTCTCTACTCCTTCCTTGTCTCTTTGCCTCTATTAAATTTTCTCTATTATTCTTTAACCCTTGTATGGTGATCTTGCAGATCCCTCAATAGCCACGAATCCAGGATTCAAGGTGATCGTCATCCAGGTCAGCGGATACTTGGCCATAGATCCGTGGGCTCAAGGCTTGGTCATCTAGGGCGCATCCGCCAGGCAGAGCAACCCCTTCAACACTTTGATCTTCTCCCTCTTGCCAGGTACACCCCTCTAATCTACTAGTAACTTTATTGTAGGAGAGCAAGCCCTACCGGGGCTTCTTAGCCTCGGCAGTCCTTCTTCCTTATTTTTAGGAACTATTTTGCGTGCGGATTTACTGTGAATTTTTCTGAATCCCTCTTAGGCTATTACTTTGGAAGAATAATCAACTGCAATTATTAATCATTAAAAAAAAATACTTGCATGCGAATCAGTCCTGCATCAGTTTGGTATCAGAGCATACTTAGGGCTTAATTTTAATTTATGTTATTATCAGTATATTATCTATTAATTGAATTGTTTCTGCCTGCATACACATCAAAAAATTATAAAATTTATTTCTCTAGATTTTTTATAATTTAAAGTATTTTTTTATTTTTTGAGAATTTAATTCGATCTTTGAAAAAAAATAAAAAAAATTCTGAGATTTATTACTATTTACGGATTTCTGAATTAGGGTTTGTGTTTTACATGTCATTCATCTTCATTAAATTACTCTTAAGGGCTTTCATTGATGTCAGATAAGGAAGGATTGAGACCCCTTCCTTGGTCCAAAATAACCATCCGTGCATTCTGATCCCAAGCCTCTAATCTAAAACTGAGTAGCAACTTAATTGACATTTGCCCTAGAGGGCTAGGGACACCAATAGTCGGTTTAATGTACTGGAGGAGACTAGTACAAATCAATCTGGCATGTGCTCTAAAATTGGTGTTTATATGCTAAAGTGCATGGTGACTTTGTGGTATATGTGTGCCTTTATATTGATGATATGTTGATCATTAGCAATGAATTGAAAGGCATACAAGAAACGAAGAAGTTTCTATCATCTACTTTCAAGATGAAAGATCTTAGATAAGTTGATACTATTTTGGGCATCAAAGTGAAACAAATAGTGGGGATTTTGAACTTGGTCAATCACATTATGTTGAGAAAGTGTTACACAAGTTCAAACATTTGAAGTTCAAAGAAGTGAACACCCCGTTCGATCCAAGTCTAAAGCTTGAAAAGAATAGTGGATGAGCCATGGCTCAACTTGAGTATGCAAGTGCTATTGGTTGTCTAATGTATTTGATGCAATGCACTAGATCCGATATAGCATTTGCAGTTAGTAAGCTGAGTAGGTTTACTAGCAACCCGAGTGTAGAACATTGGAAGGCTGTTGGTAGAGTCTTTGGTCATCTTTTGAAAACAAAAAGACTAGGTCTACAATACTCTAAATTTCCTGTTGTATTGGAAGGATATACCAATGCAAGTTGGATATGAGTGTGGGAGATAGTAAATCTACCACTGGTTAGGTGTTTACACTAGCGGATGGTGCAATATCTTGAAAATCTAAAAACAAACTTGTATTACACACTCAACAATGGAGTCAGAGTTTGTGGCTTTAACTTCAGCAGGACATGAGGCTGCGTGGTTAAGGGATCTTCTATTAGAAATCCCATTGGCTTGTGAGAATATTTCAACCGTATTGATACATTATGATAGCCAAGCCACTTTAGCCAGAGCATACAGCGAAGTGTACAATGGGAAGTCTAGACACATTAGTCTAAGACATGAGTATGTAAGGAAATTAATGAAAAATGAATAATTTATCTCATTTTTGTGTGATCAATCTATAATCTAGCTGATCCACTTACTAAACTATTACAAGAGATTTAGTAAAAACGACTTCCAGAGGGATGGGTCTAAAACTCTTGAGTAAAAGTCCACCAATGAGGGCAACCCAACCTAATACTAGGAAATGACTAGTCTTAGGTTCAATGGGTAATAACAAGTCATTGATAAGTGGATTGTAGGTGCACTTAGTATATAGTGCTTTACAAGTTGGAGGGTTGAGTTTTTTAAAACTCTTAATGAAGTTCAGTCATGTGGACAAGTATCTGTTGTAACAGAGATACTGAAAAAACTTCACCAATATGAATCTTGAGATGGTGCCGTCTCAAGTGAGAGTTAGAGTTTCTCTCATAAAAAGGTTCATAAAATAATAAACACATGGCCATAAATTATGCTAAGCAAGTGGTGTAGACAGAAAACTCTGAGTGTGTGTGAAGTATCATCGGTTTTGACACAAGGAATAACTGGTTCAAAGCGTTTATGCTACCTGAAATTTCGTTAAAGCTTTGTGATATTTTCACTAAGGTTAGGTTCAAATCGAAAGATACCTAGCTGTATTAATGCTCGTTGTCTTTAACTTCTGACATGGACTTAGTTTGTTTTAAACAATGGGGATTATTGAGATTTTGTTTAAATAAACTAAGTAGGTGTTTGTAAATGTGTTTAGAGCCATTCATATTTGTATCTGAATGGTCATTAATTTGAGTAATGACAATTTAGTTGGTGTAATCTTGGTCTCTTGGTCCCATTCATATTTGTAACTGAATAGTCATTAATTTGAGTAATGACAATTTACTTGGTGTAACCTCTTGGTCTTAGGTTTTTATGACCATTCATATTTGTAACTGAATGGTAATAATGGTAATTTTAGTTATCCATTCTATATTGTACGATAACGCCATTGTTAATAGAGCAATGGTTATATTAAAAAGATAACTCTTTCAATAGTATATAGATCTAAAACATATCCACAAACAAATCAAATCAACGTAAAAAAAGTTCTTGTCTACAATTGAGTTTTCATTAGTGCTTAGTGCAAACTCGATCAAGGCTTATCGTATCCTGCGGCGTATTTGCTATGCTATTCACGCACAGACGCACAGAGCATTCGAGAGGATGCAAATAACGATTAAGAAACCTTAACTTAATCTCTCTCGGTCCTTATTCTTATCATTATCTATATCTAGTTCAATAGAAACAACATTTGAATAAATTAAGTGTAACAGAATTGCATATGTTAAAATTGATATATGATAAAACTTTAAAAGATAGAATTAGAAATAAATATATAAGAGACCTTTAGATGCTCTAGTTAGAAAAAGTAATTTTTTAATAAATCATGGTAAGAATAAAGGTAGAGGTAGACCTAAACTAACATGGATAGAAATAATTAAAAAAATATATAACTATTTATAATTTGAATATCGATTAGGTCCTGAATAGAGAAAAGTGAAGGAAGCATATTCATGTAACCAATCCATGTACTTAGTTGAAAAAAAGGCTTAGTTGAGTTGAGTTGAGTATTTATTTTAGCTTTAAAATTTTTAATTATTATAATTTAATGTTTGTGCTTTTAAAATGCTATCTATACTTAATATTTCATTGCATAAAATTAACAAAAATTAATAAAATAATTAATGTATTATGTTAATATAAATATATTAACCATCATAATAGTATAAACTATATACTAACGTATCATAGGATAAGTTATAGTTTATATGTTTAGGCCAGAATGATATATCGGTTATTTCATCAATTTTAACTTAATTCATATAACAAGACATCAAGAATATAATATTTTGAAGGCTAAAATATACTTCTGATCTTAAACTTTTATTCAAAATTTATTTTACTCTTCAAACTTATAGTTAATATAGTTCAATTCCTTGTATTTTTAGAATATTACATTTTTGTCATCTTATTATATGAGATTAGTTAAAATTGAAAGAACAGCTAACATGTTACTCTAATGTGAGCTTCTAGACTATCATTTGTGCTTTTAGTATCTTGCTATGTATGATGAGTGATAGTTCATATATTTATATTAAAATAATAAATTAAATATTTTATTAATTTTAATTAATCTCACATGACAGATGTTAGGAATGCATCATTTTTAAAATATAAGAAACTAAATTATAAAATTGAAAGTTTAAAAATTAAAATAAAATTTGAGCAAAAGTTTAAGAATTAAATATATTTTTACCCTTTTTTCAAACCATGCACAAATAAAGTATAACATAAAGTTAAGAGAATTGAAATGAGTTTTGAGTGAAAGTTGCAGGATCAAAGATTTATCTTCATCTAAAATAAATAAATATTAATGCTTGATCTTAGAATCAGTTGTTTACCTGGTGGTCTTCAACTTTTTTTTTTTTCTTTTCTTTTCTTTTCTTTCGGGAGAAGGGGCAATCTCCGATCTCCAATCTCCAACAATTCACACTCACAGCCAATCAACCAAGTCAATTTGGTTTCTCCCATTTCGCATTAGAGAAATTCTTATCTTGAAACTTTTTCGGCTGTTTTTAAATTTTTTTTTATTTTAAACACATCAATTAATTAACAAACTACGACGATAAACAATGTAGTTTTTCATTTAAAAACAAAAAACAAAAAGTTGATCTCGAAAGGAGTGCAGCTGAGAACGTGAAGTCTTAGGTCTTTGTTTGAACTTGTCGCGGGACCCACATATAGGGGGCATATTCTTTTCAATTTTCGTCTTAATAACGCTGAATCACCGCCCATTTTAAAATGCGGTTTGCGAGTTGCCGTTGATTCAAAGTTCAAACCACTGCACATCTTTAACGAGCCCTTTCCTTGTTGTCGATGTTCTAAAAACCAGATCCAACAGCAAATCAACTTTACATTTGGATCATCAACCAATTGATTCTGTCGAGTAAATCAATTTAATCAAATCAAATAATATCATAATTAATTTTTAATTTAATAATATAAAAATAATAAAATATAAATATCTAATTATAAAAAATATCTTTAAAATTTATGTATCTATAAAAAATTATATAACATATAAACTATAAAAAAATATCTTTAAAATTATAGATGAGTTATTTTTCGATGCAGATCAAAATAAAAAATTAAATACTTAAAAAACTAATTTAATTTTATTTATTAAAATATAAATCTAAAAATTGAAGTTGAATTGGTTCTTAAGAATTTGACCGGTTCAATTAATTTTTGATTTTTATTTAACTATATAAAATTAATTTTAATAATAAAATTAAATTAAATAGATGATTAATTTTTGTTGGACCAAATCGACTGACAGATACGGTCTAATTTTTAAAATCATGCTTATTGTTATGTGCTAGAGTTTCTTCACCGTTAATGGCATTCTAACGTTATTTATTTTCTGAAACTTTGTCTCTGCGTCAGAGTAGCGTCACGGGCAAGGTCATGCTCATGTTATTCCTTTTTTTTTTCTTAGATTGAAACCATCTGATTGACATGCTAATGCAACATAATGGCCTAGTTTACTGTATGCCTGCCATCTTATCACTCATGGCACAAGTATTATGCCTTAAAAAAAATGATGGATAGTCCAAATATGTTGCGTGAGCCTAGCTAGTTGGTGAAACTAAATCCTTTACTTCTTTTCAAAGTCACTTGTACTTGTCTTTATTTCTAGCAATTGGATTAAGGTTGATCTAATGTTATCATGCTTTGCCATGTTTTCACATGCAAACAGTTGAAAAGGATTAAAAAAGAGACCAAATGAGGAAAAAAAAAATTTTTAAGAATATTTTAAATAATTTAAAAGTTTTTAAAAATACTTTTGACTTTCTAAGAATAATTCTTATATTATTAAAATTTATTTTAAAATTTATAAGCTCAAAAAGAAAGGTTCTTTTCGTATTCTAAGTAAGATTTCAATCTTAGTTTGTACAAGCTTAAAATTTAGAAGATTAAAAAATATATTTTTATATCCTTATAATTTTAAATTTTAATCCATGTAAAACACTATATATTCCTCTATAAATACATATAACCTTACCTTTCAAGTTGGCTCTAACTTAGGTCTAGGCCTTTGGAGCCCTGATCCTAAAGCGGCTCAAGTAACACTATCTATTCCTCTATATAAAGTCTTTCACTCGGAGGTTGATCTGAGACAGAGATGTCCTCTTTTTCTATTTTATTTATCTCTCTTATGCTTTATCCCGGGATCTTTCGTGGCTATGCGGACTTCAACTCTCCACCCATATTAGTGGCCCCCTTGGTCCTTCGTTGTCCCACTTACTTTTCGCTGATGACTATCTCTTGCTGGGGAAGGCTTCTATCGGTAATGCCACTACCTTTGCAGCCATTCTTCACTCCTATTATCGTGCTTGGGTCAGAAGTTAATCTAGCAAATCTTCGATATGCTTCAGCCCGAGGTCGTCCCCTACTCTAAAGAGGTCTATTTCTCGTATGATGGGCATTCATGTTCAGTCCGATCGGTTGTCCTATCTAGGGATTCTGATTACCGGGAGACGGCCACGGTGTTCGGATTTAGCTTTATTGTAAGGCGGATCTGTGATCGACTGGATGGTTGGCAGGTTTCTGGGCTTTCTATGATGGTGCGGATTACTCTTATCCACTCTGTGTTATCTTCGATGCCTAGCTATCTTTTGGCTAATACTGCTATTCCCCTGGCCTGTTTGCGACAGATTGAGAGATACTTTCGGATTTTCTCTGAGCATCGATGCAGGAGGGCCGGTGTTCATCTTGTCACTTGGGACACTGTCTGCTTGTCTATGGCCAAGGGTGGGCTTGGGATCCAATCGCTGTCTGTTAGAAGATAGGCGTTGACTGCTAGGCATTCCTCTCGGTTCTTGCTCGATCCGCATTGTTTGTGGAGTTTCATGCGTGCCAAGTATGGTAGCTGGATTCCGTCCATTCCTTCTCAGTCTAACCGAGGCATTTCTTTTTCTGGAAAGAGGTTGTCGTTATGCTCCGACTATTCTGCAGAGTACCTTATGGATGATTGGTGATGGAACATCGGTAGACGTCACTCAGGACACGTGGATTGTTGACTTTCCTTGTCTCGCTGGCCGACTTTTGTGTCTTCTGACATTCCTGAGGGTATGTAGGTCAGTGATTTTATTTCCCGGATCGTTCTGGATGGTCGTCCTCTCGATTGTCCAGTTCTTTTGAGAATGAGCTCTGCCGGCGTATTCTCTTTATCCCTCTCCCTCCGGTGCTATTACTGATACCAGGTTTGGAGGAGATCTTGCTTATCCCATGCTCCCATGGGGGACTCCTGTCTATTTACAGACCGCACCCTCAGGTATCGGTGGAGTTGGATTGGGTTTGGCATCTGCTTGTTTACCCTAGAGTGAGACTTTTTATCTGGAAGGTGGCTCGGGATATTCTTCCTACCTGCTCACTTCTATCGGAGAGGGATGAGTATTCTGCCAATGTGCCCAGTGTGTGGTATTGAGGAGGAAACGACAGGTCATGCTATATTCTACTGTGCTAGGGCTAGTCAGATTTGGCAGATCTCTGGTACATTCCTTGGCTGTCGGATTCTGGCTCTCACCGAAGCTCTTTTTTGAGACGTTGAAGCAAGGCAGGGGAAGGGGTACCCACCAGCGGGGTCCATTGTGGGCTTATACAGCTTATTAGATCTAGTTATCTCATAATCAGATTCTATTTTCGAACGTGAGACTTTCCCCTGTAGGGTTTTTAGGGCGGTTGTCTCCCTTTATACTGAGTATATTTTCCATCATGGGTTCTTGATTCTACGAACCTGGCCACTGGGTCTCCCTGCTGCTGTGGCAGCGAACCAGCGTACGGTTTATATTTCCTGAAGCCCCCCCTCTAGGGTTTGTTAAAATCAACTTTGATGGGAGTGTCCATGGCAGATGTGTCAGGAAAACTTTTGTTATTCGTAATGCGGATGGCATGATATTGGCGGCAGGAGGGTTTGGTTTGCTGGATGTCACGGTACCTCTGACCAAACTGTATGCGGCATGGGCAGAATTTCCTATGTTTGAATCCTGGGTGCCCGCAGTCTTATTATTGAAGCGATTCATCATCATTCATTGGATCCGGTAGGAGCCCAGCTCCATATGCCGACTATTTTCTTACTGTGCGACATCCGCTCTATGGTTTTGGAAGCTCATAATATCCAGATTCGTCATGTCTATCGCGAAGCCAATACAGTGGCTGACTAGATTGCTGCTAGGGTGGCCTCTTATTCGGGTAGCTGGAGTTGAAAACAGGACGACCCTTGTCCCTTGATCCTTTTTCAGTTATTATACTTTGATATATCGGATATGACCCATCCTAGAGTGGTGTAATTATCCATCTATACACAAAAAAAAGTAACTCCACAAATTTTCATGAGAATCCAAGAAAAAATTTGTGTGAAAGTCTCTAACGAGAGATAAATCCCACCAAAATCTTAGTAGATTTAAAGGATGAACGAAGGCTAGTAGCCAAGCCAAGTAAATTCTTTATATTTTTTCTTTTATTTTGATTTTTATCCCTTGCATGCCCATTATCATATTAAGTGGTATCAAATCTTTTGTTATCATGTATAATATCTTTTTAATGTTAAACAGAAAAAAAATACAAATACTTTCATACAATCTCTTTTCAGGATCGCTTCTTCAAAGTCCCAGCAAGAATTTGCACGCATTTTCATGCTCAAATTCAAGATTATATCTTACCTTCATAGTTTTCTCAAATAGTAAATCAAAATTTCTTTTCATTGTTTCTCTATGAATACAAATATTCAAATTAAACAACTTAAGCAAGTTAATCTATAACTTTGTTGCCTTGTTGCATTGTTGGACAATGAGAACCTAATAATACCCAACAAACGAAGAAGGATAGCGTATAGAATATATCCCCAAATATTTAGAAGATTGAGTTATATTCATCCTCATCATACAACAATGATTGGCATGCAATCCAAGAACCAAACCCATCTAAACAATTGCTCTTTAGGTATGGATGATGCCAACCTTGCGCTGGCTAGACCAAGTTATTCTATACTCATAGTCTGACGTGGTCACTCTATAATTAACAAAATAGTAGCCTAGCAAACAAATCCAACCGAATAAGTGCCGTTCACAAATCATCGAGTCAAATCTTGGTGTGAATCAAGGCACTGACTAAAACGCGGTACGTCCATTCACACTTGATCTGACTCGAGCCGATTGACGATGCCTCCTCTTCAACCACGTGGCCAAAGCTTCTCCATAGTTGACACCATATTTTTCTAGTCACATAATATTAAAAAAAATTATAAGCCCAAATCCCATTCTTATTCTCCTACCGTTTTCCAAGCCAAACAAACAGCGCCCTCACCCATCCAGTGGACCGAAACCAATAAATGTCACCGAATCACGACCGTTCACCGCCGTTCGATGACACGTTCTCCCCTTGAAAAAAGAGAGAGATATTTTAGTCGCCATAAAATATCGAACCTCAAGCCAAGAATCCACGTCCGGGCCGGCCCAAGCCGTCCCCGAATACGGCTTTGTTGCTTCTCCCGTCTCGAAAACAGCTTCTCAAAACCGCCGGCGAGCTCTCCAGAACCACTTCCCTCCCCGCCCTTGTCCGTTATATATATTAATATATATATATATACCTCTCTCTCTGTCGGCATCTCCTTCCTGCGCTCGTTTCGAAGATCTTAGTAGTCCAAGATCTCTGCTTGCGGTGTGATTTGATTCCTCGTTCTCTTTGATGTTTGGCTGTATTTCTCTTCCGGGGTTTCAAATTTGCTTATGATTCTGGATTCAGTGATTATAATTTTGATTTGCTTTTTTTAATGCTCCCGGGTTGACGGATCTCTGGATTCTTGATTCTTGTAGGGTTATTGTGATTTTTGCTCTTTAAAGAAAAAGATTTGTTCTTTTGGTGGTTGTTCAGTCGGAATCGACTCAAGAAACGCTCTTTTTGATGATTCTAGGGATTAAGTCTTTAATCCCAGAGCTTCGTGTGTCGCTTTCGCATCGATCCGATTCTAGGACGATCTTCTATCTGAAATTGTTCGATTGACATCTGAATTCTCTGTCTAGGTTCTGTTCCGGTTAGTGATTAGAGAGTCTTGGATTTTCCGTTAATACTCGTTCTAAGTTTTGTTTTGTAGGCGGTTCGGGGGATTAGTATAGTTTATTGATTTAGGTTTTGCGAGGAAATTTCTTTCTTTTTTCCTTTTCCTTTTGGGGATGGGTAGCTCCGAGGTTGCTAGGAGGCCGCCGCCATCTCCGAGGCAGTATGGTGTAACGAAACCAATCTCCACCGCGGGCCCAACAGAGGCAGATCTCCAGAGAACCATGGAAATAGAGAAAGCATGTCTCTTTCACTCTTCCTTGCTTCATACATCGATTTGTTTGCTTATTTATATGTGGATGCATTTCTAATATTCTCTTTCCGCCTCTCCAATGATAGTTCTTGGTTGATTCTGGTCTATATGAGAACAAGGAAGAAGCTGCGAAGAGAGAAGAGGTTCTAGGGCAGATAGACCAGGTAACTGTTCTCATTTATCCGTTAGCTACATTACCTTCCAAATTTAATTTTGCTATCAATTAGGTTTTTACGCAGATATCCCTCTTTTTCTTTCCCCACTAATTACGGCAAGTATCAATGCTGAAAGCTTTATTCGAATTTCACATAGTTATACCTCATATGCCCTTTTGTTGCAGATTTATAGAAACGAAATGAATATGAAAGAGGCTATATGGTTATGTTGTTTTGAAGGATTTCTTCACACACATTATTTAGCTTTGCATAATAAACCAATTGATTCTTTTATGGGAAAGAAATGGATAAATGCTAATGAAACATGTAGCTTCTATCAGTTCATTTTTAACCTATATAGTGCAGATGTCTTGATGATTCATCACCTTTTTGTTTCCTTTATTGTAGTCATAGGTTGGTTAGTTTTGTTGTAATATATTTATTTTTTTTTCCCTTTCTTTCCTGTGTCTTTAGCCAAATGAATATTGTTGTTCTGTAAGTTATGTCCAATGCGGGATGTTTCTTGAATTTTGTTTTCCTGATCACTGAAGTCTTAATGTTCTTGTTTGGTGGATATCTTAGATTGTCAAAAGCTGGGTGAAGCAGTTAACCCACAAGAGAGGGTATACTGATCAAATGGTTGAGGATGCTAATGCTGTCATCTTCACGTTTGGTTCTTATCGGTTAGGGGTAAGTTGGAAATATACTGTCTTCGTTCAAAGCTAGGTTCTTTTTCTTAATCTACTTTTTCAACAGTTCATTTAACCATTTGGAGTTTTTGATACTGATATGTTTGTATTAGTGATGCTTATTTATTCATTCATTCGTTTGTTTGTTTATTTATAGTAACAGAACAATCAGTGAATCAGGATCTCTGTCTTCCATTATCTAAGGCCATGGTTGCTGTTTTTTCCTTCCTTCTCCAACTAATGTAGTGCAGTTCAACCTTGGATTTTGTCCCTTTATTCCTTTGCTGCTGTACAATTGAATAAACAACCTGCAAAATATTGGTCTTTTTATTAAACATTTTCAAATACTATGGTGCATTTTTTTCATTTTACTATCTTTTAGCATGAGAAAAACGAAAAGGATCATGCCACATGTCTGTTTAATTTGTGGTTGATTTCATTTCATGAACTTCTAGATTGTGCTATCACAGTTAGGGCAAAATTCGGTGTGTCAATCTTTTTCCAAGTCCTTGACAATTTCTACTTTAGTTTTACTGGGCAACCAACCAACCCACCCATCCCCATGCGCGCGCGCAGAGAGAGAGAGAGAGAGAGAGAGAGAGAGAGAGAGAATGTTGCAGTTTCATATCTTACCATGAATTATAATGCATTCCCCTACCTGGACAATGCTTGGTTGTTTTTATGTTTGAAAAATACCACCTAGCCTCTTCCTCGTCACTACATGTCAGTATTGCAGTGCCTAATTACCAATGTTATCCTCATATGCACATTTCTGATACTCTTATTTTACTTTTGCAGAATAAGCACCCTTCTATCTAGTAAATTTTTAAGCAGAAGGATGGGTAAATATTGGAGGATGGAATCAATCCCAGGTCTCCTGTATCATGATATAAGATGTCACCCACTTGACCATCTGGCACCATTTGCATTGCTTTCATGAAATATTGTTTAACCTGTTACATGTGTTTGATGTTTTTGAAAATAATGAAAAATAAAGTATTTCTGAAATTTAGGAAAGGATTTGGATTAGTTGGATCATAAAATTGGTTTGAGAAATTAAAAATTTTGAAGTTTTGAAACAGTGGTTCAATATCTTGATATCCTGTTTTCATAAAATAAGACTTGTAAAATGCCTTATCTTTTGATATAAAGTGAAGGAGCAATAATGTTGAATCATATAGATGTCAATATGACAACCAGAAGATATTGAGTCCACTAATTATATACAGATTCTGTCATGCTTCACTTCTTGAATGGTCTTTGCTTGTAATGTCTCAATTTTTAAATTTTGGTTTTTGACTCATGCCTTAGAGATAATTGTAGTTGTTTCTTGTGTGAAAATTTACCCTCGTAGTCTACTTTTTTTTTTCCAGCTTCTGGGGGACTTTGGAGGCTTGCTTCTTGATTGAATGAATGTTAATCTGCATAACCAGTATAATTAGTGCCCATTCTTGCCAGCATTCTCCTGGGCTTCTTAATAGCCCTTCTTATGTCAAAGGTTACTTTGGCCTATAATTTGGCACCACCCACATAGTGTTAATATTAAACTAAAATCCAATAGTAACATGTTCTTGACCATATAGCTGATTTCATATACATGGGACTATTTTTGTTGTCAACGATTAGTGTAAGACTTGCTTGGCTCTATCCTTTGAAGTAGGCTGTATTGTTCCTCTGTTTTCTTTTTTTCTTTTAAGGACATTTGTTAGATTAGATCCAATTAAGAAAACATATGTAAATTAATCTCCCTTTCAATATAAGAATGTTCTTGCCCTCTTTAGTGTCCAACATTCTGTGGAAATCATAGCAGCCTTTTTTCTACCTAGTACAAAATGTTTCCAGTCTCACCTAATTGAGGTTTTTGTGCAACACTAGAAGCTTCGTTTTCTTCAAGCCCCAAGCAATTCAATGAAGCAATGTTTTTTAGTGGAATTCCGTACCCCATCAAGTTGCACCATGTTGTACCTTTATGAAAACTATTGGCTACTTCACAACCTACTGACCATTGCAATGGCTCTTTAAAGGTTCAAAAACTTGGCATTGATTTTGGATGGTAAAATCTGTTTTAGTTTTGGTAAAAAATATGATTACCTTAGAAAAAAAAATTGAACAAGTCAAGAAAAAGTAGACATCACTTAGAGTATGTTGTATTATTCAGACCTTTGATTATATTGTTTTGGTTTTCTATACATATGATATGCTTCTGTGGTTGTTCTCTCTTCTTTTTATGTCCTTCAAGTTAATGATTTAGTAATTATATTCCACATCATTTTATTGTTTGATGCATATTTAACACAAAATTGAAATGTCTGTCAAGTTAAATCTATTAGGTAGTCAATTAAAACTTTCATGATCAAAGGATTAGCTTGATGCACTTAAAAAGGAAAAGCTTTTCTTAGTTATAGACAATGCACGAATGCAGGAGAGGTACTTGAGTTTATCTTTATTCCCATTTTCTTTGAATGTTGGTCTTGCATTGTGAGGAAGATCTCTTGGCCTTACTTTTGTGAACTTTGACCTACATTTTCCTATATAAGTTAGGATTGTTTATAAGATCATTTGACATTATGCTCCTCTAAATCCCTCTGAACCTAATATAATAAGGTTTCCAATTGTTCATTGAAATTGTAATTTTCTAATTTAGTCCCAATCATTTTGTGCCAAACCATTTCAAACCAAATGGTTCGAACCGAACCTAATTGAGATGGTTTGACTGTTCAGTTTAGTATGGAAGATGAACCGATCGAACTAACCAAACTAACCCATTATTAGCATACCAAACTAAGCCAAACTGCCTGGCTCAAGCCCGATTTCAGGTGGTTGGTGGATTGGAGCCCTTTGATTCACTTGATTAGTACGCTATCAATTTGATACTGTATGACCCGTATTGAATTGTGTAGCTCTAGCATTGAAACATACTGGTTTTTGGTACGGCCAAAACTTGGTCACAATTAAATGCTTCTCAGGATTGGAAAAAAAGGTCAAAACATTAGAACGAGTTGCCCTTGTTTGCCATATATTTGGACCATAAGCAAATATTGGCTAAAAGTCGTTATCAATCTGGGTTTTGGATCATCTCAACAAAAACTAATGGGTTTGCCTTTTGGTTTCAAAGTTTTGGCCAGAACTTTGAACCATGAGTACAATTAGTTTTGTCCTTTTTTTCTATGCTTACAAGGGTTTAAAACTTAAAAATGAGTTGCCTCAAAATAGTTTTGTGGCCTATGGATTATTAAACACGAGGTTGGTTGGTGTGGGAAAAGTGAAAAGTGCTAGATTATGCTGCAAATTTTGTGCCATGTATAGGGATGGTAATGGGGTAGGATGGGGATAGGGAGCCACTCCACACCCCTATTTCTACCGCTGTCTTAGCCCTCCATCCCCATCCCCATCCTTGTGGGGAGCCCCATCCCTGCCAACCTTATTTTTGTTGCTAAAATATTTATTTTTATTTTTATTCTCCTTATATTTCAAAAATAAAAATAAAGTATTGAATTTTATATTACAAAAGAAATAGATTCAAATAAATTTACCATAATTACAAATTTGATGAGCTAATTTATATGAAATAAATTAAACCATAATATACTAAAATGGGTTATATTCGTAACACTAGAATAATATAAGGGTATTTAAGTACCATAAAATATATAAAATTTTCATATAGCGGAGAGTATCCTCCCATCTCCACCGTATCTTCATTTACAAGGATTGAATCTTTTCTGCTCCCATCCCTGTGGGGAGAAAAATCTCCCCATCCCTGCCCCATTTTCAACCTCGTGCTCTTGTGCTACCTGTTGTGTATCACACATTGGAAAACTTGTAATTAATGCTCTCAAATCTTGGCCTTTACTTTGTCATGCTTCCAATGCAAACTAGCATAGATTGTCTCTGTTCAAATGTTAACTGATTCAACTGTTTTTTTTTCTCCCTTTTCCCTTCCTCTCAGTAGGCTTGCTTGATTATTCTGACTAGCCATTACCTTTTAAGCATTATAATCTTTATTTGCTGAATTCAAAGTTTAGTACAACTGTGCTTTCTCACAACTTTGTTGCTTATCATTTGAAGGCTGCAAGAACATAATTCGTACCTGAAATATGTTGACAGGTGCATGGACCAGGGGCTGACATTGATACCCTTTGTGTTGGACCTTCATATGTTAATCGAGAGGTGATTTTGATTTTTCAGTCCATCATTTTGATGTTTGCTAATTTAGCGTGTTGTTAAGTGTGCAGCTCCTTTCTGCAGGACTTCTTTGTTATATTGCATGACATTTTGGCAGACATGGAGGAAGTGACTGAACTACAACCAGTGCCAGATGCTCATGTTCCTGTTATGAAACTCAAATTTAATGGGATATCTATTGATCTTCTGTATGCCAGTGTCTCCCTTCTAGTTGTTCCAGAAGTAAGTTGGTTGCCAGTTATGTTTGCACTGATTTGTTTTGGCACTTATCCCTATTCCTATTCTTCTTGGTTTCACTATCAGAGTTTTTCTTTATTCAGGTTTTGAGGATCTGTTACTTATTATATTTAAATATAACTGATGATCAAATTCATATCTTATTATATTTAAATATAACTGATGATCAAATTCGTATTTTTTGCATATTGTTTCTTGTCCCTCTCTTTTGGCCTGTCACTTTTGATGAGCTTCAAATTAATCTAAGCTTCATTTTTCTTTGCATCTCATGCTGGTTTTAAGCTTCATTTATACTTTCTTTTGAATGTTTTCAATGCTTCTTGTCATGTAATTTCTCCCCCTTTTTCTTAAGGAAATTCCTCAATGAACTTCCAAGTGGAAGTTTCCTTTTGTTTTTTCTTTTGAGAAGTGTGTGAAATGAGTAGGTATATTACTACTGTTTATGAATGATGATATATGTTTTAGGACGTGTTTATTATGGACTTCTGCTGGAGGTAATCTTACATTTATATCATGGCCTTACACTGCCCCCAACCCCTATCCCCCTGCGGGTGCAGGTTTCACAGCATTAGCATGCCTGATATCACTCAGAAACAACGCTTTTACAGTTTCTAAATCAAGTAAAAACGTATTTTCTTGAAAGAAATTTCATTTGGTAGTGCTGGTCGGAAAGTTCTCGCACAAGCAAGTTCCAAAATGTTGCTCTTAAGAGGGTTTTTTTTAAAAAAATTCTAAAATACCTTTTGGCTTATTCTTAATTGAAGCACAAACCTTTTTTCCACAAAAGCAGTGACTTTCCTTGCTAAAGAGCACTTATGTTTTAGGTGCATATAGATTAGGTGAACCCATTTAATCAACTTACTAGGGACTGAAACCAAATGCTGAGTCATGTCTTTTGGGTATGTTAAGGTTCTCAATCTAGATGCAGATTTTAGCAGATTTTGGTTTAAGTCTGCTACAATTAGATCCTTGGTGTTGCTTTTACCGTATTTGTTAACCAAAAATTCAAATGAGTGAAGAAGCCTTGTCTTCAAAGCACTTCAACATAAGTGCTTCATCAAAATCCTCTTTGAGAAAATAGTGGTAACGCTATACATGCTCTAATGCTTTCATGCTTCTCTTGGCATGCACTCTCTTTATAAGCCCTTGCTATATTACTTGCTGATAGTTCCATGTTTCTACCAATGTTCTGATGAATCTCAGTTTCTTTGACAAGGTATGGTTTGATGATGCTTCACATAGATAAGCTGTAGCATTTGCATAAGGCCAAGATCATAAATATCAGAAAGTTGCTTCTAGGATTCATAATCACCATACTAGGGTTTCTTTTTATTAATAAAGTCAGAAGATCTGCTGTGTGCCGTTGGGAACTCAATGATTCCATTTTAGAAACTATTTGACTGGCCTTCTATTCCATCTGTTGGAAGGAAAAGGTATGGTGGTCATGTTTGCTCTGCATTTCTGATATTGAATAGACTAAAATAATTCTGTGACGAAGAAGCTTTCCAATATGTACAATAAAGATCAAAGCAGCAGCCAGAAAGAGGGGAAAAAGAGTGGGTTGGAAAACAAATGCGTTTCTCAGTTGGGAGAGAAACCTCATTATGGCCAGCCTTAATTATTCATATTTGTTTACTTTTCTGGGAAAGCACTCCTAAAGTGTGAACCAACATTGTAATCTTATTCAACCATTGCTGGGGTTCTGTGGTGGTACATCTCCAATTATTATCTTTTTTGGCTAGTGTTTATTTACTTTTTGAACACTTGAATCCTTTCCCAACAGCTTTCAACTCTATCTACTGTCAATTCAGATGACTTTACCTTTGACCCGACCAGCTAGTGGACTTGAACCAAATTATAGTATTCTGATATAAGACTGGTAATCTGTTGTTTCAGAACATGACTTGGTAAATCCTGAGAAATTTTGATCAATCAATATGCTATTGAAGCACCCATCAATTCCTTGTCTTCAGAGCCATATCGGCAAGTCTAGCCTGGCTTGCTTCATCTGGGTTAGATGGATGTCAATGATTCTTTTTCTATATCAAATGTTAGTACATGAAAAAAGTTTTAATCATTATATTGGCCATGGAATTTGGCTTACATTGAATTTTTTGACTCGCAATGTAATGGGATCCTAATAAAAATTTTAGCACATTGCAATATGAAAGTATGAATAACTCTGTCTTATATAGTATGAGATTGACCTATATGTTTATAGCTTACCAATCAATCTATGAGATAACTTGCTTCAACAGTCATCAATAAAATGATGGGTCAACTGACAATGTATTATTCCATCTTGTGATGTACTACTGCTGGATTATTCTGTAGACAACAACACCAGTTGTGTACTGGTGACTACATTAGGTTGTATCATCTGACTGCTGCTATCACTTCATTAGTGAGAATAGTGAAGGTCAGTGTGTTGTCATGCCTTCTGATGAGGAGACCTCTGCAAGGATCACTTGTAAAAAGGAGTTTACTAGTTGAATAATAGCATTTAAGAGAGCCACTTATGGTATGTTATGGCTGAAGCAGCAGGATACAACTGATGTCAGTCAAAGGATGTCTGGTTTGTATTCTGTGTTTTTTTTTTTTAATCTAAACTTGTAGTTTTTCTCAAAGTTTGCATGTCAAGAAACAATATATGTGGGAGTCTGCTGTTTAAAATTGCCTCTTGCAAGAATATTATCCTGATTTTGCATGCCAATAGTGAATTATATCTTTTGTCAACTCATTTAATCAAGTGCCAGGAGCATGCTGAAGACATAATGGTAACTGTGAAGCATAGGCAATTGAGAGACTGTGAATTTCGTTTCTCTAATTAATATATTGAGATGGGGCAAAGTAGAATTATTAGAGACCATATCATGATGGTCAGGAACTTGGTTCAGTCTTTCTAAATAAGTGGCAGATTATGCAAAAATTTGAACATTGTTATAAAAGAAGGATGGAGAAGAAAAGGCAGAATGGATGGATAGAAAAAATTTGAACTTCACATGACCTGGTGAAGCATTGGAGTCCTCAACTGACTAAAAGCAACGTTTGCAGCTTTGTCAGGGTTAGGGAGAAGCCCTCTTCTTTGGTGCCTGCTCCTTTTTGACATATTAATGCATTCGTCATTCGTCTTGTTTACCTTTTGTAACAACCTCCTCCTACTGCTAGGTCGTGAATTTAGCTTTTTACGCAGTTTTGACCAAACTTCCGACTTATAAACTTCTTATTGATTAGTTATTCTCCATTTTATTGGCATGACTTCTTTTTATAAGCTTCTGTGGCTTTTCCCTCCGTTTTGCTCAAAACCGTGGGCATGTCCCTATCAGCTTATTCTTCTCTTTTTTCTTCAAATATAGTAGCTTTGAGACATTGGTTTCTTTTTTATACTACTTTTTAGCTCTGTTTTTTTCAACTACATTGTTTACCATGGAAGGGGTCAGGGTTTGAGTGTTGAGTTGCTCAAGGAGATGTTGCTTTCTTTTTTTCAATTAGTATTACTTTAGAAGTAAGAGATGATGCTTTAATTATCTGTCATATGTACATTGTCATGATTGATTATCATATTCATTTTGGTCGGTTTAAGTTTTTATCTACCCAAGCTTGTTGCTTCCACATTTTAACCTTTTGATAATGATACTTCAAATTCTTTTTCTTTTTGCCACTTTTGGTGAGTGTTATGCTTCTTTTTGGCACTCCATTTATAATTGAAATTACCTTTCTTGTACTGGCAAAGAACAGTGTAAAATAATGCTTGTGAGATCCATTTACATTTTCTAGGGTGAATTCAAGGACAAGAAGTTTTTGTGATGTTAGCTGATCATACTTGCAGCCAAACATAGGAAGGGGAATGACTATGGATGCTTCTCATAACACCTACCTTTGTTTATTGTATTATTTATGAGAGACTAGTGGTTATCGAGCTTCCTATGGAAAAATTATCTCATCAGGATGGGCATCCAACTAATTTAGCCCTTGTAAGCAAGTTTGCCCTTGTGCAAGATCTGTATAACATGTTTCAGTTCTTTATCATCTTCATTTCTTTGAACAGATGAGCGGCATTTTATTTTTTGATTTTTTCCAAAATATCATCTTCACTCGTTGGTTTGTTCTCCAGCATACCCCTTTAAAATCACTTCTTCACTCATAGACTTTTTGCTATGGAAGAAAGGAGGACCATATTAAAGACCTGTGTACCAGCAATTTAGAGCTTTCTGGGATGAAGAATAATTTGTTATTCTTGATGCAATATTGGAGCCTCATCTCTCAGATAGTGTGAACAAATTGAAACCTGAAACGATTCTAGTAATTACTTCCAGTTGGTTGCATGGGGATTCATCAATTGAATAAATTATAAACAGTTATATCTTGCCTATTATAAGCAGTTATATCTTGCCTAGAGACTATATGATTGTGTTTTCAAATTTTTTATAAAGTATCTGCAGGTGATATTGTGTCGATCAGCCACTTGTGCACCTGGTAGTATGTGTCGGCAATGCCAGGAGTCACACATGGCTAACTGGTTTTGTACTTAAGTGGATTTTTCATTTTCACAGTTATTTAAACAGAATTCAGAAGTTAATACTGAAATGCCTAATCTGCCTTTTTGTTTTGTATTTTTTTAATATAATTGTTGTGTTTTGTGCAAACTACCGTGCAGGATTTGGACATCTCTAATGGATCAATTCTTTACAATGTTGATGAATTTACTGTTCGAACTCTGAATGGCTGCAGGGTGGCAGACCAAATTCTTCGACTTGTCCCTAATGTTGAGGTATCAATTGTAAGGTTTTATGTTTTAATTGTGTATTACAACATTACTTTTCTGAAACATTTATGTTCTTTGCAGCATTTCCGGACGACTCTAAGATGCATAAAGTTTTGGGCAAAGAGGCGTGGTGTTTATTCGAATGTAAGATCTCTCTCCCGTCCATAATGGTGAGTTCCTCATTTTTTTTTATTTCCCTAATATGTTTCAGGTATCTTCACTTTGCCCAGGTAACTGGTTTTCTTGGGGGTGTCAATTGGGCTTTATTGGTCGCCCGTGTGTGCCAGCTATATCCTAATGCTGTGCCTAGTATGCTAGTTTCCCGGTTCTTTAGAGTTTACACACAATGGCGTTGGCCAAACCCTGTGATGCTTTGTCCAATAGAGGAAGAGGAACTTGGATTTCCTGTTTGGGATCCACGTAAGAACCCTCGGGACCGGACACATCATATGCCTATAATTACACCTGCATATCCTTGCATGAACTCCAGCTATAATGTTTCCAGAAGCACCCTACGTGTCATGAAGGATCAGTTTGATCTTGGTAACACAATATGTGAGGTATGAAATTTATGGTTTTATTTGAGGTACACTTTGAAAATACATACTTCCACTTATTTTCTGCCATGTTTTCAGGAGATTGAGCTTAACAAGTCCTGTTGGAGTGCTTTGTTTGAACCTTACCTTTTCTTTGAGAATTACAAGAACTACCTTCAGGTTGATATAGTTGCTGCAGATGCTGATGATTTGCGCCTATGGAAGGGATGGGTGGAATCTCGACTGAGGCAGTTGACTCTGAAGGTAAATTCCATGCTTTTGGGGTTCTCTCCGTAACAAGGTGAAGCTTTTTCTTTCCAAACCTGTGCTCGGTAATCTCTATAATTTGGCATGGGGATGTGGTAAATTGATATTTTTAATCATCTGCTTTATGTCAGCTAAATAGTAGAAGCTCTATACTAATCATAATTCCTTTCGTTATTCTACTATTTGACATGTTCACAGATTGAGCGGGACACATATGGTATGTTGCAGTGTCACCCATATCCCAATGAATATATAGACACTTCAAAACAGTGTTTGCACTGTGCTTTTTTCATGGGTTTGCAAAGGAAACAGGGGGTGAGAGTTCAAGAAGGACAGCAATTTGATATACGTGGAACAGTTGATGAGTTCAGGCATTCAGTTAACATGTACATGTTTTGGAAGCCAGGAATGGAAATCTTTGTTTCTCATGTTCGTAGGAGGCAAATTCCCACTTTTGTGTTTCCAGAAGGGTACAAGAGATCTCGACCCTCTAAGCTTACTGGTCAGTTGACAGCAGAAAAGTTGAGTCAAGATGGAGCTGATGAATGTGAGCGTGGTTCCTTGGATCGGCAGTCCAAAAGAAAAAGGGTTGCCATAGAGGATGATGCAGAAGAAAAGAAACTAGAGAAACAGGTATCCATTAGTCCTAATCGAGGTATGTTTGGTTCACCTGAAGCTTTGAATTCAGGAGCACAGAGTATTTTTCTGCATATGGAAACATCACCTGATGCACAAAACGTTGATATGCACCTGGACAAGAAGACAGTTGACAATGATCAGCATGAGTCTGGGGAAGATGTTAAAATGAAGGAATTATCTCCTACTGGTGTCAGTAAATATTCTGCAGTTCTACTGCAGGAGAACCAATTTGAACGAAGGATAGATGGCAGAATGATATCTGTAGCAGTTTAGCCTGTTCACGTGAGGAGGTGGCTTTCCTTGAGAATCAAGTGGAATGCAACAGTAACGGTGAGAACACCGATGCTGGTGGCACTCAGGAATTCTCAACAAGAGGACTTCATGAGTTGGATACAAAGGTGGCACCCTTGAAGAGTGAGTGCTTAGACGGAGATGGAGATTTTCAGAATGGCTTGCTGGAGGAGTTAGAGGTGTTGCATCTCCTCCATGTTGCTTGCGTATATTACCATATATAAGTTGCTAATGATGTAGTTATTCATTGATTGACTCTTTGCCTCTTGTTTTCTTTTTGTGTGTAGCCGAATTCTGCACTTGGGATGACCTTGAATGCTCATGGTGGAGTGCCTTCAGAACCTGTGCAGAAACCCGCGATAAGGCAGGCATTTAGTAACATAAAATTTCAAACTCGCTTATTTTGTGCTGTGTTATGTTTATACTGCTCTGCTTCTTTTTTTTTTTTTTTTTTTTTTTGTTTGTTGTGGCAGGTTGAGTTTGACTTCTACTGCTTGAGGGGTTGATGGTAAGTGCGTTCGTGATATAACTTGGGTCGGGCAATACGAAGCATGATGACTTGGGAGGAGGATAATGGGGATTAGAAAAGCTGCAGCATTTTCAGTGGCTAAAAGTTTTTTCTAGTTTTAAGTTTTCGTAGGTCACTTGGAGACTTTGTCGGTGAGCTGTGGGACCTGATGGCTGAGTTCTCAGAAATCGTGGATGTAAGGATGCCGTGAACAATGTCAATCAGTCTGCGGTTCAGTGATCGGTTCAAAGATGCGTGCTTATCAATTTAGATGTCCCATAGGTTGGTTTTCTAGTGTCCTTTCCATATGACCTCACGTCTTTGTATGAGAATAACTTGGGGGTCAAAAAAAAAAAAACAAGTACTGGATTTAGATATAGGCTTAGGTTAATTTCTTCCATTACTTTGGTTCTCTTTTAAAATCCTACTCTCATCGTGTGGTAGCTACTCTCTTTGTAATATAAGATCTTTAATTGGTATTTCTCCTATTTATGTGCTTGTTATCTCTTGTGACTCAACTACTTTTTGTCATTGAGCTGGCTCATTTAATGTTGAGTTGAGCTTGGCATCATCCAATAATGGTTGATATGGTATTTTAATAATATAAGCAGAATGCATGCTATTCTACGCAGTTATATTAATTGATAATAAATTTATAGATAATAATTGTTAAAAATTATAAATATGTAATTATTGTTATACATGAAGATTTTTAAATATGCTTTTTTTTGTTTTGTAAATTTAATATTATTTAAATATTCCCTCGGAAAAGAGATCCGAACCAGAGTGAATTGCGAAAGTGAAAAAGTCAGAGAGTAAGTTTTATCAAAGGTGAAAAATATTATAAAGATGACATAATTCAAGTGAATGATTGTTGATTAAATATTTTCAATGAATTATATATACAACAACAGCAATATTAATTATATATATCAAATAGCTTACTTTCAAATTAATTAAAATTAGTTATATAATTTTCTTACTATTTTGCTTGATTTAAAATCATATATATATCAAATAATCCTTTATATATCAAATAGCTTGTTCATATTAATACTTTATTATGTTTATGTTGTAATTATTCAAATCATTTAAATCATTTTTTTTCTCAATTTAGTCTCCGTGATGCTATCTTTATTTTTTTATTAATATCTTTATTTTTTTATTATATATTTTCTTATATTATCATACTTTCATCTCAATATTCTCATTCAACCATATCCATTTTATGTAAATATAATTTTCGAACCACCTAACATTCTATACAATAAAATATAGTTGATCTTATGGCTATTTTATAATTTTTTATCTTAACAAGTATTTTATGATCATATAATATTTTATGTACTTCTCTATTTTATCCAACTTATTTTAATTTTATAGATAACATCATTCCCACTCTTTCATGCCTTATGAATAATCAAACTAAATATTGAAATGATCACTTTTAAAAACTTTATAATTTTTAATCTTTGCTCTACTATACCTCTCTTTTTAATTATACTAACATTGCATTTCCTATATTATTGTCCTTAATCTAAAACTTTTAGATTCTAATACACTTTTTTATAATTTCAACTTTCAATTAATCATAACCTTTATTTTATCCATTAGTATTAAATCATTTTAAATAATATAAATCATAAAATATCATCATGAATTACCTAATAAACTCATTTATAACAAATTCAAAAGATAAAAACAAGAGTAAATCCTTTATGTAAATGCTTTCATTTTTTTTTTTCTCCAACCTTCCTCTTTTATTCTCTCATTATAGGAACTTTTGTCTCAAGGCTTTAAAAAATATATTTAATATGTTTTCTTATTGCAACAAACCCCTCCGTCAAAAAGAAAAGAAAAGAAAACCCTAAATTTGCCAAAATGACCATTATATCAATCGTTGTTTGTCTCATAAGGTCACTTTTCAAATTTTTGATATTAAAATACTTTATAAAATAATGATTAATGTAATGATATTACAATGAGGAATAATAAAAATAATAAAATAATATTTTATTCACTTTTCATTATATAAAATAATGATATTTTTGAACCATATAATCATTTTTATAGAAAATTTTGAGGTAAAGAAAAATTGAATTCAAAATATTGTTTATTTAAATGAATGTACAAGTGAAAATTTTGGTTATTATTTACGTTATAATTGTACATCACAACAAAAAAATCAACAAAAATCATTATTATAATTTTTATTTTATTTATAGTTACTACATTGTTATTTTGACAATGAAAATTTCATCATCTATTCAAGTCATTGGATGTTATTTTCTCCAAACCACTTGCATGTCAAAAAATCATGTGATTTTTCATCTAATTTTTATCAAATTTTGACTATATAATGTATAGATTTTTAACATGCTAGTAATTTAAAGATTGCAATCGTATCTAATGATTTGAATCAAAACGCCTTTCCATTCAATTTTAAAAGGCAACTTTCTTGGAGGCCACTCAAACTATATTGATTTATATTCCTTATGAATATGATACTTTTTTACTAATTTAATTATCAAACCTTCCTAAAAATAATCTTGATTGAAGTACATCGCACATAAGGGATGTATCTAGCTAAATAAAAGATGAAAGTCTTCTATTAAATAGAATAATAGTGTTCATTCATCATCAAAACCAAAAATGAAAGAACATAGTTGTTGATTCTCACATTCGTGTGTATCACAAGTTGGAAAAAAATAAAATAAAACAGCAAATATTATTTTTGTTAATTTAGGAACACGCTCTAAGGAAAATAATGAAGTAAAAAGATAAACAATTAATCAAAAAAAATTTAAGATATCTTATAGATTGAAGTACGGTACGGTTGAAACACATTTGATGAATTCAACGTTCCTTAGAGAAGTACGGTTGAAACACACATTATAGATATCTTACACACCTTTTGTTTACGTGTAAAATATGGAGAAATGTGAGACTTAGAGAGGGAGATTTTTTTTATTATTGATATAAGAGTAAAACCACCTCTCAAAAACAAAAACAAAAAAAGAGAGGGAGAGAAAGAATGGATGAGCGCTGAACACCTTTAATGTTATAAAGTCAACAATAACAAATAATAGGAATTAACTTAAACTAAAACACCAAGGATGACCATTCCAAAAAATTTAAAAAATAAACTTTAAATCAATACATTCCAACATTCCCCAACGTGATTTAAAATTTCAATTATAGTATGCAATATAATATAAAATACAATAAGCATACAATAATGTGTAATAGGTGTAAGATATATTTTGAGTATGAACTTTTATACTTAGTATAAATAAATATTCGCATAAAAAAGTCATATATGTATTATGCTAGGCCTTTGTAATCAAGCTTAAACTTATCATGCATAGTACAATAATCACCAAAGTTCTAACAGCACTACATGTTATCATCATGCATACGTATCTCATCTTATTAGTATCAACCTTCCTAATAGTTCACAGACAATCTATTATTGGGTTCATTTAAAGTTCATCTCTTCCTAATCATCATAGTTAAGAATGCTTCACCATAGGAATAAGATCCGGAAACACCCCACAAAAAAATATATATAATTATTTGGTGCTCTACACTATAATTTTAATTTTCTTTTCTAGTTAATTTTTTACTTTAGCTTATAAATTTTAAATTTATCAAATAATCGACTCTTTGAATTAATTATCTAATATAAAAATATTTTGAATAATAATCTATAAAAGCTATAAATATTTTTACCTCCACGTATTAAGATATTGTTACTATCACATGTCACTATGAATTAATTTCAACAATTTCATATCTTTCACTACTGATTTAAATGGTTTTTTAGATTAGACTTGCACATAAATTTCATATGTTTCTTTTAAATTAATTTAAGATTTTTAAATAAGACATAGCATCATTGTTCTTTCAGTTGTATTCAAATTTATATGTCTAAGCCTACCATGCCATGAATTAGAACAATCATTATTTGTGACTAATAAAGAACAATGAGAAATTTCATTACTAGCAAGAAAAAACATTACAATAAATATAAATAGACCATCAAACAAATAACTTTTATCAACAAATTACCATATCTACTACTTACAACTTAATTAGGCTCAATACCATAGTTGTTAAAATCGGACCGGACCGATCAGTTGAACCAGGACCTGAAGGCTAAACCGGTTCGATTCTAACATAAAACCAGATATGTAAGAGATCCAAAATAATCCGATCAACCCATTCGGTTTACCCATGAACCGATCAACCCATTCGATTCACCAATGAACCGAATAGGGACGAAAGACTGAGAGACGGCAATGGCGAAAGGTGGAGGAAGAAGAGGCGCAGAGGTCGACAGGAAGGAGAAGGAGAAGGTGGTTAGGTGGTCGATAAATGGCAGCTACTGCGATAAAAAAAAGAAAGAGCCGGAGGCAATGACCATGGCAAGAGAGAGAGAAAGAAAGTAGGGGCGATGGCACACGGCGATAGACCCTCTTGGGTCAGAAAAGACAGTCACATAAACAAGTTCTGGCGACTAAGGCAAGGAGAAGAGGCATTGCTGGAGAAGAGCAAGAAGTGGCGGCTGGACGATGGAGGAGAGGAAGAGGGAGGAGATCTGCAACGGCAGCACTGGATCTTGGGGATGGCGACGATGGCGAGCCAACGAAGAAAAGAACCAAAGAGAAGAGAGGCGGCGATGGCGAGCCGACGAAGGAAAGAATCAGAGGGAAGAGAGGCGGCGACGACATCCTCGTCGGCGAGGGAGAGGAGGCGGACGGCAAGAAAGTCCACAGAGTTGACCGCGATGGTGACGAAAGAGGCGAATAGGGTGGACATTAATTTAGGCACATGTTAACCTTAATTTTTTTATTAAAAATTAATTTTTATTAATATAAATATATTTTTATATAAAAATAATTAATTAATGGTTCAACCGGTGGCCCAACGGATGAACCAGTGACTCGGTGACTTGAGCCTTGGTCGGGTCAATGTCCGAGTCGGGTCTGACAACTATGCTCAATAGAACTCTAAAACTACGTTGAACTAATAAAAATGCACTATCAAATTTTTCCTAATTTCTGTAATATAACAAATCCCATCTAATATGAGAATTTTTTCAGATGATAACTCTAACTTAAATTTGCCTTCTAAGACTCAAGCCACATTCCTATTGCCCATGCTCGCAATTCCTGTGCCTAGTACCTGATAAGAGAAAAATAAATTTTATTGGCATATACGTGGACATTAGCCCCAAGTCAATACACCAATCATTTGAGTTAAAAACAATATTTAACTCTGAGCTAGAAACAAATACCTATCAACTGGAGAAGAGGAGCTGGTCCCCATAGCGTCCACAATGGCCTGTGGTTAATTAGGGCAATACGAGGTTCCGATGCTTTAGAGGGTTGTCCATGACGTAACAATCCTTAGCCTTGTAGTTTGACTTTGCGCAGACCTAAAACATTGATCTTTTTTCTAACTCAAATTTTTATCCTATTATTATTGTTATTGCTCTCATAAGCCTAGCTCTAATAATTAGAAGAAAAATGGACCTTTTAAGAACATTTGTCTTAGCCTAAAATTTAGATTTTTGTAATTGATTTTGTAAGTCATGATGTTTATTTTTAATCCTTAAGGCAACAAATAATTCATTAAAAGTGAAATTTTTTGGTTTTTGTTGTAGGCCTCTAATAAATTTAGACTATAAAGATGATAATTTTTTAATAAGAGATGTAATGAGCATTGTTTCATTGATTTCAATCCCTTTTATTTTCATATCAAACATAATGCCTTCAAATTTATGAATTTATTAAAAAATAAATTTTTTATCTACCATTTGGAAAACAAGCTACATTTATTTTCTAGTGGTTAATTCCTTCAACTCAATAGTATTTTTAGTATTACAAAAATATAATAATTATTATTAAACAAAGTACTCAAAATTCTATCATCATATAAATATCTTTATCACTAGAATCATCTTTCACAATAGAAGATCGACTCTCGTTTAGTGAAAACATTAATAGTAGATTTTTGAAAACATTTTCTTCATATCCTTTTAAATTACGAGATAAAGACCTAATTCAAAAGTTATTGCCAACAAAAACAAAAAAAAAAAAAAAAATTCAGCTTGTGAATATTTCAAGCTTGCTAAGTAAAGAATTATTAATATCTATATTATAAAATTAGAAGATAACTTCCTAAATTGATAGAAAAATAGTATTCTTTCCTCTCTAAGATATTGGAAAAAATTAAAGCAACCCATATTATTTATGTTGAGTCAGAAACGTGCACTAACAAGAATAGTAAATAAAACAAAGGTAAAAGAAAATAAGAAAAAGGTTTAGAATAGCATGTGGATTAAAGCACATCGAAGTGCTTCACTTAAACAGAAAATGCCCTTAATACACCACATGAATCTTTATACTCCTCTCTTAAGATATGGCAATCCATTGTATCTCTTGAATGCAACCAAGAAAATCCCCTAACCAATGTTCACCCAATAAGCTCATAAGAAAATACAAATTAAACAAAAAAAGAAGTTAATAAGAAAGAGTGAGAGGTTTTTTCTATTGATAAAATATAGAATATCCCTTTTTCAGTTTTTATAAAATAGAGTTTGTTGAAGAATGAAAAAATAGTCATGAGAATTTTCCATATTTCCACACACTTCCATTTTTTCATCGAAAAATAAATATTATAAAAAGATGATATATATTTTTCATGCTCTTTTCTCCTGCTGTCCAAAAATATTTTGGGACCAAAAGTTTAAAACTATCTCTTAATATTTTATTTATTTTCCTTCCATACCTACCTAATAGCACATTAACCATTTCTTGCCTAAAACCTTTATATGTGTAAACTTCATCCTAAAGGCAATAAATTATTGTCATTATTTTACAATCCTAACAAGCAATAACATGATCATTAAATTAATACATTTTTTTCATATTGTATTCATCAATTAAACCATCAAAACTAACAAATTTCTCAAATGATCTATTTAATTATCATGCAATTTATTCTAAGGTATTAGAGTCAAATTGATATTTTTTTCATGTAAAATAACTTCTATCCAAACATAGAAAAATATTTTCAAAGCTATTTTTTATACAAATATTTTACTATTCAAACATGATTAAATTTATTTTCTTCTACAAAACTATTTTGAAAAAAAGGTGAATCATAAAAAAATAATAATAAAAATATCAAACGGTCAGCACTAAAGTAAAAGCAGTTGTTAGTAAAAAAGAAAATAAAAGAAAAGAAAACAATCACTAGCTACTTACAAAGTCATGAACAATGAGTAACAATAGAAATTGGCTTAAACTAAAACACCAAAGATGATCTATTCTAAAGTAATAAAAAAAAAATTAGAACTAAATTTTAAGCCAATGTGATCCATTAACATTGCATGCGTGAAAGGCTTTAAGTCAGTGAAAAACTCCGAAACATCCATTTTTGCTCTCACGTCATTTATCGATCTCTATCAGATCTATCACTTCAGTTTGTTTAGCTCCGATGATTCCTCCTGTGGATGGATATCTTTGAAGAAGATTTTGTACCTCGTCATGCCACGGAATCCACGACAAGAAGCAGCAGTGGTTTTCCAGCTAGCTGTTGGTATTATGGAACCTCGTCTTCGTGCTAATCTTCCAGTAACGCTCTTCTCCTGTTTCATGTTGGTTGAATTGGAATGTGATGGCTAACTAGATCAAAATATGATAAGATCGAGTATAGAGTTAAACTCTATATTAAGACAAATTCGTTCCTCATAAGTGCTTACGGATTTATAATGATTATTTTTCAAGATACAACGGTCTTCTTCTGATGAAAGCAGCACTTATCACTAGAATAGCGAACCAAGAATGCTATACTCTCTTGAATTCAAAGTATGCAAATATTAAGAAAAAGAATTTCAAATGGATGAAATAAAATGCAAGTGTCAAGTCCTATTGGAAGCATCCTTACTGGTTTGAATTTAATTGTTATGACTTGATCGGATACAATCAAGAGGTGTGTGCAAAGAGACTTATCGGGTTTTAATATGCCACTTGATCAAATATGATCAAGAGACGTAACTAAAGGGACTTAACCGCTTGTGTGAAGGAGGTTTATCGGCTTCTGATACATTGTTTCAAAATTATTTCAGCGATTGGGTGCGTTGAATGGGTATGCGCCGATAGATCTACACTATCGCGATCATGATCGGCCAATTAATTATGCCAATCGAATGCGTTGATCGATCAACATCGCTCTGCACTGATCACTGTATTTGAAGGGCAAAGTATACCTACAAAGCGCCCATTGTGCATACGTGCGTGCGTGTGGGTGATGCTACACATCACTCTCAAGCTCTCTACTTATGATGAGCCTAAATGCATAAGCATGAAAAGATGTTTTATATATAAGATGCTTCTATCTTTTTAAAACTTTTTATGCGAAACTAAAAGAAGGTCACTAATTTCTCATTTAAATCAATGGATATAATTTAAGGATTATAAATGACCCATTATCCAACATTTCACTTGTGACGGCAACACGTCACACAAGCTTAGCATGACTTAAGCACTGGTTTGGATGGATGGATAACACCATTTGACTACAAAAATTCCCATGGCCTGCACCACTATATTCCCCACTGCATTTCCCATTCAACATTTAACTTTGTCGACAATAAATGACCCCACCTGATCAGGAGAAGAAGATCGCTGATGATCCACATTTGTCCACAATAAAATTATGAAAAAAATAATTATTTTTTTATTCATACACACATGTGAAGCAAATCTAGTAAAAGATTACTATTTAACACAATACAACTTTTGATTTGGTATTTTCCTTTTCATAATTTATCATGGTATAATCGGTGGGTTTCAATAAATTGCATGGACTAAATATGATGATAGATGCATTAATAATCAGCAAAATTATCATATACCCAACTTTAAGAGTGAAGCCATAGTTCGTTCTTTTTTTAAAAAAGAATATTTGAGTCATTTTCGATGTGTAAATATTTTTGTTACTCTATGATCTTGTACATAACATAGATGATAAAGTAAGTGAGAATATCACGTTAGATGTTAAGAGAGAGGATTGATAAATAAAATATGTTTGACCTTGATAAGTCGCAACTAGAATAAAATTGGGACGCAGAAGAACGGTTTGAGAGCTAGGTTGTGGGAGTCCATTTTGAAAGACTGTGATAAGAGAGAGTGTGTCGTGAAACATGAGATGGGAGTGCAAAACGGGGAAAGTAAGATTTTTTTTAAAAAAAATGATTAGACTAAAAAAAATGCTACTCTTTTAAGAAAGGGAAAAGTCTTTGTATACTGTCCTGGTACGGAGTAAAATCATCATCACATCGATTGACAGATATGGTAGCCGAAAAGATCCACTTCTGGGCTCTGATCCGCTAACTGCCACAATCAAAAAAGGATAAGCTGCACCGCTTACCATCTTTGAACCTTAGCAAGGCTGAGCCATCTTCGTACCTCGACAGGATCAAACCTCATTCTCTCAACGTAAGCATTATTGTTGCTCCAAACTACGCCAGGTATCCCTGAGGATAAATTACCCAAATCACAAAGATTTCAATGTAAGCTTCCCAAAATAGAAATGGAAGCCAAATACAGCATTCCGCCCATGATCAATGGGATTTCAAATTCCCAATAAGGCATCGATCAGCCTCATTGATCGCCAATCTCTATAACTGCGTTCAAAAAATCGGGTAACCGCTTACCGTTTTAGCAGCACATAAATACTAAGTTCTAGGACCCTTCAGGTAAAACAATTCTAAGCCTGAAAACCCTAGCGGATGCCATTGCTTTCCAGAAACCTTCTCTTGGGCGTCTTTCTTCAACAACCTTCTTCTCTTTATCTGCTTGCTTGGGTTTCCATTGACTTAAGTATCGAAGGGTCTTCTGCAGGGATAATCCCCCATATTTCCTATGTAAAGAATGTCTTGCAGGTCCACCAGGACAGGAGAGAGCTATCCGAATCTCGACGTGCATCATCCCCAAGCCAGAGAACTAAAATCCGCAGCAACAATGAAGGAATGTTTGCACCGAGGGATGATTCACTCGTGTGCGGGCCCATCTCAAACGGTTCATTCATGGGTTCTGCATCGCTGATGCTTGGATCCGTGCATGGGTGAATCATCGCACGTCCGGTGCAGATTAACTTGCACCAAAACGGTGTACAAAAACTTTTTCTTAAGAAAAAGATGTTAGCCTAGTCATGTAACACTATCAAAAATCAGCCTTTCACCAAGGAACATCACGAAGAGATATGTCCCTAAGAAAATTACTAAGGAATTAGAAAGGGATTTTTAAGAAATTTTAAATTACATTCAAAATTAGTTTGAGTAAAGAATCTCTAAGGGATTTGGTAGAAATATATTTCCTTTAATAAATTCCTTGGTAATCTGTAAGGGATTAGCAAGAAATTTATAAGGAAATTTGGTTCCTTAGGCTGTGTTTGATATGGAGGATAAGGAGGGATATCCAGGGGATATCTTCTTTATCTTCAAAAGCTATAATTAGAAAGGATAGTTCTGAAAAAGTTTAACCCTTATCCCATGTTTAACCTTATCCATGGATAATATTTTTTCTATCAAACATTACCTTAGAGATTGAAAAAGGATGGCCCAAGATCTAGATCGGTAGGGAGGCCGCGGCCCCCTGGCGCGCCCTCCCACCCTCCGATTTAGAGCTCGTCAGATTTCTCTGGGACCGGTGCAGATCGAATTAGCTATCACGGTGCAGTATGCCATTGACAACGCGAATTTCCGTGCAAAACCGGCCCGAAATGACGGGGGAATTGAGCGAACGTAGAGATGGTGAGATCTTTTACGCACAAAAACCATGCCTTGCCAGCCCCAGATAGATAGCTAGCTAGTTAGCGTGGGAGGCGGGAATTAAGAAATTAAAAGCGGCATCAGAAGGACGAATTTTCGTACAGCCGAGATCGATCTTAACTAATAACCAGCTGGGAGTCGGATCGAGACGATGAAATTAAAGAAAAATGTGAAGTTGATGCAGAAATTTGCGGGTGCCGGGTCACCTCGGCTCTCTGGATGGTGTTTGCCGGTAGGGTGGCAATCACGTCCGGCCATCCCTCTCTTATCGCCTGTTAACCACTGCCCAGGACCAGAGAGCACACGGCGCTCATAAAGCTGCCTATCCACTAATAGACGTGCTAGCTTCCTCTCACGTGGACACAACCACCCTTCTTTTTGCCCGGTGTCCGGTGTCCCCATGATGGGCTGCTGCACTGCACTGCACTGCACGTAGCTAGGCATGCAGTCCAATAATGTGGATACGTCGGACGTGTTGTGTTGGAGCCTCAGGCTCATTAAGAGAGAGAGAGAGAGAGAGGAGATCGATCGAGCTGGGGAATTCCAGGACAAAAGGCCAGCCCAACCACGTAGTACAGCCTTTTGAGATCAGACAAGGAAGCCATCAAGCCAATGATTGGGGGGGGGGGGGGGGGGGGGGGGAGCTAGCTTTGCCAGATGCCCGTGGAGTAGTAACTCGATTGCAGGCGTGATTGTCGATTCTGTTCTGTGCCGCGCGGTCTGTGCTCCCTGCGGACGCTGAACTCGCGCTGCGCGTGGGCCGGGCGAGATGGTGTCGACTATATATGTTGCATGTTACTACCAGGCCCTTCCCAAGTCGGACACCGTGGGATCCACCGGTGCGTATTTCTTCTTCCACCAGCTGGTCTTTGGGCGTACGTGCATGCGGTCTTCGCGAGCTACGTCAATGGTACTGCTGCATGCGCCTACTTCCACCAATATTATATGTCTCTTTTGGCTGGAGTGGGTACTCACAGGAAGGATCGATCGATGGATGGATGTAGCACAAATTAAGTATGAAATCGAACTCGATCGTTTTGATGCACTCATCTGTACGTGCTTTCTTTTGATCAGGTGCACTTCTATGCATGTGAGTATGTGACTCTCTTCCATCTCCTGTGTTTGTGTGTCCATGTACGCTTAGTATATATCTCGGCAGCCAATTGCGTGGTGTACGTACGTAGGTGGTTTATTTAAGAGGAAGATACGTTTGACATGTCATCCTGCCATCCCAGCAGCTGTAAACTATATTTTGACTTTTATGGTCAGTTAATGAGTGGATTAATTCATCAACTTAAAAGGTCAGACGGATAAGAAAAGAAATCGGTTCCTCATTCATTATGATATGCTTGAGGTAATCTATTTTTAAATTTGAATTAGAAAACAATTAGGCATCTTAAAATGAATTTAGTGATTTTTTTTTTAATTATTGCTTATGATTATAAGTATGGTTGTAAACTTAGGACTTCATATCAATCAATCAAGCTGGTGATCAACTAAAAAATATAAAATGTTCGAACCTATTTTGTCATGGGGGCGAAACAGAAAGAAAGGTTGAGTTCATGAAATTCATCGTGTTATCTAATTAATCACTAATATTTCACTACTATTATCACTTGCAAAAAAAAAAAATATTTTGTTTAGATTTTCTTTTTGAGAAAATGATGTTTTATCGCTTAACAAATTAAAAGTTGATGCATGGCATACTTCAAAATTCAAAGTATCGATCAAATATTACTGCAGTACATCAGGCCATTAATCCAACATGGTGTTAATTTTTTTATTTTGAAAAAAAAAAAAAAAAAACCACCTTTTGATCAAGTATTGCTCCTGATATAGTTGCCGTATATAATAGCTAGGGGTGCTTGTTAAATTGATACAGCAATTAACAGTACTTAACAATTTTACATGAACTAGATAGAAAAGAGAAGGGAGGGGTAGATTTTCTTTGTTTCCCAAGGCTCACAGTCTCCTGCTCCAACCAAAAACGAATGATCCAAGAGATTCAAACAAAAAAATTCAAAAAAAATAAAGAAAACCTATGTGTCCTTAATCTCTCACCCATGTCAATGATCAAAGTCAGAACACACTCACCCCTACCTATCTCCTCCACCTCTTCATTTCAGTGTTCCCTCTCAGGTCACCCTCCTTGACCGAGATCATTGTTTCACAGCAAATTACCACCTCTGCCTTAATTTCCCTTCTATCCCTCCAACAGAACTTCCTTCCCTTCCTCCAGATCTCCCATTACGTCCTTCCCCTCCCCTGCACACGTGAGAAGCTGGGCCCTACGAGCCTGGGCCTCCCAGTCCGTGGCCCCCACCAAATAAAGCATTAGCCCGGCACAACAAACCTGGGCCGCCAACAGACCCATCCAGAGCCCAACGAAGCCGACCCCGACGCCGAACGCGAGCCCCGCCGCCACCGGCGTCCCCACCAAATAAAACGCCCCCAAGTTAACGTGCGCCGCGTGCGCCGGCCGCGCGCTCCCGCGCAGAACCCCGCATCCTACCGTCTGCGGGCAGTTCCCGAGCTCGCACAACCCCACGATCGGCAGAGCCGCAGCCGTCAGCCGTAGGATCTCCCCGTCGCTCGTGAACATCCGCCCCCACCTCTCCCTCACCCCCGCCGCGAACCCCATAGCCGCCACCCCCATCCCCGCAGCAGCCGCCACGCTACAGCGGCCGCCGCGCGCGCCCCTGCTGGCCGGTTCGCCCCCAGCTCGTTCCCCACCCGCGTCGACGCCCCGAAACCGAGGAAGAAGGAAAAACGTAGAGCAAGGCGGTGGTTTGGATGAGGACTCCCATGGCAGCGACGGCGGGTTTGGGGTCAGGGAGGAGGCCGCAGAGGAGGATCATGAGCTCGTACCACCACCACTCGAGGCAGACGGAAGCGCAACTCGGGGCGGCAAGGCGGGCGAGAGGGCCCCACCGGAAAGAGCCTCGGAGGTTGGGGCTCGCCATTCCGGGTCGCGGAGGAGGTGGGGAAGAAGGCAGAGGAGGAAGGCGAGGTTGGCGGTGGCGGAGGCCGCGGCTACGCCTGGGGCGCCAAGCAGAGGCGCGAGACGAGGAGGAACCCGGCGGGGAGGTGAAGCATGGCGGAGACAGCGGCAGCGACGGTGAGGGGGCGAGTGATCCCCTGCGACCGAAGGTAGATTCTAATGGGATGAATAAAAGAGAAGGAGATGAGGTCGGGGAGGGCATAAAGGAGGTAACTTTGGGCAAGAGAGGTGATCTCGGGGTCTTGGCCGAGGAAAAGAAGGATCTTTGCCATGTGGAGCCAGAGGAAGGCAATGGGGAGAGAAGAACAGAGGAGGAAGAGAACAGAGCGGAGGAGGGTGAGAAAGAGAAGCTTGGGCTGGTTGGCGCCGAAGGCCTGCGAACAGAGGGGTTCCATTCCGAGGGAGAGACCAGAGAGAACGGAGTAGCCCGTGATGTTGGCGAAGGCGATGGCGAGAGAGCCGGCGGCAAGGGGAAGGTCGCCCAGGAATCCGAGGAAGAGCATGGAGACAACGGACCGGGAGTAGATGAGGAGGGCGGTGACAGCGGTGGGGAAGGAGAGGCGAAGAGGGCAGCCGCCTCCTTTAGAGTCTCAGCCGGAGGCGGCAGGGGGAGCAGTAGCTGAGGCTTCTTTAGAGTCTCTATCGTTGGCGATTGGCTCTGGTCCTTCCACGACTTGACGGGAGAAGAAGCCAGTGGAAGGGAGAGATGGGGCTCGCCAGCGACGCTAGTATTGCACATGGCTTCGGGTTTAAGAGTGTAGGAAGATTGGGTTCTTCAGCATGGATGGATGCGAAGGGAGGAGGGCTGGGAGGGGTTCCCTGCGAGTTGCTTCTATTACGACCATGGACAGAGCTATAAATACGAGCTGAGCAAGGGTGAAGGGGGAGAGATCGGTTGGTCTCTCTCTCTGGGCGTGAATCATGACTTGTTGCAATGCTGACATCCTCATAGAAATTTCTCTGCGGGTAGGTAACATCCATTGTCTACTTACTTATGCACGTGGATTGGCTCCACTGTGAGGCTAAAAATGAACAGAGAAGCTTTTGCTATCTGAAGATCTATCTAAAGTGATAGATGTTGAGGGTGTTTGTTAAAGTCCTGATAAATTGTGTTGCATCTTATGCAGCCGTTGTGACCAGTAAAGTTAAAAAAAAAAAAAGGCATTCGTGACTCACATTTTCGTTGCTATTCTGCGCACATGGTTTCGCGCCCTGGTTGTCTGTGATAGCGATGATCCTGCTGCTGCTGCTGCTGAATGTGTTCCATTTTGACGTCGTGATTATATATAACCTGCATTAATCCCTCCCGATCGAAGTAACTTTGAAAAGTAAAATTGTGCACCTTTCATTTCTCACGCCTAAATAGATAATTGTATTTTTTTATCTATTTTTGCATAGATTACATGGAATTCTACTTGTAATAAAGTTGCACTTTATTGACCAGACCTGTGACAAGGTGAAGAATTATGCCTAACTTATGCATAAATGTGACCAAAATCAAGTCGACATTAATGCAGATATCTATCATCCGGTAGACTTCAAAGTTCAAACTTCCTGGTTCTCAACGCCCGTGGCGGTGGAATAGGAAGGCGGCTAATTAATCCACCGCGTGGCCCTCCCCTACTTCTCCTAGGCTATAAGGCCAACAAAGGGCTCCCATCCAATGAATTCAAGTCAAGTAGAGATAATTATTTTATTTATTTCCAGGCAACGTTACCTTGTCTTTGAAAAATCTCACATCCTGGCCTTGTGATTCGGGGCCATCCATTAAGCCTCTTTCCGAGATGAATGGTGCCAATTTATTTGGCGGTGTTGATGGGCCAACCAAACAGGGGCACCACTGCTAGCGTTTAGAATTAGAAGTAACCCAATACCTTTGAAATCTTCTGGTATTAGTTATAAAACTACAGCACTGAGAGAGTACCATTACTTATGTAGCGAGTCGAAAAGAACCCATTAGCCTAAAGATGGACATTTTTTTTTTTTTAATGGCTTTATTGATCATCGGATCGGTGTACTAATAAAGTACCTAGGCAGCAATGATTAAAGCGTCTTAAACGAAAGCTAACGTGGAAAGCCAAAGGGTGTTCCCGGATTCGCCAGTCCCTCCGAGACACGTGGATCCACACGTGCGCATCGGCACGCGCACGCTTCCAATAGCGGGTACCAGGCTGGATGGGCCCTCTAATCCCATTGGCCAGCTAGATTTCCTGTCTGGGTTCCGTAATTTTCTTTAGATATTTTTAATCCCATTGACGACGTAATGAATTCACGTCACTACGGTGTGAGTCTCATACAAGATGCTGGCTTTGAAACCGGGGAGAGGCTTATTTTTTTCGCCCCCACCCCCCGAAGTGTCACGGACTCACGGTTCTGCGAGTTTGGTCCAGTCAAAAGGATGGAAGAAGTGACGTTAGAGGGGCCCATAGGAGTGGCTGGAGTCGTGGTTTTACCCGGCAAGACATTGGAGAAGGAGACAGCCGTCTCTGGATGCTCTTCGAAGAAATTATTACATGAATTCAAAGCAGTCTATTATCTTATGCATCCTTCTACAGATAACGTTACGCATGGTCAAAGGGTTGATCAGGAAGGCAGATGCAGGAGATCGATTGATTCCGTATGGGTTTGCCAGTGGACGACTTGTTTGTATCCAGAAATATAGTGAATAATAAAAAAAAATTATGTTAAATAATTAATTAATTGTAAATATTTAAATTTATCAAGATAAGATATAACAATAATGTATATTAAGCTTCACGTGCAACCTGTACCCCAAAAAAAAAAAAAAAAAAAAAATTCACAATATCTATGCTATTGAATAATCAGTGGATTCCAGAATATTAATAAGGAAAAGATAGTTTAGATTTGACAAGTCCTACCCTAATAAAAGACTTTGATTTTACACCTAACCATGATGAAAAGAAAAGGTGGACTCTAATGACTTAAAAACAAGGAATTCTGAAATCCATGTTGTCGTAATTGACTTTAGTCATAAAGTCCAAATTTAAGACCACGACTTAACGATCTAATTTTAATTAGAGCTCACGTTTCTTTCTTTATTTCTCTCTCCACGTGTGTGCACGCATTAGAAAAGTGTGTTTGAACTTTGGATGAATTAAGTGGAATACCGCCGTTAGAATTTTAGTTCCTACAAGTCAATTAGATTATCGCAAGTGTAATTCACATTGCTTATGCCATCAAGAAAGATTTTGCGATGAAATTTAGAAATCAAGTAACTTGCCAATAATTTAGAGAAGCCTTCATGCATCATCGTTGTTATTATCAATAGCAAAGAGACTTTCCAATATTTTGAAAAAAGCAACAACCCTAGCATCAATTTTGAAGATATACATGAAGAGAGAGAAAAATCTTTGTCACGTAAGATAGGATGCTTTTTAGTTATTGTTATATTTGTTATGAAGTTAATCATATAATTTGCATGTAGTGTAATAAAGTTAAAGTTGCTTGGAGATTAATCAACCTTTGAAGGATAGGAAGAGAGCATTTGATTTTATTAAATATTCAAGCCAAAACGGCAATAGAAATTTCTTCAATAATATAATTACTATGTAAAAACTTTTTACTAATGATTTAGATGTCGTTTTAATGTAGAGAAAATTAGTTGCTGACAAAGGCTTATTAAATTAATTTTAAATTAAAAATTAATTTCTACATTGTTTAAATTAAATAAATTATTAAAATTTATTTTCAGAAATTATGTTTGAGAAGATCGAAAAAAAAAAAGAATGATTTGAAAAATCCCTGAATGAGAATGGGGCTCATCCTATATATATATATATATATATATATATATATATATATATATATATATATATATATCAATGGATTTTTTTTAAAGGTATAGATGGATGATTATATTATTTTAAGATAAATTAAATTTGATATATCTGAAAATAAAAATTATGTAAGTACAAGAGGGTATGAGCTTTTAGCTTTAAAAATTAAAATGATGTGTAATACGGATGATAATTTAGTCTATCATTAAGTTAATTTTTTAATAGATATATTAAATCTGAATGTTGTAAGTATCCTGAGTAGATCAAATATCACGGATGACTATATAGAACGATGAAATCACTTCCTTGATGCACATCATACCTTACGATCACGAGAGGATTAAAAAAAAAAAAAACACCTCGTTCCTTCCAACAAGTATTGGAAGAGAATTTTACATTGTATGATAAATATGGTGGAGTAGACTATTTTAACGAGATGGCGGTCAATCAATGTCAGACCTTTTGCGAATGGCTGGCGACATCTGCAGCTTTATTTAGATTTTGTTTTTATCCGTTTTAGTTATCCTGTCCTCGAGGGGGAAGAATAAAGTAGACAAAGCTTACATTTTGTTTGAAATAAAGTAGCAATAGTACCCAGAGTAAATCTCATTACTCGAGAGAGAAATTATCCTGGTTAAAGTTACGTATATTCGAAATATCATGTCGAGGTATACCAATATAAACCGCATGCAGCTAGACAAAAGGTACAAATAAGTTAAATAGGTGAGGTTTATCCATTGTCAGCATCCGTGCCACGAAATGACAAAAGTTGCATTAGCACATCTATCACAAATACTTTTATCAAAATTAATTTTAATAAATTTATAGAAGAAATTTCTAAGAAATAAAATCGTATGTTGATTTGCTGCCGAAATAGCAGAAAAGACCTAGAGGCCAGGATTTGCAGGATCAGAAGAATCATGATGAAGAGCATACTCAACTGAAAAAGAGACAGTCGTCCTGACAACTCTGTCGAAGGAAATCATCATGTCAGAAAATATGATCCGATTTCAAAATAATCAGATCTGATACGCAATATAAGCCCACAAAGGATCAGGCAGGAGCCCAGATCTCTATTATCTTCTATTTCCTTGTTGTATGATATCCGCTCTACTATTTCGGAAGCTTGTCATGCTCATATTCGGTACATCTATCACGAGGTTAATACTGTTGCTGATTGGATTGCTGGCCGAGTGGCTTCTCACTCTGATGTTTGAAGCTGAAAGCAGGATAATTCTTGTCCTAGTATCCTTACTCAATTATTGTAGGGTGATATGTTATGTGTAACCCATCCTAGAATGATATAATCATCCATTTATATATATATAAAAAAAAAATCTACCCATTAGAGATCCACGGTAAATAGGGACTCTTGTGCTCAAATATTTTTAATTTCTTTTTAAAAAAATAAATATTTTAAAGAAAATATTGCGTGGATGCCATCGCTGTCGGGGTCGGCTATTGTGGTTGCCGAACTTGACTTCCGGTGCTCGGGCCGTCAGCTCGTGGGGGACCAAGCCTCGTATTTGCGATTAAGTTAGCCATAGAAAAAAGCGAGCAGAAAATATTTACGAAGGGAGGCTGTGTCAGCTAGCTCAGGATTTATTATTGATAGGATGGATGAAGTAATATTGGTGGTGAATGCAATTAGCCTTTCAATTTTTTTTTTTTTTTTGACTAAACTTTATGCAGTTTGAATTGATATTTTTTATATTACTTAAATTTTTTATGTTCATAATTTTTTTTTTATTGAGAAGAACTCTTTTATTTGTTATGATCACGTTTGTATGATCATATCATCTGTCTGAAAAAGAAAGAAAAAAAAAAAAAAAAGACTGTGAAGGTCAAATTTTCTCAAACATATCATGAGGATGGAACATAATATTAAAAGGATAAAAAAAAAAGAAAAAAACTTGTCTCTTACGTGCACGGCGATGTTAAAGCGAGACGTGCGCCCTGACATGCGCACTACGAAGCTGTCTGCCTTCAAAGCAGCAGCAGCAGCAGCAGCATCCCTTTCAGGCGGGGGGGGACTCACTGGCCGCGCACGGGGCGTCAGACGAACAGCTCGCCTGCCATCGATCTTATCCGTCCTTCTGCTCAGCTGTTCGATCGCAACCGTCTGGGACGGAAGCAAATCCAGCCGCAACCAGATACCACGGGAGAATACGGGCCCCCCCACGGGAAGATATTTGGCTCGAGAGTGGGGCGCACCACCACTACCGGTTGGAGGGAGGGAGCGAGCTATGACCGGTTGATCGAGTCCGTCAAACGACCATGCGTGCGCCTACTATAGCTATTGGTGGGGTTGAGGAGAGGAGAGGAGAGGAGTGGGCATCGTGGGAGCGTGGGGATGAAAAATTCCAACACCACTCGCTACATCGCACTGATAATCTTCTTGCGTCCACTTCATTCCTGTCCTCTGCTTCATTCCTCTCCGATACTTCGTTAATGCTTTAAGTTCAGCCTCTACTTCCGATCTGGCTCGATTGAGAATTTCTATTTGCACCACTCAAATTACTCAGTATGTTTCTAATTTTTTTTAAAAAAATTATATTTTTGAACTATTCTTAAGTCTACACTTCTCTTTTTGCCCCATCCGATCGACACCCTTTTCTCATCTTTCCTTTTCCTTCCCGAACGACAATGGTGAACGATAACAGCAGCGATAGTAGTTACAATAACGACAGCAGCGATAGCAGTTGCAATAGTGACAGCAACAGCAATGACAACGAATAAATGCGATGGCCCTTTCTAGCCTCTGGCTTTCTCTTGCCTCTCTGTTCGGTCTAGCATGATCGAACAAAAACATTCTGTTTGGTATGTTCTCTGTTCGGTCTTGATAAGCCGAACAAAAGGCTTTTATTCGACCTATCAGGATCGAACGAAAAGCTTCTATTCGATCGAATGAAGGGATATTAAAAAGGGCGGGGGATGAAGCTTTCCATTCGGCCGAACAGAGGGACGAGGTGTTTGTTTCCACAGCACATGAAGTTGTGTTTCCACAACACAAGCCAACAAAAAGAAAAAAAATTATGCCTGCTAATTGAGTTAGATAGAAACGGACGCAGGCCGGTATTGCGTTAAACCCGGCAGGGGAGGGACAAAAAAGGGGTTTGTTCAAGCAAAGGATGTGGAGAGAAATTTTTACGGTGGGAAGAGATTTAAGGGCAGTTTAGGCATTTAATTTTTTTAAAAAAAATTAAGGATGTAATAAGTAATTTGAGTGGTTCAAGTAGAAATTCTTGATTCCTTCGCTCATTTTTTTAATTATTTTTTAAAAATACATTTCAGCTACTCTTTCTAATGAAAATATAATTTAATTATATAAAACAATAAAAATCACAACGTCCTCACGTTATAAGAGACATCAAATCTTTATTTAAAAAAAGACTTTTTTATTATGATGCCTTTTATTTTTTAAGTATTTAAAATATTAATTATTTGATTTTATTTTAAAGGATATATATTTTTTATTATCAATCAACTTCATTCAGCCATGTATACGACTGGTGCACTAAAAAAAGTTAAATTATAAAAGCTAATATGAAAAAAGAACGTGTTTCTAACAATTACCCTACTTTCTCATGAGAAAAGAGATGAGACGGAAGAAACGATAGCTCCAAATTATGATGGAGTATGAAAAGGAGAAACGCTTTTACATTCTAGTCGGCCGTGAGAGTTAAATGGCAAAAGATTCTTTGCTGTATCAATGATTTTAATTTATTTATATTTTTTAAAAATAAAAAATATCACAGCAAAAGCTAAAAAATTCAATCCATATATATATATATATATATATATATATTATATATATTAAAGATAATAGATTTAGGGTGGAGAGTGGTTCCGATTTATTAATATTTTTTTAAAAAATAGTAAATGAATATTGTAGTAAAAAAAAGCAATCCAATTCATACATATATGAAGGATAAAAATGTAAGAGTGAAAGTACATGATACACATGATAACTCCACCTTGACCCATAAAGTTTTTGATTTTCCTATACGACTCGTGCTCCGATTAGAGATCTTACTAAGGAGTACATAGGTCACAGGCTATGCATATGCTGGATGTTTCTTGGATTTGGAAGCTTCCTATTCACCATAGAGTGCGGCTGTTCATTTGGAAGCTGGCTTGGGATTGCCTTCCAACTTGCTCTTTGCTTTTGAGTAGGGGTATGATGATCCAGCCTATATGCCCTTTATGCGAGCTGACGGAGGAGACTATTGACCATGCTATATTTACTTATGACAGTGTCAGACTGGTCTGACAATTAGCAGGTTATCAATTCTGGAGTGATAGTAGAGGCCCTTGTCGTTCTTCTTTTCTGAGGGTGATTTGGCAAGACGGACAAGGGGGGCATTCGTCGGTTGAGATCTTCGGCTGCTTATATAGCTCACCAGGTATGGCTGTCTCGAAACAAGAAAATTTTTTCTGATGTGAGTGACCCCCCCCCCCCAGACTCTCCAGATAGCCCTCTCCCTCTCTGCTGAGAATCTACTCCATCAGTCTGGCCTTGATGCTGATAGACCTAGTACCTGAGATTCCCCTGCTATTGCGGCAGCGTACCGGCGTATGGTATTTGTCTCTTGGGAACCCTCCACTAGGCTTTGTCAAGATCAACTTTGATAGTAGTGTTCAAAGTTGGCTGGCTGGATCAGCTTTCGTGATCCGTGACCCGAATGGATTGATGATTGCGGATGGTGGTTTTGGCTCTCTTAACCTGTCAGTACCACAAGATGAGTTATATGCAGCGTGGGCTGGCATATATCTTATGCTATCTGTAGTTTGGGCAGTTGCCATCTTATTATTGAAGGGGACTCTTTTACTGTAGTACGCTGGCTTCGGCAGGACTTCGACGATCCTGAGCCTACTAACCCTTTGTTATATGACATCAGATCTTTGCTCTATCAGGCTTCCAGAGTCCAGATTAGGCATATTTACCGAGAAGTTAACTCAGCGGCTGATTGGGTAGCTGCCTGTGTTGCCCATCACTCTAATTTTTGGTCCTAGAGATTGGGTGATTCTTTTCCTTCGGTTTTATCTCAGATTTTATACTCAGATATGTCGGGCTTGACTCATGTTAGACTGGTGTGATCACCCGTTTGTATAAAAAAAAAAAAAGCTTAAAGACTTCATTATAATTGATAAAGGTTCCCATCGACCCAGGATATAAAATTGTTATCTCTACTCATAGATTGAAAATAATAATTTTTTAACTTATATATATACACACAAATATATACATATACATACATTCAAGAAGAGAGAGAGGGGGAGTGAGCCAAACTTAATTTTGATCATCTATTCTTCTTAAATATATACAGATCTTAAAGATAAAAAAAGTAGAAAAGATAGACTAACTGGTATCCGTATAGATTTAAGGATGAAAAAATGATTCGAAAAGTTATAATTCAAGTTCACTCGTTATCAAATAACTTGCAATCAAATTTTTAAGGCTACGTAATTTAGTTTGCTAATGAATTAATTGATTCAATAACTAGGCTTAACCCATTACAAATGACATTAGAGTCAATTGAGTGTGCTAAAGTTGATTGGTAAAAGAGAAGGACTATCCACATGATGGTGGTAGAGTTTTACCGAAGCATGAAGAAATAATTCTGTGTAGGATAGATTCTAATTAGCTTATAGCGTGTAACAAGAATGTGATAAAGTAGGTGAGATCGATCAATAGTTTCATGTTGAAAATGTTATAATCGAAATTCACTTAGATATCAATTAATTTATACTAAATATAGTTAAATTTTCTCTCTCTCACTCTATATATATATATATATATATATATTTAAATATATTGTTTATGGATGCAGAGCTGAGTTGGATCGGTCGAAGCGGCCTTGATCCTTAGGACCATGGATGTCCCCCTCTGGCCATAGCCCATAGCCAAAGGGACGCAATCAATGCCGAACCAGATCTCTGGTTGCAGCACAGAGCTGCCATGTCCTTGATTTGAACAGTAGTAAGAATTTTGGACCGAAAGATCCGGCGGAGACAGCAAGGTACAGCGTATCCTGGTCATATATAATATAGTTTGGAGGAGAAAGATCATGATATATCCCGGGAAGGGAAGCAGCAGGAATCTACCCTCCAACAACCAACGCAACGCGGTCCATACCTTCCTTCTTAGCTATGAGACATGGAAACAGGGATGTGGACTACGTCCGTGCCCATTTGAATAGTAACAGACTCATCATTCGGAAGAGCAATGCATCTCTGTACGTTTGTATCTCTGATTCTGATCTTATGACTCTTATCCCCTAAAATAATCAACAAATCCAAAGTCCGTAATATATAATATTTGGTTTAGAGAGAACTTTCACTTTTCAATCCAAGCATTCCAAAGAAAGAAGAAGTCGAATATGTTCACCATTTGCCGGTTGCCAAACGAAAACCCACCCCCCCTTCCACCGGGTAAACAACCGTACCAATCGACTTTCATGCATCTGTGGCCCTTCACGCCTTTGGAATAGCATTGACCAAAGACCTTGAAATTATATTATGGTTAGAACCAACCGCGTGGCCCCAGCGGGACCACTTCCCCTCTGCTTTGGCCGAATGTTTGCCATGCATATCCTGTAACACCTATGCCACCGGCTATAACCTCTGGATAGATCTAATTTATCACGCGCAATATATATATATATATATATATATATATATATATATATATTAGGTTTATAATAGAAGTCACATCAATATTTTAGATTAAAAAAATACTATTACAATAGAATGGTTTAATTTTAATCATGATTAAATTATAAGTCAATTTGACTGCCGAAAATTTTCAAAATTTGAGTGAGAAATTATCAAGATATGATGCGATCCGATGTGGTAGGGCAGGCCTATTGAAGATTTTCTTCATACCATCGGAAGACTTGGGAGAGCACACAGTATCCTAAGCAATATAGTGCATGGTTTGAAGTTTCTTTCCAAATGATATTGCGATGCCCCTCTCAATAGTCTTATATCGAGAAATTGAAAGTTAGTTATATGGTTTATAATCAGTTAAGAAAGATGGACAAGTATTAATTGGATCTCTTTTGGATTGTGATGGTCCAAGTTGGTATGGACCTTCTTCGTCTTGCTTTCTTGTAACAAAACGAGTTCATGGGTATTGCAGGTCCGAAGTCCGGATCGTTATAACATGATATCAAAGCTACGCACCAGCTGGAAGTGCATAAGCTAAGTGCCACACAAAGCCAAGTACTATATTTATGAAAGATGAAAATCATTTCTTGAACCTGTGGGGGCCATCTCTAGAATTTTGCCTATTTAGTGGTTATGATCATGTGCTTCTAATGATGAGGACGTCGCCTTGTAAAGAGGGTAGATTGTGAAGTCCCTCCTAATAGTCTCGTATCGAAAAATTGGGAGTTAGTTGTATGGTTTATAACTAGTTAAGAAAGATGAACAAGTACCAATTGGATTTCTTTAGGATGTGGTGGCTCAAGTTGGTATGGATCTTATCTGTCTTACTTTTTTATAACAAAACAGGTTTATGGGTGCTGTGAGCCCAGGGCCTTGGTCATTACATATATTAACTCGGAAAACAGGGCAGTTAGCAAGAAAATATAAAGGGATCAAAGGAAAGTAGGCATCTGAGGCAATTTGGCAAGGCAAGAATTCGGTCATGGGACCAAGCCGCGAAGAAGATTTGAGTATATTAACGTTTTGACCCGATGAGGATCATCCGTGAACATTAGTTGCGAAATGCTGAGCCTGAGGGGCCAAGATTTGACAGACAAATACCTGGTCATCTGTTCACCACTGCGTGTAAAGGTCTGGAGATGATATCAATGCAAAGAATGAAAAGGAAGAGGGATGGAGGACACAGCCTTTGTGTAATCCAATGGATGAGGAAAATCAAATTGAAGGTGACCCATTAATAAGGACAGCAAAGGATTATGAGTACAGCCCTTTGTCCAACCAATTAACCGGTCACAGGCTTGCTCGCAGTGGACACCAATTTAGGTAACTCTCTGTATTTAATTAGCCATGTTGAAAAGCATAATCCAAGTTGCTAGATCCAACTAGGCCAACCCTATTATTCATTTAATCAAGAGTCTCATTTAGTATCTTATTTGAAACATTCTTTTTGTTTTTTTGATGGAAGCGGGAGGAATCAGCTAGATTCCCCCAAAATTATCAAAATTTATTAAAATCATCAAATTTTGCATGAAAGATGAGGCGCCTAGCACAAAAGGCTACTGTCTAATTGATGCATTCTTATAAACTTGGGATGTAGATCAAGTTTTGGAGGACAAAAGAAAAAGAAAATTAGAGCTATGCTAAAGCCTACAAAGCTTCGTACTTGTAAAAAGTTTCACTGTAAAACTAATATGGTTATATTTTGAATCATAGATAAAGACACGGTTAAAAGATTGCAGCTTCTCTCGTGAGAAGGTGATACATAATTTCAACTTTTTTTTTTTAATTTATTTGAAGATCTTTCAAGTCATCAAGCATGATGTTGTTATGGTTTCGAAACACGACTCCAAAACATGCAACAAAAATGATAGCATTGTTTGTGCTAAAAAAATTTTACGATTACGAACTTTACTTCCATCATTTCCTATCCTAAACATGCATGCATGGGTTTAAATAAGTTTACAAAAAATATATTTGTTATGGTTATAAATAATTGACTATATAACAGTATGTATATAATCAAAAGATTAAACCAAAAACATATGAGAATAGAAATTGTCTTTGTGTGATTGCTATGTCGGCATAGGAATGAATACACGTGCCAATAACATGCATCTTTGGTCATCATCAAAGATTAAACCAAAGAAAAGTCAATAGAAATTAACCGACTCTGTGCAATTTCTCTGTCGGCATAGAAGAAGGAACATCATTTGGAGTCAACACCTCATTACAATTGGCACGTTGCACGCTATTTCATAATAAATTAAACACATGACCTCCAATTCTGAATTTTAGCAGTCCCTTGGCTCGATCGGTGGACCGATCGAACAAAATCTCTACCTAACTTTCAAAGCAGATATTCAAATCAAGCCGTATCAACTTGACACAAGAGCTAGAATTTTACGTAAGCCGCACAAATTAAGGACCCTCGAGCCACGGAATTGAGTGCACGAGAGATGATGTTCAACGAAGTAGGGCTGATCCCCGTGAGGAGACCTAGTTTTTAATTTTCAATAGGGCAGGCAAGCATCTCATAGAAAATGACAACGCGGTGAGTTCTTGCCAACTTTTTTGGATTTTGGATTGCATGCTGATTACCATCTAGCTCCTTTTCTTATCTAGGAATTCAACAAGCTAGCTAGATGATGACTTATGTGCCAAGAGGCCTGTGTCCAATCGGAATCGGATCAAACCTAATATATTTTAGTGTATATTAAACTCCTTTTGTTACTGGCAAGTTGCCTGAGTTTTGTGAGAACACGCTAGTAGCTAGTTTCATGCATCAAGAACCTTGGTGAATAATTAATCTGAATCATGGCATCTCGTACAATCCTACCATCAAGAGATGTTTTGTCCATACTATTTTGAGAAAGGGGGGGCAGCTGGTGTCTCTTCTTGATTTGCGGCAGCAAGCTTGCAAGGCCTACTTAATTAATTTCTGCTCATAAACGATGAATAAAGAGGCATACAGACGTACGGAGATCAGACATGGTAATATATTGTTATGTCATTTTTTTTATCAGGTAAATAAATTTATTATTTAATATTTATTTTGTTTGTTTGATTCGATATTAGACTTGTAATTTAAAATCATATGTTATTAAAGAATTTTATTCACATGCAGGCAGATAGAGTCACTCTCCTTGCCATTTGGATAAAACAATGATATCATCCCGTCCTATTTGAATGAAATGACAGATTGCAACGAATAGATTCAGTCCTAGAGAAATAAGGTAAGTATAAAATAGATATATAGTAGAAGTTAATCCTTCTATTTTTTTTTTAATTAAAACAAAATAAAGATATTGATTATATAAATATTTATTTAAAAAAAAATACTGATTTTGGCAGGACTTGATAACCATATTTCAAATTTTAAATAATAAATATACATAAATTTAACATGGATATATAGGACAAGAATCTTTGATAATAAACTAAAGATCCTTGATTGGATTTATGCAAATGCGACTGGAGTGGTTAGATATTTAAATAAACAAAAGAAATTATAATACCTCCTCTCTCTCCCACACAATATTCGAGCCGATTCACTGCTTTTTATCTCAAACACCTGACCTTTTACGGGGGTTGACGTGGGTTTAGAATTGATAACAATAAGAAATAAAGTTCAAACTCGATCAGCTGGCTTGCGATTGGTGATATATATTAGACTACAACTTTTTACATCCAAACTTCTATATAGAATCTCAAGCATTTCAGCTGCCATGCACGTATATGATGACACAAATCCACTTTTCTTGATCTACTACACCTTATGGCGAATCAGTCCAAAGTGCACCGATTCACAAATCGCATAAAATAAAGAGGGCTTTAGATAACGATGGATCTAGCTTTTGGATGGAATTTTGCCTACATTAATTACTTCCAGTTGTTGAATAATAATTTAAACTCTAGCCTTCGGTTTCAAAGGATAGCTCGCGCGTGTTTAATTCATGATCCACTCATGAATGTTTCCAAAGTAGGTGTGTGTGTATATATATATATATGTGTGTGTGTGAACAGACTTAGTTTTATGCATATAATTAGTGCAATAAGTGGTACTAATTAAATGGCAGTATTAGATGTTAAATTTTCTCTATTAAAGGTAGTCACTTTAATATGCTAGCTAGCTCTTGTGCATGCAACTCATTATTACTTCGAAGTCCAATCAGTTGAACTATAGTTATGATTGATTTTGCCTGAATTGTTGAGCTTAATTTTAATTTTCCCCCATTGTTAGTTAACCTTTGAGTGATGAATAGCCCAACTTCAATTCAGAGCTCCAACCAAAGACCTCCCTCCACCCAGCACATGGGATTCAAGAGAGGGGTTTCAGAATCCTATTGACTAGCTCGTAAGCAGACAATATATTGGCTGGCATTCTTAAACCTTTATGAAGAGCTAGCTGATATATAATAATATATATATATCTCAATTAATTGGAAGGCAGATTAATTAAAACAGAACTTTTTTAATCTAAGCTAGCTAGCAAGGTTTTTATTTAAGTGCCCGGAATGACTGCGAAACGTACTTTCCAATCAGAGTTCCGATGTATGCATGGGTGGCAATTTTCATCGTCATTTCAGCTGGCACTTTTTGGCGCCTTGTGTTAGTTTTCCCGTCCACCTCCCTTTTAGAAAAGTTCTGGCCTCTGGGCTCGGAACAGCAGCAAAAGGCGAGAGGAGGACCGCACGTGGCTCCCCACGCATGCGGGGATTGGCCTATGAATGCCGACGACGACTCATCCTCCCATGCACAGCTCATGCACGTTGTGGGTTGGGCCACCCCCCACACATCTACTTTGGCTTCCGTCGACGACGTGGTTCGATCATCGGCTTCAAGTTGCTGGCTGGCTGGCTAGTTTCACTTCCCTTGTGATCCCCATGAAAAGATATATATTTGAGATGTTTGAATCCCCATCTGCTGTATCTTGGCTTCCTTCCCATCCAACCCCAGTTCGTGTCATCACTGCCTCGATGGGACATTCGTTATGGTTCTGATCCGGAATTCTTGGAAAGCTTTAGTCTAGAGAGAGAGAGAGAGGCCAGTTTAGGTTTGGTACTGATCGATCAATTCACTCAATGGCATCCAAAGGAAACCCGAATGCACATGGTGGACCATATATATATGAAGGCTGGATTTAAGATCACTCTTAAATTAGGACCCACTGATAACCGATCGATTTGCTATCTCGAGGTCACTGCCTTTGTGGGAACTGGCAGAATTTTTTCTTTCCGACAAGCATACTTAAAGGTGCAGCATGCTATCTGATGTACAGGACCATTAGATTTATAATTCTGTTGGAAAAGGACTTGGCATCATGATCCACCACCACCACCTGCACCCCGGCCATTTGCAATTCCTCGGTCTCTTTGTCATCTCTATTTCTCCATTTGAGAGCTGATGGTGAGGGCTCCTCTCAAGTCCAACTCCTGAAAAAATTCTCCAGTTCTACCACAAACTCACGATATTAATTAGATTCGATCGAGGAGCAGACACCACACAGCTAGCATATATACACACAGCACGCGTGTAGCATCCATCCCAACGTTTAGTCAATGTCTTTGGATACGTTGGATTCTTAATTTCCTTTCATGAGGTCCTAGCTCTAGTTCAATGGAACAGATATCTCACTTGGATTAGCACCTCCAACAGTAGTTAGTGATGTTGTACCTAACGGTTAGTTAATTAATTAATTAATTGTATTGTATGATTGCACAACCCAAATATGGGTTCACTTTTTCTTTTCTTTTGCTTTTCTTAGAAATACAAAAAAAAAAAGTGTCAACCAATTGATCAGCTGAGTTAATTAGTTGGCTCAGTCCGCAACCCACTATGAAATTAATTAGACTGATTAGCCTTTTAATTACTCTTAATTCCTAGCAACTTGTTTTCAAAGTTGTGCCTCGTGTTATCTACATGAGTGTTAATGCTGGATGTAAACCCAGTTGTAAGTAAAAAAACTGTAATTTAGAACATCCAGCTGGTGATTGATATATAGATGAGTCAGTGGCAATCAATTTTGCCCTCCCTCAACGTTCTATCAAAAATAGAGATCTAATAACTCTAAGCTGACCATCTTTTCGAAAAAATCTCTTTAAACATAACCCTACCCAAAGAGTACTCTGCGATGGAAGAATTAGTGATATATTTATGACGCAAACATCATGTCATACAGCATGATTATATTGTCTAGGCCCCTTTTTTTTTTCTCTCTCTTTTTTAAGAAAAGAAAAGATATATATAGAACTAAAGTTGACTACTCTCTTAATTAATTACAGCGTGCGATGAGTTACCTAATAAATTAATAATTGCCCTTATATGACCTTATCCCGCTGCACAGCACCGATCGATATATATTCGCTTGGTATGTATGGTGAATAACTCATGAATATTTCGTCTGACATTTTATTACATAAAGTTCATTCCTCTCATATTTTGTTAATTAATTTTTATTGGCACTACCATATCCCACTCTAAGATAATTACTTTTTTGCTCTTTTAGCTGGCGTACGTTGTCACTATTTGCTACGAGATCTAATGATTTCACTTTTAGAACATGTTGGATATACTTTTCTTTGAAGCATCCATGAATGTAGTTTAGGTCCCCCATTTGATTGCATATTTGATGGAACATACAATATTGCAGATGAATCACCTCATGCAATAATAAAGATTGGTGTTAAACTTATGGTTACAAGACCCAATAATCAAGTGAACATTTCTTCGATCTTATCGTGAGCTTCATGAGTTAATTGTCTTTATTTTTACATTATTTGGTTTTTTTTCGGACTTTGGAAACAATAAAATAAAAAAAAAATATTGAATTAAGGAATAGATAGAGTTTCATGGCCATGCTGTGGGCCATGTCAACTTCATCATGGATTTCACTAATTTGCGGAGGAATGAAAGCATAAAAACGACAACAGTCTCTGGGTGTCTGAAGTCACCGTCGCAAAGACTTTTAGTATAATTGTGGCTTGTTTTCTTCTTCAGCGTTGTTATGTGCACGCAAGAGTTGTGATCCAGAGTTTCCACATGAAGCAAGGATGGATGAATTGCTTGCTTTTCAAGCATTACTCGCCAACATTCTCTCTTCAAAAGTACATCAGAGAATTAATTAGTTTAAATTCTTTTCCCATCAAAGGTATCGATCGAGAATATTCTCATTAGAATATTTAATGAGATAGATTTTAGGATCTATTATATTTGATATATATGATTTGCTAAAATATTTTCATAATATTTTTGTATATTTGTATAATTTTTTAAGATGCCTAAATCTTTATAATTATTAATTCTATTCTTACATAAAATTAATATGATTTATGTACAGAAAATATATGAAATACAGTATATTTTAATTAATTTCATTTTTTTTTATGTTTCTTTTTTTTTCTTTAAGATGTAATTAAGTGTAAAAATTTGATACAAATACTCATGTTTAAAATATGATTGATTTTTAATTATTATGTGGCTTATACTCACATTTAATAATATACCAGGATGGTTAATTTTATATTGAAAATAAATCTTATATATCAAGGATCTTATCCATATTTATGATAGGGTTAACTAAAAATTAATATATATATATATATACACATGCAAGTTGATCACCTTTCTAGAAAAGGTCACCAGAGGTGGTAGGATATTGCTTCCTGCCTATAAAAGCAAGAGATAAAGTTCTCCACTCTCTCAACTTCATGCTTCCAATTGCTGACCAGCGCTGAATAGCACCCTATGAAAGGTCGGTCCATGGCCTAAGGAAGTGGCAGCCGGTAGCGGTGCTTTCTTTAAAACGATTGGGACTGATCGATGTCTTCCCATCCTACTCCATAAGAAAGAAAGAAATAATGTCTCCCACGCCGTGCTCCACTGCATCCACTTCTCTTTTTCATTTTATTGCGGACATTCTCCCAACTTTAAATCTTATCTCACTCTTTTAGTCTTTTTTTTAAGCAAAAAAAAAAAAAGCAGCCTTGTTTTGCTCTTCTACCATAAAACTTGTACCATTTCTTTCAGATGATTTATGGCGTTTGGCACATATTATGGCTATCTAATTGATAAGATTGAGTCTAAAATTACACTCTATATTCTTAAGACAATTTCGTTCCGCAAGGATGCTTACGATTTGTATGACGATTTACTATAATTCATCAAAAATTCAAACTAAAAATACTTTTCTCTTTTTTTCTATGCACTACTGCTATACTTTCTTTCGGAAAGTATGCAAATACCTAAAAGAAGAAAGGAAATCGGAATTGATTTTTGATTGAATGAAATACAAGCAATGAGTGGGTTTAATTTAATTTGAATTGATTTGATCAAAGGAAGCGAATGGAGGGTCTTATCAGCCTTTGATACATTATGAACTCTTTGCACACGCGCGGGTGATGCTACCCATTATCCTCAAGCTTTTCGCTTATTGTGAGCCTAAGGAACTTAAGTATGAAAGAAGATGTTTACATATAAGTGAACCTTTCTTTCTTAATATTTTTGACATGAAACTAAATATTTTCTTAATTTTTTATTCACACACACATAGAGAATGGACTTTCAAAGTCCATTTGAGTATTCAAAGTCTATTAGCCCATTACCCAACATATGAAATCGTGGCTCGACTTTTTAAAGTTGGAAGAACAAATATTGAAGATTGCGTAACGTTCGATGGTTGCCAGTACGAAGGCTTTACCAGGGAATTAACGATACTGGTTGAACCTTATCAAGATCCTCCTCTCCGAAATGGATTCATTCTTTCTCATCCATTCGGATCATAATTCTTTATTTTTTATGAAAGTCGATGCAAAAATATGAATTCCTTTTGTTTCCACTAACATAGATCATGTGAAGGTAAAAATAAATATACCTTGTTGTAGTCTGTCTACTCCATTAGTTCCATAATATATATATATATATATATATATATATATATATATATATATATATATATATATATATCCTCATCATATTATTTAAAATTTTAATTATTTTAATATATATATATATATATATATTTAAAAATTAAAATTTATTTTATTAATATGAATAATAAGAAAAAATAATTATATTTTTAATTTCATAATTTTAGTATAATGGAGTGAGGCAAAGGATAGAAGGGCTAAGGTGAAAATAAAAAACAACCGGAAATAGAATGAAAATGATGATTTATTAATACTCAAGAGTGAGTTTAATTTTTTTTTTCTTTATAGAAATTATTATTATTATTATTATTATTATTATTATTATTATTATTGATAGAGATAAAGATAGGGATTAGGAGCTACCTCGTCCTATCTCCATTCTAACCCTTGGTCAAAATATGAGATTTTTAGACATTAAGAGCCATCATGAAAAGTTGGTTTTAATTTTGTATATGAAATAGGGAGGGAGAAAATCTGGCTAAACTTAAATCATGAGAGTAAGAGTGACAGCACGCAAAATAATCCATTACTTTCATCAATTATACCATCTATTTTATTAGTAACTTAAATTTTATGAATCAAAACATTAATAGAGTTTAGTTAAACTTAAAATTCTAATATTAACTATTCATTGATAATACTTATAAATGCAATAATTATTTTACCGTATAAACATAAAGATGATAATTATAAGAAGACATAGATAAGCATACTTTTATTTAAGTTTTATAAAACTATTTATTATATTGACTTATTAGATAAAATACTAAAAAATTATATGATGAAAAGTTTCATCATTTTGTAACAAAATACTAGCAATAATAATATCAATTTTAGCACTTGAAATTGGGGTAAAACATTAGTTTGTAATGAATTTTAAGAAATTAAGATTGTTTAAACGTTAAAAAGTATAAGAATTAAATTCAACGTTCAGTGCAGACAGTGATATATTAAACCAGATTTGAGAAAACTAGGGTGCCATCTGGTTTCAGTTCCTCAATGCCGACTATATAAGAAACAAAGAAAATTAAATGGGATCCAAGCAAGCCCAATTGGGCCGGAGAAATAACAACCTAGTTTGCGTTCTCCTGGGTGAGGTTTGGGCCGGGCTAGGCCTAAGCTCTGAAACGAACGGATTGGCTGCTGGCTGTAACTGTTGCACCGTGCCACTAGCAACCTAGTTTCGTTCTGAGAAAAGTCTTTGTGCACCGTACAAAGGTATGCACCTAGCGCACATATTGACGGCATGCCCCAGATGCATATGCATACGGCCAATGCACGCATTCGGTGCACGCCTTTGTGCACTGAAGGTGGTGCACAAAGACATCCTTCGTTCCAAAGAAAATCCTTGCTGCATTGGATACAATATAGTAGAAGCTGCACCGCTTTAATAATTAATGCACAATACATGCATACACGCATGAACAGAAAAGATAATCATATTCTTAATGTGCGCGCATGTGATCTGCACCTCATTTGTGCACAAAGACTTTTTCTTCATTCTAGACACTGGGCCCTGCTCACCTTCTCGATCCCTCCCTATTGCCCCATGATTCTTTGACACGTTGTTCTTTTCCCTCCCAAAACTTTTATCTTGTATTTGCAGTCTTAAGTTCACAAGTTCTGAATGAAACTGTATTTATAAACTTTTACTAAATTGGTTGCTGCATCAGGTACAATGTAGTAGGAGCTGCACTGTTTTCAGTGATTGACGCACGATACAAGCATACACGCATGAACAGAAAAGATAATTTTGTTCTTAACACGCGCTCATGTGATCTACACCTCATTCATGCACAAAAACTTTTTCTTCATTTCAGACACTGAGCACTACTCGCCCTCTCGATCTCTCTCTATTGCTCCATGGTTCTTAGACATGCTGTTCTTTTCCCTCCCGAAACTTTTATCTTGTATTCGCGGTCTTAAGTTCAAAAGTTCTGAATGAAACTGTATTTATAAACTTTTACTAAATTAGTTGTGTGTCTTTTTTCAGCATTGGAAAACGAATCAATTTTATATCTTATAATTTTTTTTTACCAATTTAAAGATGATTCATATAGGAAAAGTTTTGCTGCGCCAAAGTAAAAAAAAAGTTCTTTATGCTCTTGACATGTGCGCGCACATGTGTTACAGCCAATCATCAGATACAATGTGTGCAAATTGCACTACATCCAATGTACAAAAACTTTTTTTTGATTCATATAAAAAAATGTGATAATAGACATGCTAAAAACCTGCAATATATATCAATTAATCAATGCACATCTAACACTAGCTGATTTAATACAGCTAAGCTACTATGTTCGAAAGAAAGGATTTTTCTTTAAGAAATAAGATCATTGTTAAAAACTATGGAGTCGGAATAGATTACTAATCCTAGGCGGTGGTTCTGATAGTGATTTTGATTCTAATTTTAAAATATCATTCTTATGAACTAAAAAGGCCTTAAAGCATATTGTTCAGGCATGCCAGTCATAGTAGAGGATGGAAAGCTTTTTGTGCACGTGGTGCAGGACGCGTGCATCGTACGTGATGATTGATTGAGCATGTGTATGGCCATGCATACTCAAAAATATTTTTGACCTCTTCTGTACTGCATGCACGGTCATGCGCGTGCTCTACCAATCACCACATGCGCGGTGCATATGCTTCTGCACCGCAGTGCAGAAAGACTTTTTCAGTAGGAAAAGCTTTTTTGTGCATCGAGCGGTGTAAGATGCGCTCATCGTGCGCAATGATTGACCACGCATGCCAAAGGATATTTTTGTTCTGTTTTGCACCGCACGCATGGTTGCACACGCACAGCCAATCATCGTACGCGGTGTGCTCGCTTTTGCACCGTGTGTGGTGTAGAAGGACTTTTCCTTTCCAACAAAGGATATTGGTATGGTGATAGACAAGCATTTGGTGAAGTGCTGGAGGAAACAAATGGGTCAAGGCAATTAAAAATTTGGCCCATAGATGGAAGTATGTTTCTCTCATGAAAAAGTCTTCATGCACCGCATGTGATGCAGAAGCGCGCATCATGATTGATTGCATGCATATGCATGCTATGCATGCAGTGAATAAAAAACGAAATTATTCTTAGCACATTGCCGCACGTATGCGCAGCCAATAATCATGCATAGTGCCTGCGACTTGCATCGTATTCAGTGCATAAAATTCTTTCCTTCTACCCATACCTAAGAGCAATAAGATATTCTATGCTTTTTTTTATTTTTTTAAATCAAGTATGTTTATTTCCGTAAATATGATTAACAGGGGCCCTACTCCTGTGAGAGGAGGAGACATGGTAGATAAGGGCTCATGTTGGATTTCCTCTATGTGCGGCTTTTTATTCTTCATTTATCTGTAATTGATTCTTTTCTTTATTTTCACATTTGTATTATATTTTTAAAATGTCAAAATAAATGGATAAGGAATTGTACGGACCATGGTTAATTCGATGATGAAATCCCATATGAACCTCTTTGTGCTTAATGTCTCTATCCTGAGGTTGACAGTGTTGATGTCCTGCTGTGATGTATTATTTTTCATGTTGATTAGAAAAGGGACTTGAATTTTCTAAGTGGTTTTGATATCTGTCAATACGAGCATAGATAGCTTTAGTTGTGATAAACACCTGCTAGCGAGATATATATGCAGGATAGTTGAGTGGAACATCGGATAGGAATATTGTATTGGTTAGAAAATTTGGTAATGAAGAAGGTTTAATTGCACATGATGATTCGATCAGGTAGAAAGGAGAAATTTCTTCAACCCATTCAACTTTTAACTCTTAAAAAATTTTAAAAATAAAAATAAGGTTTAAACCCATTTTCTTTCATTGATAAATAATATAACTGAGTTGTCTTTTATTTATACTAATGAGATCAATCCTTGCACAATGCATGTCAGACTGCTTTTCTAGTTAAAATGGATTATTAATGCTTTTCCAAAAATAAATATGGCTAGTCAAAATAATCATGAAAATCTAATATTCTACTTGTCATATATCCCAACTTTTACATCCATTTTGTCTATAGTTGCATCATCGATCTAATTCTTCATGGATTAAGCGATATGTTCAATCAAAATCTTTCTCATGAAGGAAATTTTTACTCTGACTAGCTTGTTTTGGGGTCCAAATGATAATAATAGAATTTGGTTCTAATTGTTCAGTGCATTACAGCTATATAGGATGGTGCTATCTTATAGAGCTCGAAAAGATCCAATTTCAAAAGAGGAATATCTTAATTGGACATCATATTAGGGCCTCTGGAAATTATTTGACTTGTTAATATGAGGGATCTTGCTTTTGGATTTTGCTAGTTCTTTTCGTATTAGCCAAAGTGATCCACATTGAGTTTAGTGATCCTCCTGGTTTACATGAGGGGCCTTTTAAAATAAGAAAAGTGAGGTAAATTTGTGGTAGAACTTGGAATGATATTATTAGGCATCCTAGAAGAAGCTTAAGAGGTGAATGATGGAAAGGAAAATAGATCTAGCAGCTGAGAAGAAGTGTACTGTCAAGAGGCAGATAAGCAATTCCCAATATGATGTGTGAACAATTCCCCCCTAATCAAATTAACACCAAAAGCAAATGTTTTGGCTTGGTTATTTTAGCTAGCAGAAACCAAACCCATCTTCAACAACAAAGCTCAGATCACAAGGTGATAAACTATATTAAGAATAGGCTGTGAATTTTCCACATACTGCTATGTACCAGTCTGTTGGCTACTTGATTTGAACTCCTGTATTTGTGTTCATGTGAACTTCTCTCAAACTCTTATTTGTTCCTTTGCATTCTTTTCTAACTGTCTGAATATGCTGCAGCATCAAGCATCACTTATTGATCATAGCTATCAAATTAAGTGAATCTAACTTCAGTACCAAATCATATAAATTTTCAGCTAGCTTAAATCCTCTTAGAGCCTTTTGTTCAATCATAAGAGCATTATCTACTTCTTCACTCCTGCCAAATTGATCAATGGACATTCAGTTCAATAATTTCTGGAGTTCATTATTCTAGGTGCTACAGGATCATTCTAGAATACCGTCCATTTGCTCCAATTTTGTCTTCTTTGTATCAGTAGGCATTATTTATGGTTATGGTACTGTGATGGAACATCTTGTTTGACCCCATCCAACAGGTAGAAATGAGGCATCATGATGCTGAGAAGAAACGAGAGGCAATGGATGACAGGCGATAAAGACGCCCTTCATTATATATATATATATATATATATATAATGGTGGTGAAGACCTAAAATCTCTGAATCAAATGGTGGCGGTAAAAGATATAGCGTTCAGTTGGTCAAAGGTGATAAAGCTAAAGCTATGAACAAGTGGTCAATTTCACGACAGGTGGTGGCCTTAATGATCAGATGCCTACCATCCCCTGATCTTGGTGTTGAGCGTACTACAAGGACTGTGGTGGTGAGTGGGCAAGGACTTCTATCGTCGCATGTTCAGAAACACCTCATGCATCCAAACCATAAAATATTGAATTACAATGAAAAAGAAATATATCAACAGAAATCAGCTAATAAGAGGCAATGCAGAAGATATGATATGATGTACAGTAGCATACCATTGAGTCATGCTTTTGTTTTGGCTGTCGCTCTGTTGCGCACTTTCTTTCTTTCGCGTTATGTTTTGCCTAAACAAACTCCATTCATGCATATAAACATGCTTGATTAACTTTTGAGTTGAATTTGTTTGGATTTACTAATTTATTTTTACATTTTTTTTTTCTGAAATAATGATGGTAGCACAACCTATCCCTGGAACTTCTCCCCAGTGGATCGTGACATTATAAGAGGAATGCCAGTTATTGGACCCAAGTCCCATTAGCGTTACATGCTTATTGGTATCTCATTGACAAGCTTTTAGATACTTGGATGTGGAGATATAATTCTCAAATTACATAAAATTAAATTGCTCATCATTGGTTAAACCCTTGGTTTATCTCCAAAACCAATATGAAGGCTCTTCATAATTTTTACTTGGTCACAAAACATAGATGTGGCAGGGATAAGAACTTTAAGTTTTATTATTGTTTTATTATGTAATTTGTGTTGACCACTAATTAAATGCCATCAATACACATAGGTTTTCCCTCTATGTTATTGACTATGGTGTAAGTTTTGATTTTTGATGTTGCACAAACTATTAATTCATCTGAATTTCCACCTTATGAAGTAGCTTTTACAACCGGCTTCCATGCTCGCCATTTTCTTCCACTTTACATGTAATCAGTAAGAAAATGGGCTGCACTTCAGATGGAAAGTTTCTCACATTCAATTGACGTTGGTTTTGGCTTCTATATATGGAGTCTAGATATCAAAGAACAATTGTAAGCATGTGGTCCCATACTGGAGTAACTGTTTTACTCCCACGCAATAGTTTTTTGAAAAAAAGGTGTTGCGGTTTAGTCCTTGATAAACATTAATAGAATCAATCTTGCTGAAAAAGTATCCTGAACTTTCATTCTTTATTGTCAACAATCAGATTAGCGCAGCGGTAATACTCTTATCCTCGAATCCTTTGATCCCGGGTTCGAATCCTGTAGCTCCCTAGAGTCCTCGCTTCGTCCTCACACGAAGCGAATGCCGTTCTCCTAGGGAAGCATTGAAGCGCACGAACACCAAGAAAAAAGGATGGAAGGGGAGAGGAAGAAGATGAGGAGGAGAGTATTTAATCCAAACCCTAGAAACCAGGGTTTAAATATATCCACGAATTAAACTAATCCTCAAGCATGTGTACATCCGTTACTTGATTTAATCTTAACCCTTGAACCCACACTTAACCCAATATAAGTTACCTCCCCTGAGCCTTGATAGCACCACACCAGCCCAACAATAAAAAGGTAGAAATTGTGAATATTAGGTAGGAGAAGTTGGTGCAGTTGACTAATTGTTTGTGGCCCAATGGTTTCACCATCATCCTACAAAGTTAGCGCGGGGGGGGGGGGGGGGGACCATGTCAAAAGCCCCCTAACATCACCAGCCGCCTTGATGCAACTTCGTAAGGGGCCTTGAAGCCTCCTTATCTCACTCACACAACTAGCCTCCTAAGAACAATAATTAATAGTGGTGAACTTGACCATGTCAAAACTCATGCCTGTTCTAATCCTCTTCTTGATATTCTCTTTTACAAGGCTGAGAGTAAGAACCAATGATGGATTTAAACCTAAACACCTAACAAGCATTAATATGAATGATCTTATTTGTGGTGTGTAATCATGTTATGGGTGTGCATAGTGTGCATATGTTGCTTGATAGAATGCTTGTTAATGCCAATACTCACATTTAGTGTTCATATACGTGCTCCAGCTCCTCTTGTGCTACTGCAAATGATTTCTGTTAACCATGTTTAGCTGTTGAGTGGACTTTTTTGGGAGCAGGAATCAGAGCTAATGAATGGTCTTCTCCTTCCCTGGTTGTTGGTGAAGTGAAAAAAACGTGCAGCTTTTTTTTTTAATTCCCCATAAAAATGGCATTAGTTTCGAAGATCTATTGAAACTAATAAAAGTCAAAAGGAGATCAGAACATATCTCTTTTTATAATAAAAAATAAAATAAGACGGAGACATATTTAGCTCTCTATATAATTACTTTTATGTCAGCATGATTTTATAGTGATATCATCCTTTTGCTATGGCCTTGTCTGATCTCCTGAGAATGATGTTGCTCTCTTTTAAGTTTTTTATTATGTTTCTGTTTTTGACTCAATATTTGAATCTAAGTTGAAAACTAAAAATATAAACCTTCCAGGATTTCTCTCTCTCTCATGATATGGAAGAATAGAAAATGCATTCTCATGGGATCTAAAGCATGCTTCGATTTATTTCAAATGTTGTTTATTCTTATTTATATTAATGCATGCAAGCCTTTCTATTTATCATTAAAAAAAACACAACAAAATTAGTTCAAAACTATTTCTTTATGATACAACATAACAATGAGATATAGATTATGGAAGTAGTTAGATCATTTAGCAAGAATGTTGTAATAGTGTAAAGAAAATGAAATTATAATTATACTCTATGGACAAGAATCTAATAAAGAAAATCAATAATATTAGAGTATTCTTTAGAAGAGATGTGCTGTATCGGATCCCGAATGTATTGAAATAGCAAGGATAGTTAGGGGGCCGGTCCTTAAAAGTGAAGCATCATATCGGCGCTCAGGTGTGACGAAAAATAAGTAAGGATTCCCATACCTTCATGAATGGATATGGATAAAAAAATTAGTTAAAAAATAAAAATAAAAATAAAAAAAATATGTTCAACAATTTGAAATATAGGACCAATAATATAAAATTTAATGAAGCTAATAGATAAAATGAGTAGAAGAATAATTAACATAGTTTGCTTATAGGAGGCTAAGTGGATAAGTGAAATAGCAAAAGATATTGATGGTTTTAAACTTTAGTATACATATAAAGATAAAATAAAAATAAAGTAAAAATTATTATAGATAAAAGCCTAAAAGATGAAGTTGTAGACATTAAGAGAATAGAAGATAAAATAGTTTTAATTAAATTAGTGATAGATAAGGAGTCGATAAATTATTAGTGCTCATGTTCTTCAAGTAGGCTTAGATAGTATGATAAAGCAAAGTTTTTTTAAGGATATGAATGGACTAATTTGTGAGATTTTTGTTGAAGAAAAAGTAATTATTAGAGGATATTTGAATGAATATGTAGGAAAGTATAATATAGGTTTTGAAAAATTACACAGAGGCTATAGATTTGGAGATAGAAATAGAAAGAAAATTATTATTTTAGAGTTTATGATAATATATGATTTACTATTAGCCAATGTATATTTTAAAAAAAAGAACTCTCATTTAATAACTTTTAAAAGTCGATATAATGTCAGTCAAATAGATTTTTTCTTTATTAAAAAAATTGATCAAGTATTTTGTAAAAATTATAAAGTTATACTGGATGAGGGTCTAACTATAATATAAATTAATAGTTTTAAATATATATATTAAAAAATGAAGGAGAAAAACTATAAAGATATAAGAATACAAAAACGAGATGGTGGAATTTAGAACAAAAGAAACTAATAACTTTTAAAAACAGAGTGATCAAGGAAGAAAAATGAAGTATAGATAGAGAGGTTAATACCATATGAGAAGAGATGGCTAATAGTATTAGAAAAGTAGCTATAGAGATATTAGGAAAGTCAAAAGGAAAGGACTATACAAAAGAAAATTTAGTGGTGGAATAAGAAATTTCAATTAGCAGTTAAGGTTTAAAAATAGTGCTATACGAAACTACCTAAATGTAAAAATAGAGAAGCACATGAAAACTATAAGATGGTTAAAAAAAAGTTAAAAAGATGGTTTGAAAGGTTAGATGTAAGGTATATAAGAAATTATATCACAAGTTAGAAACTAAAGATGAAGAAAAAAAAAATAAAATTATAAGAGTAAAAGATAAAAAAATTAGATATGTATTTCAGGTTAAATGTATTAAAGATGATGATAAAAAAAATTTAGTTTGAAAGAAAGATATCAAAGAAAGATGAAGATATTTTAATAAATTACTAAATAAAAATCATATAAATAATTTAGAATAAAATGAAATATACTCTTAAAATTAGGATATCTAAAGTAAATGAAGCTATAAAAGGATGAAAGTAGAAAAAGCTGTAGAACCTGATAAAATTCTTATAAAAGTTTAAAATATTTAGATGATGATGAAGTGAATTGGATGATAAATTTATTTAATAATTTTTTAGAAACTAAAAAGATACCTAAAGAATAAAGAAAGAGCATTATAATATCAATATAAGAATAAAAGAGATTCAAAATTGCTCTAATTATCATGATATCAAATTCATGAGTTTTACTATGAAACTTTGGAAGAGAGTAATTGAACATATATTAAGATATAATACAAAAATATTAAAAATAAATTTGATTTTATATCAGAAAGGTTGATCATAGAAGTGATTTTTCCTTTCAAAAGATTAATGAAGAGGTATTAAAAAAATCATATGGTTTTTATTGATTTAGAGAAAGTACGTAATAGAATCCTTCGATAATTTTATGATGGGTGCTAGAAAGCATAGAGTACCTGTTAGATATATTGACATAATAAAAGATATGTATGATAGGGCAGTTATTGGTGTAAAAACTATTGGTAGTAATACTAGCAAATTTTTTATTTCAATAGGCCTATATCAAAAATCTACTTCTAGTTTTTATTTTTTTATTTTAGTTATATATGAATTTATTAAATATATTTAAGATAATATTTTATGATATATTATTTGCAAATGATATAGTATTAGTGAATAAAACTAATGCTGAGTTAATTAGAAGTTAGAATTATGGCGAAATACATTACAATATAAAGGTTTTAGATGAAGTAGTATAAAGATAGAGTGCATGAAATGTAATTTTAATACATTTAGAAATAAAGATGAATGTAGAATATAAATTGAGGATCACAAAGTTACTAAAAATAATTATTTTCAGTATTTATGATCGATTGTTCATAAGAATGGATGATATTGTTCATAAGATTAAAGCAAGTTAAATAAAATAAAAAAATATAATTAAAATATTATGTGATCGTAAAGTATCTGCCAAGTTGAAGAAAAAAATTTATAGAATAGCCATAAGACCAACTATGGCATAAAATGTTAAACATTAGAAAAATATACGTATATAAAATGAATGCAGCAAAAATAAAAATGTAAAATTGATATATAGTAATACAAGAAAAGATAAAATAAGAAATAAAATCATTCGCAAAAAAATAGAAGTAGCTCCAATTGAGGATAAATTAAGAAAAAGATGGCTTATATAGTTTGGACATGTGCGATGTATGCTTAGAGATGCATGTGTACGGAGGAGTGATTTGATACATGTAGAAAAAAAAATAGAGGTAGATCGAAAATCATATAAGAGAAAGTAAAAAAAAAATACTTAAATTTTTTGTATTTAAAAAAATATGACTCAGAATATAGTTGAATTGAGAAAAAGAATTCATGTAGTTGATTCAAATAGTTTGAGATTAAGGCTTTATTGTTGTTATTGTTGTTGTGATAGTGTGAATAACAATCTTATGAACATTATCATTTACTCAAAATTAATGCTTAATTCTTCAGGCGCAGGTATATGCAAGAAAGTCCTTAACGGATATCACTCAGACTATGATGATGCAGGACTAAACCCAAGGCATGATCCAAAAGGAAAGGAGGACATCTGATTCACTCAGCATGGCCTGCATCGAGCGCGATGATTCGCTCGCGCATGAGCCCACACTGCGGGGCTCACCCATGGGTCCCGTATCGCTGATATATGGGTTCATACACTAGTGAATCACTGTACTTGATGCAGATCATGCTACACTAAGACAGTGTACCTAGACTTTCCCTCAGCAACCATGCCATTTACCCTTCTTTGCCCTGTAGTCTATCACCAAGAAAGGCCCATTCATTTGAGTTCCTTAATATCATCCTCACTGTCCGAGCTCTACCTCTGGAGATATTTGATCATGTATTGCTATTTTTCAGTGAGGCTTTTTTAAAGGGTAAAAGAAAGATCTCATAATATACATATTATTGCTCTTTAATGGACTAGTTGTCCATAACGTTATCCGACTGCACCTGAAATGGTTCGATGATGGTGTAATTAATCTCTTTGTGTGCGGCATTCGCGTGCATGCATGCATGCATCTATGAGGTTAGCAGAGGCATTCCAAAAAGAACAAGGCCATTTATATAAGTAATCCCCTTTTTATTGTGAGAAGGAGAAAATGTTAAATTTTAGCATGGCTAGAATCCTCTGCCGGATTTGGGAAGAACGAAGATCGATATATTTCATGTTTTATATTTACGCTCGAACCATGCCCTATGCTATGCTTGCACGCCAGCAATTTTATGCCAAACGTGAAACGGCAAGCTTCCCCGCTACAAGCAACGAGTCTTAAAAACATTTTTAAAAATCTAAAAATATTTTTAAATTATATGATGATGACTGATAAAAATATGTAAATTTTTTTTGAAAAAAATATATTATGATGTTTGATAAAATATGTAAAAATATTTTCTATCTACATTGAAAGCTTTTAAATATTTAGCAAAGCTTCAATTTGAAATTTTTCTTCGTAGGCTTAGTTGTGTTAAAAAGTTATTTTTGATAAGCCTAATAGTCATATGTATAAAATAATAATAATAATAATAATAATAATATATTATATTTATTATATTATATTATATTTAAATATTATATAATATATATATATATAAATATATTATTATATTATATAATGTTATAATTTTTATATTAATTTAATAATATATTCAAAATTATGATAGTATATTTATTAGATAATAATGATTTTAATTTTAATAATACATTATAATAATACTATAAACAATAATAATATAATATAATATAATAATTTTATATTATAATTATTATATTAAAATATTATTATATTATTATATTATAGCATTTTTATAATATGATATATTTTATATTATTATAATAACTAGATTTAATTACATTTAAATGTAGCCAAGCCTAAATTCAATGATCTCTTTCATTTCTGGATTCATATAGTTCATGAATTAAAAAATAAAAAAAATAAAGTAGCTTTAAGATTCATGTAGATATAGGGATGGAAGAGGTGATCGGATTTTGAATTTAGCTATATTCGAATGTAATCAAGTCTAACTCTTATTATTATATTATAATATCATTAAAATAATTTAAAATAATAATTTTTAATATATTAGATAGTTAACAATATTATGTAATGTCTTCTACCATTTTTATTCTAAAAACACTATTTTTATTTGACTATCAAAAAGATGTTAAAGTTTCATAATAACTCAAACATGTGATTATCAAGTATTAAATAGTGTTTTCTAAAAAAATTATTTCTAACAGCTCTGCCGAAGCCTAAGAAGGATAAAATTGTTGAAAGAAGTAGAAATATGGCATATCTCAAAAAATTTTATATGTTAGAAGTCATTTTTTTTTGTACATACGGGAAATCACACAACCTTAGTGCGAGTCAGCCCAGATAGGTCAGAATATAATATTTATTTAAGAACAAGGGGACAAGGATCGCCCTGGTTCCATATCCAAAACCCAACATGACGGGCTACACGCCACCCAATTAGCTGCAAAATTGGCCTCATGATAGATATGCTGGATCTGAGCTCTATGGACTTTCCGAAGGATAGACCAAATGTCATGAAGCAGCGGATTGAAGGGGACATGGTTGCAGCTTTCCTTTCGAAGCCATCAAATAATAGTAAGAGAATCCCCTCGATGAGAGGGCTGCAAGCATGAAGAATCAAGCGGCATACGAAATACCGGCCCAAGCTGCCTAAAGTTCAGCCATAGAGACAGAGGAGTCAAGGATGCCAAAACCACCCGCTAACAGCAACACTCCATCATGCCTTCGAATAATAAAGGTTGAACCAGCTAATCTACTCTAGACACTTCCATCGAAGCTGATCACTTTCATCGAAGTTGATTTTGACAAACCCTGAAGGGAGGCTCCTAAGAGATAAAAACTATATGTCGGTTCGCTGCCGAAACAGCAGGGGAACCCCAATGGCCAGAGGTGTCGGGATCAGAAGCATTTTGATGAAGAGCAAATTCCATAAAAAGAGATATGGCTTTCCGCACAATCCAGTGGAAAGATATAAAAGATATAAAATCATCAGTGAAGATAAGCTGGTTATACGATAGCCAAATCTGATTGGCAGTAGCAACCCAAAGGGCGCCCTGCTACCGGGTGGCCCTCTGAAGATCGACAAGGAAAGGAAGCTGCGCCGAACCCATCTCATCATCTCTATAGTAATAACTCATCCTCTGCCATATCCATCTCGCTATGGGGCAAATGAAGAGGGCATGATCTGAAGTCTCCTCCTTCCTATACAATGGGCAAGTAGCCAGGATGGCCAATCCCCTCTGAGAGAGCAGGGAACAGGTAGGAAGACAGTCCCACACCAGCTTTTAGATAAAAAGCTGAACCCTGGGATGGGGAGCTTCCAAATTCAAGCAGCATCTCCCGTGCACTGAGACCGTGGCCTATAAACCTTCATAAGGTTCCTGGTGGGAGCCCTAAAAAGACAAGATCTCCGCCATAATCTAGTATCGGTTGTGTGCCCTGGGATGATCGGAATAGCAAGAATCCGATGAGATAACTCCTCTCCAAATAATTGGATCACCATGGGGGTGGGCCAAGAGGAGGGATATTGAGAGATTAGATCCTTGACCCTCAAGGTGGTAGGAACATCAGTGCTGATGAAAGTAGGCCATCGAGAAAGGGGAAGATCAACAATCCATGTATCCTGAATAACATCAATCGAGGAGCCATCTCCAATCATCCACGATATGCTCTTCAAGATAGTCGGAGCATACCGACTAACCTCCTTCCAGAAGAACGAATACCCATGAAAATGCTGAACGTCCATAGAAGGAGTCCAGTCACCATGTCTAGCTTGCATAAAAGAGCTCCAAAGATAGTGCAGATCAAGAAGAAACTGCGAAGCGTGTCTAGCAATCAGAGCTTCTCTCCTGACTATTAGTAACTGGATTCCATGACCACCTTTATGAAGCGGCATGCAGACTGTGTCCCGTGCCAGAAGTGAATACCATGGCCATCCTGCATAAAAGCCCATAAAAAGTCCCTGAAGCATCTCTCGATCCTCCTCAAGCAAGTAATCGGGATGGCAGCATTAGAAAGAAGATGCAGAGAAAGGAAAGAAAGAACCAAACGTATAAGAGTGATCCTCGCTATCATAAGATAATTCAGTAACCTACCAGCCGTCAATACGATCACGAACCCGTCACTCGATATCAGTGTAGTCAGTAGTACGAGGACGTCTTTCCATGATAGGGATCCCTAGGTACGATAGTAGATCATCCTTACTAGAGATATCCAAAGTGTGGTGTATGGCTTTCCTAGTAGTTCTGATGGTGTTCGGGCTAAAACAGATCGTAGACTTTTATAAGTTGACCTTCTGCTCAGAAGCTTGATAATATTTTCGAATAATGGAAGAAAAAATAGCCACATTACGATCGGTGGCCTAGCCTAGAAGAATGCAGTCATCGACAAACAGAAGATGAGAGACTGAAGGCCTCAAGGGGCCCGCCATTGAAGGGGCAATGCAACGATCCTGCTGAGCCTGATAGAGAGCACGAGATAAATCATGAGCAGCCAAAATAAAAAAAAGGGGATAATGCGCACCCCTGGCGCAGACCCACAGCAGAGTAGAAGAAATTAGTCTGATTTTTGTTAATATTCAGTGAGAAAGAGGGCCTTTGTATGCAGGCCATAATCTAATCAATAAATAGTCCAGCAAATCCGAATTCATGAAGAGTTCAGTGTAGAAAAATCCAGCTCAATCTATAATAAGCCCATTCCATATCAAACTTAACAGCCATCTGTCTAGCAGAGGCTCTACGAAGATCATGCATAAATTCCTAGGCTATTAGGACATTATCCAAAATGCTACGTTCATAAAAGCTCCATGTTCGGCAGTAATAAAAAGTCATTACTATTGAAGCTATCGTGACTGATTTTTATCAAAAAAAAAAAGTAATTATGGTGGAGTAATCCACGGCCTAGATTGTTCCCTCTTACTATTTTTTTTCATTTGCCTTTTTTTTTTTGGGTACAAACGGGAATCACACCACTCTAGGGTGACTCAATCCCACACTATCAGAATACAAAAGTAAGTTCAGACCAGGAGGACACCAATCACTGGGCTTCCAGCACCAGAATCCAGAATGATCAGCCACTCTAGCGGCGATCTAGTCAGCTGCTGAGTTAGCTTCCCTGAAGATATGGCTGATCTGTATGCTATGAACCCCCTGTAGGAGAGAACGAATATCAGAGATCAAAGGGTTGGTAGGTGACTGCACGCAATGATCCTGGCGAAGCCACCGAATCACCGTGAGGGCATCACCCTCAAGGATAATACGATGGGCATCGAGACTGCGAATAGCACAGGAAACTCCAGCCCAAGCAGCATAAAGCTCCGCAAGTGGCACCGACGAATCGAGATGTCCAAATCCCCCAGCAGCAATCATAGTTCCGTTAGAACCCCGAATGACATAACCCGATCCGGCTGATCTGCCTCGAACACTCCCATCAAAGTTGATTTTGATAAACCCTGGAGGGGGGGTTCCCAAGAAATAAAGACCGTTCTCCGGTGCGCTGCCGAGGCAGCATGGGAATCCCAGAGGCCAGGGCTATCAAAATTACAAACTAGACGATGGGACGTGTACTCAGTAGATAAGGACAAGGCAGTCCGCACAACCCTGAAAGACGGAGTAGGCTCCTGAGTAAAGACAATCCGGTTCCGGGATAACCAGATTTGGTAAGCAATGTAAGCCCTCATCGAACCCTGCTTGCTGCTACCTCTCCTAACATCCTGCCTGATCAAGTCAAGGAAAGATAAAGAAAGAGAAGATGAAGCGACAGCCCAAGGCTTGACGCTAGCGATCTCCCAAATGTGATGAGCTCTGAGACAAGTGAAGATGGCGTGATCCACCGCCTCCTCCTCAATACCGCATATCGGACACGTAGGCTGAATCCCCATGCCACATCTAGAAAGAACCAAGCATGTAGGAAGACAATTCCGAGCAATCTTCCATAGAAAAAGACGAACCCTGGGATGAATGGGAAGATGCCAAATCCAAGCCATATTTGTCAATGGTTGGGATGAAACACGGTAAATCTGGTTGATGTCCCTGATGGGAGCGCTCGGAATACCGGACCGCCTCCAAACCCTGATGTCGGGGGAGTGACCTGGAGAAAGTGGGATAGCAGCTATACGCCTCATAAGCTCCTCGCCAAAGAAGCGGGATAACAGAGAATAGACCAGGAAGAATGATCAGGCACCGTGAGATCACTAACTCGCATGTCAAGAGGAATATCAGTGCTGACAAAAGTAGGCCATCGAGACAAAGGAAGGTCAGCGATCCACGAATCATAAGCAACATCCACAGAAGCACCATTACCAAGAATACAGGAGATACTATGAAGGATGGCCGGAGCATGAGTACAAACCTCTTTCCAGAAAAAAGAGTGACCCCAAACAGACTGCACGTTAGTGGAGGGAGTCCAATCCCCATACTTGCCACGCATAAAGGAACTCCACATACAGTGCAGATCAAGCAAAAAATGAGTAGCATGCCTAGCAATCAAGGCCTCCCTCCGAGCAGTCAAGGACTGGATCCCAAGGCCTCCCTCGGAAAGCGGCAGACAGACACAGTCCCAGGCTAAAAGATGAACACCATGACCATCCTGGGATGATCCCCAGAGAAAATCCCTGAAATAACGCTCAATCCTCCTTAGACAAGTCAAAGGGACAGCAGCATTAGATAAGAGATAGAGAGGAAGAGATATGAGCACTGATCGAATAAGTGTGATCCTTGCCATCATAGATAGCCCAGTAACCTGCCACCCCTCCAGCCGATCACGAATCCTTGACTCGAGCTTACTAAAATCCGAGATCTTAGGCCTTCTGCCAGTAATAGGAATACCCAGATAGGAGAGACACTATGACTGCACAGAAATCCCCATGATCTGCTTGATAGTCCCCTTCCGAGAAGAAGTCACCCTCGGACTAAAACAAATAACAGACTTAGCATTATTAACTTTCTGACCAGAGGCAGAACAGTAATTGTGAAGAATAGAAGCAAACGTGGCCGCATTGTCCACAGTAGCCCTGCATAGGAAGATACAGTCATCAGCAAAAAGCAGATGAGAGATCGAGGGACCTTGGGAACCAGCCCGGTAAGGGTGTAGAACATTATCCTGCTGAGCCTGACGAAGAGCCCGAGATAAAGAATCAGCCGCTATAACAAAGAGAAACGGGGAGAGAGGAAAACCTTGTCTCAGCCCAACCTCAGAATGAAAGTAATCAGTCTGGTCTCCATTGATGAGGATGGAGAATGACGGACGCTGAATGCAGGCCATGATCCAATCAATAAACAGCTGCTGGAACCCAAACATCTGAAGAGAGTGACGCAAGAAATCCCAATTAACTCTGTCATAATCTCTCTCATATCAAGCTTAATGGCCATAAGCCCCTGACAGCCAGAAGCCCGTCGAAGGTCATGCATGAACTCCTGAGCTAATAAAGCATTATCAGTGATACTACGCCCTCTGAGGAAAGCCCCCTGCTCCGGAGAAATAAGGCGAGGAATAACCCAATACAACCTTATAACAAGGAGGCAAGCACAAACCTTATATAAGGTAGTGCATAAACTGATGGGCCGAAAGTGCTGAGGGCTGAAAGCGTCCGGCCTCTTAGGAACCAAGGTGATAAAAGTACGATTCTAGTCAGAGGGGATAGATTTGCGATGAAAGACAAGCTGGATCGCCTGAGCTAAGTCCTCCCCCAGAATATCCCAATACTGACGAAAGAAAAACGGAGGAAAGCCATCCGGCCCAGGGGCCTTATCAATACCAAGCTCCCACAAAGCCAGCCGAATATCCTCCGAAGTGATAGGCCGAGTCAGAGAGTCATTCTCAGCAGTAGAAACAGTATTGGGAGACAGAATAGGGTGAATAGGGACTCCAGAACCAGCTTGCTCAGTCCACTTGCTATGAAAGAAGTTAAGAAGCTGAGCACGAATCACATGATCATCCACCTGGAGCTGACCCTCCTCATCAGTTATATGCCTAATGCGATTCCTCGCCCTGCGTTTCTGAGTGGCCTGATGAAAAAATCTTGTATTACAGTCCCCTTCCTGAATCCACTGAATACGGGACCGCTGTCTCCAAAAGGTCTCCTGCTGCAGCAGAAGAGAGTGGTGGAGCGCCAAACTCGAACGCAGGGACGATAGGTCATCACAAGAAAGAGAACCCTCCAGGTCCTCTTTAGCCTGGAGAGAAGAGATAGTAGACTCAACCTGCTCTACCTGTCTGACAATATCCCCAACCTCCAGTCTATGCCATCTAGAGAGGCGACGTCTAGCAAGGGCAAGCCGTCTGGAGAGCCGATAAATGGCATTACCTCTAACTGGTAACTGCCAGACCTGAGAGATGATGGAACGAGCAGCAGGATAGGAGGTCCAAAACTTCTCGAATCTGAACTGCCTATGCGCTGAGAGGTGATATCAGTAGAGATAAAGAGAGGACAGTGGTCAGAGGCAATTCTAGGCAAGTGAGTGACAGTAACAGAGGGATAAAGCTGGAGCCAGCTAGAAGAGGCCAAGGCCCTGTCCAATCTTTCCCAGACTCTAGCTGAACCCTGCCGGTTGTTGCACCATGTAAACTACGAACCCTGATAACCCAAATCCAACAGACCAGCCATAGAAATAAAGTCCCTGAACTCAGCTCGGCCCACAGAGCCATAGGAAACCCGGCCACCTTTCTTTTCTGCGGCACCAAGATACAATTAAAGTCTCTAGCAATGAGGGAGGGGAATCCCTGGTCAAGAAGAGACTGAATCTCAGACCAAAGCACCCGACGCTCCCGAAATCAGTACTGGCATAAACTCCCGAAAGGAGCCAGGGGCTGGCACTTCCCTCAGAAATGACCAGCGCAACCTGCTGCCCACAGCTGTGAAAAGCATCAACTCTGATATTCTCGTTCCTCCATAAAGCAACAATACCCCCCGAAAGACCAGTGGACTCAACAGCGTACGAAACCCAAGCTCGAGCGATCTGTCTCTGAAAACGGGCCAGACTAGCCCCAGAAAGCGAGTTTCCAACAAAATACAAATGTCAAAAGAGTGAAGCTGCATAAGCCTCCCAAATGAGGAGCGAAACGATGGTTTCAATGCTCCTCGCACATTCCATATGAGAATCTTCATGGTAAGGCTGGATTGGAGGGCTCCCCAACCATCACCCCTGACATCTCCATGGAACAGTCCAAATCTCCCGGGCCTTTGCAGTTAACAGCCTAGTTTGATTCCATCAGGACCTCCGTATCGCCTGGGATCACCTTAGGACAATTTCGGGATCCCGTATCCGCACAATCAAGTATCTGGACTGAGTCCATCAAAACCGCCGATTCAGATACATGAATAGCCTCCTTCAGCTGATGAACAGCTGACAAGTGAGTGCAAGACTCTAAATGGGTCGGCATAGAAGACTCAGAAGCTGACCCCGAAGAGGCCCCTACCCGACCTCGAGCCTTCTTAGCCCTGGGCCAAACTGGGCCGATGACTCCCGGCCAACCACCGAGGAAGCCGCAAACTTGAAGGCTACATTGTCCCCACCTCTACCAGTAAGAGTGGCCTTGCCTTTGGCTTTGGAAGAGCGGGATGGCATTCTGGTGGACGATGACTCCACTGGACGGGCCCGCTTAGAAGGCCCCGAGACGGGGTCCTTACTGGTACTGACCATGAGGCCCAATTTCGGAAAATTAATAGCTTTATCACCTTCAGACAACATGGATTGCACCTTAGGAATTATAGACTGAATGCCACTTGCTTCTGAACTCTGAAACTGTGCTACAGTGCCAACCGGCACGCTCGAGCACAGCCTGGGATCTTCCTGGACGCCTTGACCGAGCAAAATAGGGACAGGAACCAGTGTGGAAGACACTGACGGAGGCTTCAAACCAGGCTCCCGAGTCACCGTAGCAACCGACTCAGCCCCGGCCGACTCACCCCGTCCAACCCCGTCCCAGGAGATGGCAAGGAGGAACCAATGGAAGGATGAAGCTGACGCCGGGCGAACTTCTTCGGCACTGACCAACCGTCCTTGGAAACAGTAGCGGAAGCAGGGCTCGACCGATCTCCCACCGGTAGGACCGGAGGCTATGCCAGAAGTGGTCGTCGACGCCGGACTGCTGCCAACCAGGGACCAAACGATGGAGCAGATGACGAAGAAGCCGTCTCACCCGCTTGCTTGCATGGACCAGTGAGGTGCAGAGAAGCACAGCGGTTGCAAAGACCCTCCAAGTTCTCAAATAAAAACTGCTGCCAGAAGGGGGCATCGATTCCACGAATCCTGGCTCCTGGCCGGAGGGGAAGACTCAGATCCACACGGACGCAAGCCCGAGCAAACCCACCCCACATCCGGGCTTTGGTAAGCTCGTCGGAGAACAAAAACTCCTCCGCCACCGAGAGAATGGAAGAGAGGGTGTCATCCGCCCAGAACTCCATGGGAAGCAGAGGAAGCCGGATCCAGACCAGAGCCTGTAGCAAGGAATCTTCCGCTGGGATGAATTCCGGCTTCCAATCGACCACCGCAAGAACCTGCCCGTTGATCACCCATGGACGCTCAAGGATTCGGATTTTAGAATGAGGGTCAGAGAGCCGGATGAGGTAGTGCCTGTGAGCCAGGGGAACCACCTCGATTTCTCCCGGCAGCCCAGCACGATGCAGTTCACGCACAATCGCCTCTGGCGGCACCCACCTAGAGAGAGAGCGAGCCAGCATCGCCTTCACGCCCCACGTACTGGCCTCGCACTCCAGGAAGGTGATCGGGACTTGGATTACCTCCGGGAAGAGCCGGATCAATTCCTCTACCTCCGTCGGAGAAGGGGAAGGAGCATCCCAACCATAGCGACCCAAGGGTGGTCGACTCCACTGACTTCCCGTCTTCGTCGAGCCCATGGGGTTTTCAGAACCTGAAGCTGGAGAGGACGCCATGCCAGCTCCAGCTTTCAAACTCGGCGACTCTCTTCCATGCCCGGAACCCACCTTCTTACTCCCGGAAGCCCTCCCATCAGTCACCCCATCGGAGGCCATAGGATAGGAGGGGACAGCAAAAGGATCAGACCAACCGAAAACACTGCCGGAGAAGACGCAGGTCATCGGAGATCGGAGAAGACGAAACCGGACGCACGAATCTTTCAACCATCATAACTATATCATAATTTTGTAGATGGAAGGAAATGCATTGTGCACAGTCGCTCTCTCATAGCTGATGTTATTAGAATGGGCCTGATTTGGGGTAGGTCGGTGGTAGAAAAAAAGGAAAACACTTTGTACACTGCCCCCGGTGCAGCAAGGCCTACGTGGGCTGCACCGCCTCTTTCGATTGGTCCACGTGGCTCCGACGTGGATGACCTGACGGGCGGTATGGCTTTGCTTTGACGTAACGTTCTGAACGTGACGGCCATTTAAAGCAGTTCACTTTTTTTCAAAATTTGTGTGCGGACAAAAATGCCCTTTCCCTCCTTCTAGCGCCATTTTACGTTGTATTTCATCTGTGCAAGAAGAACAGAAGAACTCTATTTCTTCTCCGGTCGAAAGAAAATATTTCAGCATCGAGCGCTGGAAAACCTGGCTACTTGAGTCTGTGTAGAAAAACTTCTGGAGGAAATGTCATCCGCAGCACAAAGTAAAAACTCTTTCTTCCCACTTCTTTATTACACCAACAGTTTTTTCTGGTTAGAGTTAGTTAATGCGTGACCAAACCGTTTAATGCGCGGGTAACTACCTTAGAACAAATAGTTATGACATTCTGGGAGTCATAACTATTTTGTATGCACGAATGTCATACTCTTTTAATGCGGCCTGTTATACCTCATGAAACCCCTGATATACTGTTAAGACACCGTAGTTACAGGCCTAGGACACCCGTGCGCCAAACGAAAGCTGGAGAAAAGCCTCGCGACACCGTAGTTACAACGCTACGACACCCATGCTTATAACCTTTGCGATCTTCGTATGTTGCTTTCCGGAGTGTCGTAGCTTGTTCTATGGGTGTCTTTAAATGCTATAAAGGGTGTGTCGTGCTTATAAACGACGCTGGAGAGCAGGCCCGCGACACCCCGTATGGAGAAACACCCCGCTTTAACAGTCACGTCATCGGTGTCGTCGCCTAAAAGCTAGGGTGTCGTAAGATGAGAACTGGGGTGTCGTTAACAGCCTGAGTCGGTGCTGTCGTCGTTCGCGACACCCCAGTTGAAAATTGACGACACCCAAGCTCTCATCTGACGACACCCGTGCTTAGAACTGACCACGGCGAGAAGGCCCGCGACAACCAAGTTACTAAAATTTAATTTTATTTATCAAAAAAAAAAAGAAAAAAAATACATTAGCCCTCACTGGGGCTTGTCTCCTTCGGTCGCTGCGTCGGCGATCAGGCGCTGGAGGGACGCTACTTGCCCCTCCAGGTGGCTGTTGGCCCGACGCAGGACCTCTATCTCTTTTGTGGAAACGGCCAGGTATTGCTCGGCCGCCTTGCTGAGTCGCTCGTTGATTGCGAGCGACTCAGCATAAACCTCCGCATCGATGGTGACGGTTGCGCGGCGGCTGCCATGGTTGCCAGTAGATCTCCCCTCGCCTCTGGAAGCCATCTCAGTGGTAAGTTCAAGCTGGAAAGGTGATTAACGATGGCATTCCCCCATCCTTATTTAAGGTACTCCTGGCGGGTGTTTCGATTGCCACGCGCCACCATCTCAGTGGGCGGTTCACAGGAATCGAATCGGTGCGCCACCCCCCCCCCCCCCCCCCCACGTTGAGTTTCGAGGGATGGGGAACAGAGTTTCGGGAAGCCAACCGTCGTAAGTTTAACGTCGTCCCAAGAGTAAATTCACGACACCCAAGGATGATTTGGATTTCGGCCGAAACTCCTTCGCGACACCCCTGTTGAAAGCTCACGACACCCTAGCATCAATGCTTCGACACCCGTGCTTAGAACTGAACACGGAGAGAACCCCCGCGACACCCCAGGGAGAATTGGATTTCAGCTCACGACACCCTAGCTTTAAGGCGACGACACCTTAGCTTGAGGAACTACAATAATCCCCGCGACACCCCAGGGAGAATTGGATTTCAGCTCACGACACCCTAGCTTTAAGGCGACGACACCCATGCATTAACAGTGAACCCACGTTAATCACCTTTTCAGGGGTGTCGTCCCCTTAAAGCTAGGGTGTCGTGAGTTTTCAACTGGGTGTCACGAAGGAGTTTCGGCCGAATTCACAAGGGGTGTCGCGGGGGTTCTCTCCGTGATCAGTTCTAAGCACGGGTGTCGTCGCCTTAAAGCTAGGGTGTCGTGAGCTTTCAACAGGGGTGTCGCGAAAGAGTTTCGGCCGAAATCCAAATCTCCTGGGATGTCGCGGGGATTCTCTCCGTGTCAGTTCTAAGCACGGGTGTCGAAGCATTGATGCTAGGGTGTCGTGAGGTTTCAAGTGGGGTGTCGCGAAGGAGTTTCGGCCGAAATCCAAATCATCCTTGGGTGTCGTGAATTTTCTCTTGGGACGACGTAAACTTACGACGGTTTGCTTCCCGAAACTCTGTTCTGTTCCCCATCCCTCGAAACTCAACGGGGGGGGGGCGTGGTGGCTCACCGATTCGATTCCTGTGAACAACGACTGAGATGGTGGCGCGTGGCAATCGAAACACCCGCCAGGAGTACCTTAAATATGGATGGGGGAATGCCATCGTTAATCACCTTTCCAGCTTGAACTGACCACTGAGATGGCTTCCAGAGGCGAGGGGAGATCTACTGGCAGCCATGGCAGCCGCCGCGCAACGGTCACCATCGACGCGGAGGTATATGCGGAGTCGCTCGCAATCAGCGAGCGACTCAGCAAGGCGGCCGAGGAATACCTGGCCGTTTCAACGAGAAAGATAGAGGTCCTGCGTCGGGCCAACAGCCAGTTGGAGGGGCAAGTAGCGTCCCTCCAGCGCCAGATCGCCGACGCAGCGACCGAAGGAGATGAGAAGCCCCAGTGAGGGCTAATGTACTTTTTTTCTTTTTTTTTGATAAATAAAATTAAATTTTAGTAACTTGGTTGTCGCGGGCCTTCTCGCCGTGGTCAGTTCTAAGCAGGGTGTCGCCTTAAGCTAGGGGTGTCGTGAGCTTTCAACAGTGGTGTCTCTAAGGAGTTTCGGCCGAAAAACAATTCTCCTAGGGTGTCACGGGATTGTCTGCGCGGTCAGTTCTAAGCACCGGTGTCGTCGCCTTAAAGCTAGGGTGTCGTGAGCTTTCAACGTGGGTGTCTCGAAGGAGTATCGGCCGAAATCCATTTCTCCTGTGGTGTCGGAGGGATTCTCCGCGCGGTCAGTTCTAAGCCACGGGTGTCGTAGCATTGGAGCTAGGGTGTCATTAGATTTCAACTGGGGTGTCGCGAAGGATGTGATGATAAATGGGGTGTCGTATTGTTTTAACATTCGTGTCCTCAATCCTAATCCTTTGTCAGCATATATTGACAACTAAATCTATGGATATCATTGTTCATGACTGCGTGCCTATATTTTCACAGTTGATGCTGAAATTGTAGAACGGAAAGAAGAAGATAACACTCCCGGCCGTGCACCTTCACCCGTCGCTCCAAATGCAGTGGATGATATTGTAGTTCCTCAAACTGGGATGGAATTCAATTCAGCAGATGATGTATATACGTTCTACAATGGATACGCGAAACGAGTTGGCTTTGGAATCACAACAGTGTGTAGCAGGGCCAACAACAAAAAACAACTTTGCTTCAAGCACCTGGCGTGTTGGAGGCAAGGAAAATCTAGAAAATCAGAGAAGAGTATGAATCATAGGGATACTGGGAAAGTTGGTTGTATGGCATCCATAAAAGCAAGACTGAATGCTACAAGTGGTAAGTGGATTTTGGATGAGGTTTCTCTAGAACATAACCATGGGCTGTCCATAACATCATGGTTATCTAAGTCGCATAGGAGGATCAGCACACCAGAGAAGGCAGAGATCAGCAATTTACATGCCGTGAATGTTCCGACGACTCAGATATACTCTGCCATAGCAAGGAGAAAAGGGGGCAGAGGACAATTGGATTTCACCGAGAAGGATGCTCGTAACTTCATTTGTCGCGAACGTCAGTCTAAGCTGAAAGAAGGAGATGCTCAGTCGATGGTAATTCATTTCGCCGAAATGCAACTCAGAAATCCCAATTTCTTCTATTCCTTAGACCTCAATGATAATGGTCATCTGAGGTCTGTCTTCTGGATTCATCCAAGGTCAAGATTGGCATGCACATACTTCGGTGATGTTCTAAGCTTTGACTCAACTTACTTGACAAACAGATATCAAATGCCTTTTTGTCCATTCGTTGGGGTCAACCATCATGGACAGTCAACCTTGCTTGGATGCGCATTGTTGTCTGATGAGAGTACTGAGACATATAAATGGGTTTTTCAGACTTGGCTGGATGCAAATGGTGGTCAAGCACCTATTGCCATGATTACTGACCAAGATAAGGCAATCGAGGCTGCTGTCAAAGAAGTTTTTCCTAACACACGACATCGATTTTGTCTTTGGCATATATTGAAGAAGATACCGGAAAAGATTGGCCACATTTGCACGGCAAATCCCAAGTTTATGGTTGATTTCGATGAGGCAATATATGATTCATTGACCATAAATTCATTCGAGGAAAGGTGGGCACATGTTATGGAGAAATATAAAGAATGCAAGTCTATAGATTGGTTCAATGTCCTTTACGAATGTCGGGAAAAATGGGTCCCAGTTTACCTCAAGGATACATTCTTCGCAGGTTTGTATGTCATTGTCTTTGGTTCATGTTCGAGTTAAACTTTTTTTTTTTTTGTTGACAAAATTTTTAACAGGGATGTCATCTTCACAAAGGAGCGAGGGCATTAATCACTTCTTCGATGGGTTTATAAATTCGAAGACAACACTAACGGAGTTCATAAGTAAGTACGAAGATGCCTTGGAAAAAGATACGAGGCCGAAAATGAGGAAGATAATAGGACGTTGCAAACGATGCTTTCCTAAAGACATCATCACCTTTTGAGAGACAAGCTGCAGGAAGGTATACACGGAGCATTTTCAAAAAATTTCAGAATGAGATCCTTGAAATGGCTGCATCAAATACCAAATTGATCAAGGAAGCTGGCAACACGTGTTTATATTCCGTAAAGTCGTATGAAAGGATTGAAGTCGATGGAATTGGCAAGGAGATGATCAAAGATTATATCGTGTCATACGATAGAAATATTGAGGATGTCCAATGCCAGTGCCGATCCTTTCAGTTCAAGGGGTACCTGTGTAGGCATGCCCTGTTGGTTCTTCATCAAAGTGACGTATTTCGTTTACCAGATAAATACTTCTTGAAGAGATGGTGCAAGGACATGAAATACCAATTCGACGAATTCGACTGCAATACTGAGGGTTATGATAAAAGCACACGAAACTCACGGTAAGCAGTGACAATTTTTTAATTGAAATGTCTTAATATTTGTTATCGTTAATATTATGTTAATGATTGTAGATATAGTTTGCTGTCTCATCGGATGACGAAGCTCGCAGAGATAGCCTCCATGTCCGAAGATGCATTTAATGTAGTGATGGATGGTCTAACACCTATATTCAAAACTGCCGTGGATGCCAACTGCGCAGCTAAACCACGTTCAGAGCTTGTAATTCAAGATCCTGAACAAATTAGGACGAAAGGTCGCCCGAGAGAGAACAGATTAAAGAGTGCAGTCGAGAAGAAGTCAAAAAGATCAAGGAAAAATCAGGTCAAGGAAAGAGCTGCTTCAAGCATAAGGCAGACTTGTTTGCAGTCTATTAATACTGAAGAGGACCTGGAGAGAATTGTTCCGCCGTCCGAAACTTTGATGGACGAATTTGATGCTTATGTATTGAGTCAACTTACACAAGATCATATATAAAACACGGGTGTCGTAACTTTTGAATTATGGTTGCTTGGTCGTAAATGAAATGCTTTCAAAATAGGGTGTCTATTTCAGTAAAATTGCTATTTTAGCGCGACGAGCTCTTGGCAAACGACATCCTAGCCTTGCGCGGCGACACCCGAAAGGCGGAAACCTACGAGACATCCCAGTACTCGCGAACCGACACCGAAGATTTTAGCGCGACGACACCCTAGCTCTTGGCAAACGACATCCTAGCCTTGCGCGGCGACACCCGAAAGGCGGAAACCTACGAGACATCCCAGTACTCGCGAACCGACACCGAAGATTTTAGCGCGACGACACCCTAGCTCTTGGCAAACGACATCCTAGCCTTGCGCGGCGACACCCGAAAGGCGGAAACCTACGAGACATCCCAGTGCTCGCGAACCGACACCGAAGATTTTAGCGCGACGACACCCTAGCTCTTGGCAAACGACATCCTAGCCTTGCGCGGCGACACCCGAAAGGCGGAAACCTACGAGACATCCCAGTACTCGCGAACCGACACCGAAGATTTTAGCGCGACGACACCCTAGCTCTTGGCAAACGACACCCTAGCCTTGCGCGGCGACACCCGAAAGGCGGAAACCTACGAGACATCCCAGTACTCGCGAACCGACACCGAAGATTTTAGCGCGACGACACCCTAGCTCTTGGCAAACGACACCCTAGCCTTGCGCGGCGACACCCGAAAGGCGGAAACCTACGAGACATCCCAGTGCTCGCGAACCGACACCGAAGATTTTAGCGCGACGACACCCTAGCTCTTGGCAAACGACATCCTAGCCTTGCGCGGCGACACCCGAAAGGCGGAAACCTACGAGACATCCCAGTGCTCGCGAACCGACACCGAAGATTTTAGCGCGACGACACCCTAGCTCTTGGCAAACGACATCCTAGCCTTGCGCGGCGACACCCGAAAGGCGGAAACCTACGAGACATCCCAGTGCTCGCGAACCGACACCGAAGATTTTAGCGCGACGACACCCTAGCTCTTGGCAAACGACACCCTAGCCTTGCGCGGCGACACCCGAAAGGCGGAAACCTACGAGACATCCCAGTACTCGCGAACCGACACCGAAGATTTTAGCGCGACGACACCCAGCTCTTGGCAAACGACACCCTAGCCTTGCGCGGCGACACCCGAAAGGCGGAAACCTACGAGACATCCCAGTACTCGCGAACCGACACCGAAGATTTTAGCGCGACGACACCCTAGCTCTTGGCAAACGACACCCTAGCCTTGCGCGGCGACACCCGAAAGGCGGAAACCTACGAGACATCCCAGTACTCGCGAACCGACACCGAAGATTTTAGCGCGACGACACCCTAGCTCTTGGCAAACGACATCCTAGCCTTGCGCGGCGACACCCGAAAGGCGAAACCTACGAGACATCCCAGTACTCGCGAACCGACACCGAAGATTTTAGCGCGACGACACCCTAGCTCTTGGCAAACGACATCCTAGCCTTGCGCGGCGACACCCGAAAGGCGGAAACCTACGAGACATCCCAGTACTCGCGAACCGACACCGAAGATTTTAGCGCGACGACACCCAGCTCTTGGCAAACGACACCCTAGCCTTGCGCGGCGACACCCGAAAGGCGGAAACCTACGAGACATCCCAGTACTCGCGAACCGACACCGAAGATTTTAGCGCGACGACACCCTAGCTCTTGGCAAACGACACCCTAGCCTTGCGCGGCGACACCCGAAAGGCGGAAACCTACGAGACATCCCAGTACTCGCGAACCGACACCGAAGATTTTAGCGCGACGACACCCTAGCTCTTGGCAAACGACATCCTAGCCTTGCGCGGCGACACCCGAAAGGCGGAAACCTACGAGACATCCCAGTACTCGCGAACCGACACCGAAGATTTTAGCGCGACGACACCCTAGCTCTTGGCAAACGACACCCTAGCCTTGCGGCGACACCCGAAAGGCGAAACCTACGAGACATCCCAGTACTCGCGAACCGACACCGAAGATTTTAGCGCGACGACACCCTAGCTCTTGGCAAACGACATCCTAGCCTTGCGCGGCGACACCCGAAAGGCGGAAACCTACGAGACATTGTTGGCCCAGATGGCAACCCAAGAGGGGGGGTGAATTGGGTTCTTAAAAATTTAAGACTTTTGAAATGTTTTAGGCAAATTAACTCAAGATGTACAAGTGAGAGAAATTAACTTATAAGCAATGCACAAACAGAAATATAAGAGAGATAGAGTGAGAGACAAATAAGCACGGCAAACACAAGATATTTTTATAGTGGTTCGGTGCAACCAGCACCTACGTCCACTCCCAAGATTCACTTGGGTCACCACTATAATCTCCCAAGATTACAGCCGAGTTGTTTTACAAGCTCACAACTCAAACTTGTTGTTTTCCCGGACGCACAACGAACCCAGCCGGTTTTCCGGGATCACCAGCACAAAAACCCTAACACAAGCTATACCAAGCTTGTACCGAGGTAAGACTACCTCCACTAGTTCAATCCCCCAGATTGAACTAGTCACAAAGAATAGAAATATGTTTGTTTTGTTACAAAGGCTCCTTAATGAGCAGATTAACAAAAGTAAGAATAGAGTTTAGATAAGCCTGATTTGCAGTTGGTTGGCTTTGAGCTTTTCTTCTTTTCTTCAACTCCTTTGAGGTGTAGAATCGGCCTCAGCTTGGATTCTCCACGGAATGAGTGTTGGAGTTGATTTGGGCTTTTCCTCTTTTCTTTGAGTGGTGGAAATCACTTGAGATGTACTTGGATTTCTTCTGAAGCTTCCTTGGATAGTAGAGCTTGAGCACAGATGGAGCTTCCTTTGATTTCACACTCTTTCTTTCATTCTATTTTGAATCACGGATTTTTTCAGCTAACACTCTGTTTTTCCAATTTTTCCTTTCTTTTTCTTAAAATAAATATCTCTCTCTATGTCTCTCTTTGATTTGAAAACAGCTTCTCTATTTATAGATTCTGCAAGAATATAGCCGTTAGAGACAAAGAAAAATAGCCGTTAATCAAAAAACTTACCGTTGGAGCTGAGTTGGCATCCGTAAAAATATCGCCCAGATTTGCTGGAGTCGACTCATGCTTTTCCCGAGTCGGCTCGAGCTCGTCTTACTAAAAATAGAAAAGTTTACAAAGTCATGGGGTCGACTCACCAAAAGTAAAGTGTCAACTCCTGAAAGTCGGGGGTCGACTCATGAAAAGTTTGGGTCGACTCGCGAAGTGCTCAGAAAAACACTCTTCTGGTGTCTGAGCGGAGTCAACTCGCACAGTCATGGAGTCGGCTCGACTAAATCGGGGGTCGACTCGACAAATTTGGGTCGACTCGAGACAGATGCATATTTTTGTACACTGTGTGGAGTCGACTCTGAAACTCAAGAGTCGGCTCCGGAACGTATCAAAAATCAGACACTTTTCTGATTGATATTAAAATCGTTCCAGATTTATTTTAATTCATATTTTTGACTTGAATTCAATAAGATTGACATTAAGAATTAATTCAACAAGCATTCCAAAAACTCATTGATTAATCTATGAATTATAAAATTTCTTTTTGAAGGTTTAAACATTGAGCTTAAAGTTACTTTCAAAAATGATTAAAGTCAAACTTTAACTTTCTCATTGATTGTTCAAATAATTTTATTGCTCATTTAAACAAACTCATTACATCTTTTTAATGTACTCAATGGCTTTTAGTAATCATCAAAATCAAAAGGATTGGGGTATAATTTTTCAATAAACTTCCAACAATCTCCCCCTTTTTGATGATGACAAAAACATTGAGTTTATGCATGATTGATTAGTGAATTTATTTTGATTTCATAAATAGGCTTAGGCTCCCCCTGAATGAGGTAGCTCCCTTTATGAAACTTAATCATCAATTAATTATCTCATTGATTAAATTGATTTTCTCATATGCATATTCAATCATAAAACTAAAACTATAAAACTCTCCCCCTTTTTTGTTATCAACAAAAAGGTAGAGAATCATAAATGTTCATTCAATCAAGATAAGATTTAACAATTTCATTCAGTCATTGAAAGAAGGAAATACATTGAGTAATCAACATAGAGAATTCATTCCATCAAAAGGTCTAATACATCAAGATGTTCAATACATTTATATCAAATTTAAACATTACATTGATTTCAATACATAGCAAGGATTGAAAATCTAATACATCAGAAATGAGTTCTAACAATCCTAGTTAAATGATCACTATGTTCTTCATTCCATCAGTTGTAATTTCACATAATCCTTTAGTCTCTCATCAACAAAAGTGCAAGCAGTTGATATTTTATCTTGTAGCTCTGCGTTGCTTTTAGCATAAGTTTCGCCATCTCCGCAAATATCTTTAAGCTCTTCAAAAATGTTCTTGAGATCTCCACTTAAAGATTCCGAAGAAGTGCTGAGAGTAGACTCAATTTTAGTGATTCGATCATCAAGTGAGTATAGATTCTCCTTGAGATTCATGAACTTATTCTCAAACTCTGATTTAAGTTTTTCAGATTGATCATCAAGTAATCCTTTGAGTTGCATTAATTGTAGATCTGAGAAACCGGCAGAAGATGATGAAGCTTGATCAAATAATGGAGCGGGGGCTGGAGCAGGGGCAGAAATAGAAGGGCTCGGAGGTGCAGGTGAAGTATGTCTGACTGAAGGTCCTGCAGCCTCAACATCTGTAGCTCTCTCTTCTATCAGTCCTTTCCTCTCCCATTTTTCATTTTTCTTGATCAAACCCATTCGATGAATGGTGGCCAAGCTATAAAAGTCTGTATGTCTCAGATTCCTCATTGGCTCATTGTCAGAAATCACAACTCCTTGACTCAGAAAAATCTTGGTGAGAATCATTCCATAGGGCAAGCTAGACTTTCTTTTTCCTCCACAGTCTGCAATGTACCAAAGTATCATACTGGGAAGGTTTATAGGTTTGCCCGTGACAATGGCATCCATCACAAAGATATCTCTTTCCGATACATAATCAAATCTTCCTATCTTTGGAAAGAGTATCCTACTACAAATGTTATATAATAATCTTAGTTCTAATGAAAGTTGGTTGGCAAAAATCTCTTCAAATCCGACAACATCCCGATTTAATAATCTAGCAAGAGCGGGACTGCGGTCTTCAGAAGAAAAAGTGGCAGTGCCAGAAAGGGGTAAATCCAAAAGTCTAGAAAGAAGCTCAACAGTTACAGAGATCCTATTTCCTCTTACTGTGCTAATGAGACCATGATCTCCTCTTGACAAATTCTTATAAAACTCCTTAACTAGAGAGGGATAGGTAGGGCAATCCAGTGAACATATCTTCTCCCACCCCATCTCTATCAATTGTCTCCCAACTAGAAAACCCTCTGCTTCAAAAAGCTCAAAATCCACTTTCCTACCCGTTGTTATGATTCTATCTGCTAAACGATCTACCTGGGAAGTAGTAGCAGCCGGAGAAGCATAGGGGGTTGAAGATGACGAAGTGGAATCCGTGCTTGGAGAAGGCTCACGCATCGGGCGCTTCACCGTTTTCCTCACGGCCCTCTTCCGCTTCACACCGCCCGCAGCAAGACTAGAACCTCTAGTTTTGGGTGCCATTGGTCGATTGGAAGTAATAATCAGGGATTTTGGAAGTTTGGAAGGTTTGGAAGAGTTTTGGAGAGAGTATTTTGAAAGATTGGAAAGTTTGAAATGAACGGCGAGTCGACTCTGCCCTAGATAAATCAACCTGGGACCACTTCGAGTCGGCTCGCGCAAAGCTAGGGGTCGACTCCGGACAGTCACAGAAACCATCCCGACTTGGAGTCGACTCGCGCCGAGGAGGGATCGACCCGAGAGTTTCAGTCGAAACCAGGAGTCGACTCCGATACTCACCGAGTCGGCTCCGAGACCATTTCAGAGCAAAAACATGAAATTTCTGAAATGTGTCCGGAATATGATCATAAAAATTGATAAAATAATCATTGATATGAATGAATCAATTAGATATGAATTCTAGATAAGATTTCCTTAAAGATCAAGGATTTGAAAGAATCTTAGATAAAATCTCCTTAGGGGTTTCAAATTCATTCTAATGGATCACAAATCCCTAACTCTCCTCTAAGATAACAGAATCTCTCTTCATTTAAAGGTTTAGTAAATATGTCAGCTAATTGTTCTTCAGTGTTAACATAATCAAGACATATTTCATTATTTGCTACATGTTCTCTTATAAAATGATATCTAATTTCTATGTGTTTAGTTCTTGAATGTTGAATTGGATTCTTTGTTAGATTAATTGCACTTGTGTTATCACATTTTATAGGTGTTTTATCAAGTGTGATACCATAGTCTTCAAGTTGTCGCTTAATCCATAGGATTTGCGCACAGCAACTTCCAGCTGCAATATATTCAGCTTTAGTAGTTGATAATGCAACTGAATTTTACTTTTTGCTAAACCATGAGATTAAGTTACTTCCTAAGAATTGGCATGCACCACTTGTGCTTTTTCTATCCAACTTACATCCAGCATAATCAGAATCAGTGTATGCAATCAGATTTAATGTGGAGTCTCTAGAATACCATAAACCTACATTTTTTGTTCCACTTACATATCTTAGTATTCTTTTAACAGCAATTAAATGTGATTCTTTAGGTTCTGACTGAAATCTAGCACATAGGCAACAGCAAACATAATATCTGGTCTACTAGCAGTTAAATAAAGTAGGGATCCGATTATACCTCAATAATATTTCTGATCAATCTTCTTACCTTCTTCATCTTTGTCCAGCTTGCATGAAGGACTCATTGGTGTTCCGAGGGGTTTAATTGATTCCATACCAAACTTTTGAGTAGTTCTCTTGTGTATTTTGTTTGGTTGATGAAGATTCCCTCTTTGCTTTGTTTGATTTGGAGTCCAAGGAAGAAGTTGAGTTCTCCCATCATGCTCATTTCAAATTCTCCCTGCATCAACTTAGCAAACTCTTGACATAGAGAATTGTTAGTAGCACCGAAATGATGTCATCAACATATATTTGAACTACTAATAAATCTTTACCTTTTCTTTTCAAAAACAAGGTTTTATCAACATTTCCTCTTGTAAAATCATTTTCAATTAAGAATTTACTTAATCTATCATACCAAGCTCTAGGTGCTTGTTTCAAACCATATAAAGCTTTATGCAATTTAAAAACGTGATTTGAAAATTTATGATCTTCAAAACCTGGTGGTTGTTCTACATAAACTTCTTCATTTATAAATCCATTTAGAAATGCACTTTTTACATCCATTTGAAATAAGTTAAAATTCATATGACATGCAAATGCAAGTAATAGCCTAATGGCTTCTAATCTAGCTACTGGCGCAAAGGTTTCATCAAAATCAATACCTTCTTCTTGATTATATCCTTTTGCAACCAATCTAGCTTTGTTTCTAATTACTATGCCATTTTCATCTAGTTTATTTCTGTATATCCATTTTGATCCTATAACCGAATGATTTTTAGGTCTTTCAACTAGGGTCCATACATTATTTCTTTTAAATTGATTTAATTCTTCTTGCATTGCTAACATCCAATTATTATCTTTTTCAGCTTCTTCAATAGTTTTAGATTCAATTTGTGATACAAATGCAAGAAGATTACTAATATTTCTCATATATGATCTAGTTCTTATTCCTTGAGATGGATCACCTATAATCAATTCCTTGGGATGACTATGAGCATATCTCCAGTCCCTTGGAAGATCTATATCATTATGATCAATATTGACATCATCGTCCTTATGTGAATCATCATCTTTAGCTTCTTGCTCATGATCTGAAGATACTTCAATATTAAGTTTTTCAAGATCTTTTCAATTATGTTTGTATCTTCCTCATCATCAAGCTTTTTAGAACTGGATGCTAAAGACTCATCGAAAACTATATGAATGGATTCTTCAACTACTAAGGTTTTCTTGTTAAATACTCTATAAGCTTTACTAGTTGTTGAATATCCTAAGAATATTCCTTCATCAGATTTAGCATCAAATTTGCCTAAATTATTTTTACCATTATTATGAATAAAATATTTACATCCAAATGCATGAAAGTATTTTATATGGGTTTTCTTTCATTCCATAATTCATAAGGTGTTTTCTTTAAGATTGGTCTTATTAGGGCTCGATTTAAGATGTAGCATGCTATGTTAATAGCTTTCGCCCAAAGTACTTTGGTAGGTTGCTTTCGCATAGCATGGTACGGGCCATGTCTTCTAAAGTCATATTTTTCCTTTCAACTACACCATTTGTTGTGGGGTCCTAGGGGCTGAAAAATTATGATTAATACCCATTTTCAGTGCAGAAACTTTTAAATAAGTGATTTTCAAATTCAGTTCCATGATCACTTCTTAGAGATACTATGGTAGTATTTTTCTCATTTGTGACTTTCTTGAAGAATTTCAGGAATATCGAGAAAGTCTCATCTTTGTGAGCTAAAAACAGTACCCAAGTATATCTAGAATAATCATCTACAATCACTAGACCATATTTCTTTCCTCCTAGACTTGTGGATCTAGTTGGTCCAAAAAGGTCCATGTGAAGTAGCTCTAATGGCCTAGAAGTTGAAACAACGTTTTAGATTTGAAAGAACTTCTTGTTTGTTTTCCAAATTGACATGCATCACATATTTGTTGTTTTCAAAATCTAGTTTAGGTAAGCCTTTAACTAAATCCATTTTAATTAATTTTGAAATAAGGTGTGTGCTTGCATGACCTAATCTACGATGCCACAACCAACTAATTTCATTTATATTAGCATTGTCAGCAATCAAGCAATGATCACTCAAGGATAATTTTTCTAGATCAACCAAGTAAACATTGTCATGTCTATAACCAGTAAATACAATGCTATTATCAATAGAATTAGTTACAGTGCATATAGAGATTTAAATGAAACATTAAAGTTTTTATCACATAATTGGCTTATACTAATTAGATTATGCTTCAAACCATCAACATAAAGTACATTATCAATGAATGTAGATGGAGTTATACGAACTTTACCAAGGCCCATAATTTGACCTTTACCGTTATCGCCAAACGTAACAACTCCACCTTTCTTTTCTTCCAGGGTGATGAATTCATCTTTGTCACCCGTCATATGTCTTGAGCAGCCACTATCAAGGTACCACTTTCTTTTTGATCTTTTGGCTACAAGA